>JAMBLF010000076.1:0-470691 GCA_030578115.1 Leucoptera coffeella | reverse complement strand
ACTGATAAGCATATAAGCTATTATTTGTTTCAAGATACAATCTTAGTCTGTTTGTAATAATCTTCTCAAATAACTTGCACAGGTTACACGTAAGGGATATGGGTCTGTAACTGGCTGAAAGAGTAGGATCCTTTTCGGGTTTGGGAATGGCTATAACAAGTGCCTCTCTCCAAGCTGATGGGAAGTAATGATTTTGCCATAGATAATTAAAGAAGTTAAGTAAATATTTTAAAGCAACCTGTGAGAAATGCTTAATTATGATATTCGGTATTCGGTCTGGACCAGGACTAGAATTTTTTAAATTTCCTATCGAATATTTTAGTTCCTGCAAGGTAATATAACTGTTTACTGAGCAACTATTATCTACGAAGTTAAGTGATGTGGAGCTTTCAACACTGGCTTTAACAGATAAAAAGCTGTTATCATAATTTGACGAGCTGGAATTAGACGCCAATTTTTGTGCTAATAGGTTTGATGTGATTTTAGGTTCTGACGTAAGTAATCCGTTACTATCATGTAATATTATTTTGTTTTGTTTGTATTTTTTACCATTTATTTTATTTATATTTGTCCATACAGTTTTTGTCGATGTAAAACTATTTATAGAAGATATAAACTGTTCCCAGTTTTTTTGACGGGATTCTTTTAATATTCTCCTAGCTTTAGACCTATTTTTAAGATAGTTTATTTTGTATGTATGATCATGATCTATATTTTTAAACTTTTTGTATAATCTAAATGCTTTTTTCGCCTCTTTAATTGCTAATTTACAATCTTCATTCCACCACGGCACCTGTCTTCTGTGTATTTTTCCGCTAGTTTGGGGAATACATTTATCAGCTGCGTCTAAAACACAGTTATTAAAGTTTACTAATATGTTGTCTATATCGATTGCTGAGCTGTTAGATATGCAATCCAACATAGGTATATTCGTATCCAGCTCTTGTGCAAATGCTTTCCAATTAGCCAATGAAAATTTCCATTTTTTAGGGACTATCTTATTATGGCAATGTAGATCAAGCGAACTTTTGATTATAATTGGGAAATGATCACTATCATACAAATCCTCAAGTGCATTCCATTCAAAATACGATAAAATATTTTGTGAAGCAAATGTGAGATCTATATGGCTCATGCGAGCGCTGCTCTGAATGAAATAGGTTGGCTGAAGAGGGTTATTCATCAGAGAAATATCTATGTTTTCATTTAACCATTCACCTATTATTCTACCTCTTGTGTCACACGAATTAGAACCCCATAAAACGTTCTTGCTATTAAAATCTCCTAAAATTATGAAAGGGGTAGGCAACTGACTGACGAGCTGATTTAAGTCCGTTAGAGTAAAGGAGCAGCTATTCGGCAAATATATATTACACAATGTCATTTCAATCGGGTACTTAATTCTTATAGCAACAGCCTCCAGATTAGTAATTAAATTTAATTGACTCGGGAATGTGAATGATTTAGCGTATATGACTACACCACCACTTGCTATATTACAGTCTTGACGGTTTTTATAAAAGTGGTCATAACCATTAGATTTACTACAATAATTATCTCTAAAGTTAGTTTCCTGTAAACACAGAAAAGTTAATTCAAATTTATTTTCTAAAAGCTTAATATGTTCAAATCTGGAGTGAAACCCATTGACGTTCCATTGCAGTATATTCATTTTTAAAGTGAAAAATTAATATAACTATCTTACCTTAAATGTGATACGATAAGTTGAAGTGATGAGTGATTTTTACTTGGATTAAAGATTCTTACTTGAACTAAACTAAGTTTCTTAGCTTTCGGCCCAGACGTGAACATCTATTTTTTAAACGTTTATTCATTTTCGGATATAAATCCGAACACATATCTATTAAAGCTTGAACATCCGTTGTGTAGTCATTAACAATGTCCTTTATGTACTGTTTGCCACTAGTCACATCCATTAAACTGCGCAGCTGGATAAGGGATAACGGGTACTTCAGTGAAGCCTCTGTGACTTCTTTTTCCATATGCTTCCACTGTTCATCATCAGACAAATCGCTGGACAATCGTTTCTTCTTTTTTAGGGTTTTCCTGCTGGGGGTTTCATCAATAGAATAGTTGCTATCTGTTTCTGTCGACTCGGTGACGCTAGCGGAGTCTATTTCAGTGACCATATTGTCAGATGGGGTGGTCGTCGATTCAGTGGGCGAATGCAATCGCTTGATCGCTTTGGTGCCGTCGTTGTTGCTGGTGATCGGGGTTAACGATGGTATTTCCGGTTGGGTGAATGTGGGTTGTTTGTCTGGTTGGGTAAATGTTGGTTGGGTAATGGGGTTTTCCGGTTCCTTAGTTTTTGGACAATTTACTGCTATGTGCCCGGTCGCACTGCATGCAAAACACTTCAGGGAGTCTTTAGTAATATATATCCAATAACTGGTCCCTTCATAAGTTACATACATTGAATCTGGCACTTTATCTTCATCTTCGGGAGCTATAAACAGCTGACGGCGAAAGCTTTTTACGTGGGCAAAACCTGCATCAGGTATCCCCACCTTCAAGTAGGTAATGGATGACATAACCCTGATACCGATTTCTGCAAACTTCTTCTCAAAAATCCAGTGAGGAATAACGGGTTGAACATTTGAGAGTACTACTCTTTTGTTGCGCGTTACGAGTAATCTTATTTCTAATGTGCGATCCTTCACTCGAACCTGTTTGACCACATCTGTTAAGTGCTCGGCCGTTTCTTTTGTGTCGACGTACACACACATACGCCCGTTGGCAATACGCGATGCATGCTCGATCTTCGATGGGGGTATTACGGTGGCTAATGCTATTAGATAATCGCGGACAGCGAGGCCCTCGATCGCATCTAACACAACCGCCTGTTCTTTAGTGGGAAACTTTTCTTTGGATGTAATTTTGGCATAACTCATAGTTACGTTGGAATTTTGGGTTACATTGGGGGTTTGGGTTACATTGGAGTTAATTTCACAAGGGGTGGAAGTCATTGGGTCCATTTTGACTGGGCCCTCCTGTTGCCAGGAGTGGCCCAAAACGCACTAAGCACACAACAATAGAAACACGTGAACTATTAACACAATAAAGATAACGCGCGTCTAATGCTAATGACGGTGTTAACTCAACTGATGCAGAATTTTATTCAGGTAAAAAATCGATAAAAAATATTCTAAAAGTAAAAGATGAGGAGGAGTTATTTGTCGGCCAGATTCTGTGTACTCTTCTAATGGAATATTAATTAGTATCTATCATGTTGGCGTTGGCATTATGCAATATGAAATTATGTCCATCCCAAATAGACACACAGTTTAACAAACACTAACGCTAGATGGCGCTCGCAGTAGTGGCTAGTTCCGAGTTTGCATGATTAACATCCTGTCCCAGGGTGGTGACGCACTAATCCCGATAAGATCACTCATCATGACACCTTTGTGTGTGTCCCGCACCAATTTCAGCCAAGTGGCTCATAAATAGAAGGAGTGAATACTTTTTTGATCGCAGCCCGAGTGAAATGAGATATGCATCTTTGCTAGTGCAAGGGTGAAATATTTATGACCGAATGAATAAAAGGGAGGAATCTAAATTATAATAATTTGCAGTTAAGTGTTCACTGTATGTTCCTTTAATAGAGTATGCTGAAAAGTTTTCAAGTATAAAAAAAATCAAAATACATGTAATATGCGTTAGATATTACTAGAACGTTCAAGTATATACAGGAATATAAATAGTCGAGTCCGCAATGTTATAAAATAGTTTAATCGTAGATTGAACATTGCTTACAATAATATATTTTAATACGATACAATAAATAAAATGTCCAAATTATTCCTGTCGACATATCTTATTTAGGTGTAATATACAAACTTGTAAAATGTATGTACAAGTAATGCGATACAAGCTAGCTTTCGCATCTACTTAAGTGTACGTAAATATTTGTATTTCCCGACACGGCGATACTGCTCTCACATCGATCCTGATTCCGTGTGAATATGCCAGCGTTGATTGAATCTAGATACCTTGGTTAGATACCTATATGACCTAACCTAACCTTACCTGACCTGAAATAGTATTGGATGACATTTGCTACGAGTATAGTATGCATAGTTATATACTATGTATTAATTTAAATTTGTTACAACACCGTGATAGTTTAGCACGTAAACAAAATGCTACCTAGCTGCTGTTAATACTGGCATATCGTAAGAGGCGACGCAGGGACTAAGGGTATCTTAAAATGCTATTTTAAAATTCTCGTAGCCAGGCTGTTGTTTTATTCCCGTTTCGTAGTTAATCAGAGCAGATAAAACGTTGTAGTTAATGCTAAACTCGTAGAATTAATAAAACGTTATCATGAATAAGTTAATTTTTATATTATATCTCCATATATTTAACAACCTTATTAAATTGTTAATGTATGTTGGTTTGTATTATTTTAATTTAGAGTAGTGTACTAAAATGAAATAAGTATGGGCAAAAACATCAACAACCGCATTCTATTCACATAACAGCGTGACTGAATGAATGAATACCTAAAAAAAACTTTACATTTTACGTCAGTAGGGACTCTGTCCCGCAAGAAATCATAATGGCAGTAATTAAAATAAGAAATGGCACAAAAAGCCGTCTGCCAAGTCAAACTTAATGAGGGCAACATGTTAAATACGACGACATTGCTCATTTCAACATTATAACGAGTGAAAGCAAAAACTTTAAAAGGACGAAACGTCACTTCATTAGCGAACTTATTCACCTGAATGTAAATGGTGGGTGCAAAATATACAATCTTTTATTTAGATTTCGTCATTAGGTGAATTTGTCTGTTGGGTATACAGTGTGATTTTGTTTTGGGGCTTTTTATTCTTTTGGGTGTTGGTAGCCTGTAGATGGTAGTTGATATTTATTAAAGATAATTAATTACTCATAATACACTAATACTAAACATATTTCTAAGAAAAGAGAAAATTGACAAAACATAAACAACAATGCAATTTACAAGAAAACATTGAACAACCGCAAAATTTAAGAGTTAATCAACTTAATTATATTTCCCCGTCTTCTAAAGTACATTCATTAAATTAATCACCTGCAATAATTTGCATCACACCCTTTTCGACATTATTAATATGACATATCTACACGATTAAACAAAACATATAGGAAATCAACAACCATACACGTGAAAACTCTATAGATTTCGTGTATTATATAAATCTATGCAATAATATGCATCAACCTCATTAATATAGCATATCCACACGAATAAACAACACATCTACATATGGGTATAAACCACTAACATACAGGTGAAAACTCTATAGATTTCGTGTATTAAATAAATCCATGCAATAATATGCATCAAGTCCTTTTTGACATTATTATTACAGCATATCCACACGAATAACCAACACATCTACATAAAAGTATAAACCACTACCATACAGGTAAAAAACTCTATAGATTTCGTGTATTAATTCAAAACAAACGCAGCCCCTCTGCATGAAAGGAGAGGGCCTAAAGGGTGCTGTGTCAAAAAAGTGACATGAATAGTTTCGCAGATTCAATGTTTGCCACGGAACTGGTGTTGGGAGTGAGGCGAGATGTTTTATCAACTGAAGTGTTGGAATGCAATGCGTTGCCTTCTGTTTGAGATACTATTGCAAAGACTTGGCGGGTTTCGTCTTCGGGACCGCCAATTGTGGCTTTGATGGGAATGGAATACGTTAAGGCACATATGGTGAGTTGGCAGATTTAGGAGTAAATGCGTCTAGGTTGGTTTGTAAATGATATCTATGTAGAATGTTTATGTAAAAATAAATTAATATATTGGTTTTAAAACATGCTTTATTGAGAATCATTCATTCAATTTACCATATAAAAGAGGTCTTTACAAACAATCCTACCTCATTTCTTTGTTGTTCAAATATTGGAACTTAATAAAAAGTATAAGTCACAATTTAAACCCTAGTGTTGCCAACCATAAGGAAATTTAGGAACTACGTAAACCAATGTAATGTATTCAGATTGTTTTAGTAGCAAGAGTGCAGTGTTAGTGTAACTACCCAACCTATCAACAACGTAACAAAGCCGACAAAGTTATGTTTAATGGAAATGGGTATCATAGGTGTGTAGCAGATTTATGAGAAAAGTTTCTAGTGAGGTCTTGCCTTCCAGGCATGAACATTATTTACCTAGGAAGCTAGAAGAATTCAAGACTTAAAAATAGAGCTTAGTTTTTTTTCTTTAGGTAACAAATCGGTACTAATCAAAAGAAAACATGATCAAACAATGAACTCGAAAGCTAAAAGCCTATTAATTCTACAAATTTTGTAATTCTAATTTCGTAGTTTCCAGCTCTTCACTTAATAAAAACGTAATATAGCATATAAGCAAAAGTTAACAAAGCCATACAAACACATTTCAAAAAAATTAATTGGTAATCAATACAGTACCAGTGCTACCATGTTTCTAATTCTACAATTCTACTTTTATTTAACAGGGTAAAAACAAATCTTCCAAATAATTCTTTCTATACATTTCATTTTCAGTGGGATACCTAATTCAAACGGACGCTAGTGAAAATATACGCTTGAACATAGCACCCTCTCGTTTGTGTAAGCGACGTAGAAACATTTCACGTCGCTTCATTAGTAAACATTCATCAACGCACAGTTGTTTCGTTCCATGCAGTTTTCAGTTCGAATCTTAAATGAAATTCAGCTCTATACACTACGGAATAAGAATAAAAATCGACTCTAACTGGATACTGTTTACGCTGCAGACGGTAGACGATTAGTGCCAAACCTGGCTACCGTTAGAGAAATCGGCTAAACTTTATACTTACGAGTATGTATACATTTTACATATGTTCTTATTTTTGTTATTAGGATGGTATTATATATACCAACGAGTATACACTGCCGAGTATAGATGCTTAAGAAACAAAAGTGATATGACAGTAACGGAGTATGACAGTAAATCGTGCTTATTTTTCTGTACAGTCATGATAAATTCATTTGCAATAATGATAAGAGGAGTAAATAATAATATATTTGACGCAAATATTTAAAGCGTAAAATAGGAAATATTACCAATGTTATTTGCATATCATTAAAATGATGGTTTAATTATTGTGCATCTACTGTATGTATGTGTATATTATAATGATCACAAATACATTATAATATTGATCAGACATTGCAACTTTGTTTGGGTTTGTGGTCTATAGAAAGGTTCATAATCATTACATAATATCATTGTCTTGGTCTACAGTGACTGACCTACCTGCAACCATTTAAAAAAAACTTTAATTTCAATGAACAAATAATGACAGCAGCGTGTCATACATACTCATGACTATCCCTTCTATTTACATTCAATACTTATATAACATTTTATATTAAGTCTCATATCTCTCAAGCATATAAAGTTTAGCCCTTGAACTTTTCTGAAACTCCTTTCATTTTAAACCCTATGAGAGATTTCAATAAAATCGTGTTCTTATATCCTGCACCTCGGGGCAAAGGCCAAAGCAAAGTATTGAATACGTTCGCTGTGCGTACTCACCTTTAAGAGTATTCTTTTCGTGACTGAATATGACTAAGGTTCTTGAGAACCTGCAGATTACTGCGTATACGTTCTGCTACTGCGTTTGGGATGATGAACGTGTATATGTTTATATAAATATCAATGTTTTTATAATAACAGTACAATTATTTTGATTAGTAGATACTAAATTGCGTATTAAGGTTAAGAAATTATTGTTTCTTCAGAAATTAATAATGAATAACTATCCCATGACATGCCAGGGAGAAAAGAACTGAAATGAAGGGACTTACCTTAATTAATTACGGTTATTGAATAACCGTGTAAATTTAAATCAGCAACTGATTAAAATAAATTATTTATTTAACAGGTCATTAACGGCGTATAAAGAGGTGTATGAGTATCAATGAAACTAATTTGGTTTGTCAAGATCGGGACAGATCTCCGTGATCTCAGCCTACCCTCTACAGGGAAACAGCCGTGATATGTAGCTATGTATATTTATATGTTATTAAATTTAAACTGTATGCAAAAAAGCACTATTTCTTCATATACACGCAAAATTCGCCACACGAGTGTGGAGTGTATTTATCATACAAAGGGTTCTTTGTGCCGTGACTAAGTCAACTCGCGCGGAGATTCATGTATCTTTAAAGACCTACTGTGCACACCCAGCCAACGGATTGACAATGAACAAAACGCTTTACTAAAGCTCTCCAAACATCATACTATTGACTTGTTCAAGCTCGAATTTAGATAGAGCCCGTTTAGACTGCACTGCAAACGCGGCCTTTATAACTTTGTTCAAAAGTCTGTTGCAGTATTGGTTCATTAGTTTATAAAGAGATTGTTTGCGTTGCACAGTGGCATTGTTATCTTTATCTCTTCTTATTCATAGGAACAAAGCTTAATATAATAATACTGACTCACAAGTTGGTTTAGTTTTATCTGGATATTGATATCTTTTACATTCTGCCATATTAAGGTTTCGCTTCGTTTGTATATACATCCACGTCTTTCAATCCCTTTTTACTTAGACAAAACACTTAACACACTAAAATACCTCTAAGGACACCATTTTAGCATGAATTGTGATTTGCTGTTATATGGAACTTTGGCAACAGGTTACCAGCTTGCCGCCTAATAGCTTCCATTGACCTCTAGTCTCTTAGACACCTCCTACGACATTCCGGAAGGAACGGCAGCTAGTTATCATTATGTTTGTATCTTAGACTAGCACGGGATCGTTTGCATTGAAACAGTAGTAACATGTTATAGCAGAGTGTTGTGCGGGGTTTTTAATGTTTTATTGTTACTCTCCACATTGTTATTACTCAACACTCTCTGACACACAGACCCTATCCACAACTATTAAACTATTAAGAAATGAGCGAAAGTCTGTAATTGGCCTTAGTAACTTTTAGAATGTATTGTAATATAGTATAAGTACGCTGATTTTCCTTAATAAATAAAATAAAATATTTCATTTAACGCATCGATTCGGGGTTGCATGTTTAATACCCTTTTCCACTACACGTTTACATGATTTTAACAATTCTTATAACCTGCATTAAAAGTATCCAATAATGGATTCAGGAAGTATTAAAAGTATTCTCTTTTATGTGTAAATGTTTACCTGGTAAATAATTGTTTACAAATTTCAGTATAATTATTTACAGTGTATTACAATAAAAATAATTAAACGTCATAATTAAAAACTTTCTGAATGGCAGAATTCCAGGTAATACACTCTATAATAATTGCATACTTCAATGCTTATACGAAAAGGTTTAACATAAAATGCATTATTAAAATATTTCCGGCACTTAGGTGAAATATATTTTACCGATAAATAATCGTCAAAATGTAAATTATTTTGAAATGGCTGCATAATACCGAATGAAGTTTTATTCATCATTGAGATTAAATTTCACTAACTATATAAATGATTATGATGATAAAACATAAATTTATGTAAACTACTTATCAGTAGCGCGCAAAACTTCAAAATGAAGTGATTAATATCGTTGAAGAAAAAAGTATAATTGCTCTATATCATTTTTATACCTGACGAGAAATATAGATCAATAATCTTTTCCTCGTTGATCTATGATGGTCAATAAATTCCTCTTCTGAATTTCTTTTAAAGTAACTTTCGAAATCACACAATTTCTTTTTCTTTTATCCTTTGTAACTCAACAGGATGCAAATACCATCATTTTTACTTATCAAATATCGAAAGTATCATTTCTAAAACTGATTCATAACACTACATTTTCATTGTACGGTACTAGTAGTGTGTCATGTAATTCTTTTCGTCCTTTATGTGTACAGTGAATATTGTGTTTCTTCTTTATTTTTTCCTTAAATATCTTTTCAGGTTTTAACAATCGTAGAAGTGGGAGAAGTATTCATGAAATGTAAAATACATGTAGTTTCTTAGAACTTTTTCTGACACGACATTAAAAAGACCACTGATATTCATAATAAGAATAGTTTTATATAATTACAGAATTAGTTAAAACCGATTGTATTTATTTATTTAACACTCGTGTCAACGGCGTCTCTTATCTGATTTGTCCGAAGCTATAAATCGCTTACAAGTCATCGTTATCACGAAGAGAATCACAAGTTCAATTCTACAAATTTTCATATGTTAAAAATTCATCAGCAATTTAAGTATTAAAATTAATAGCTGGTATAAAGATAAATTAAAGTCTTCTAGTTATTCAAATGCAAAAAAGTATAATTTAATTTGTTTGAGTTATCTTGTTTTTGTGTTATTTCAAGATAAAGATCGCAAAAGCAAAAACTATATTACAACAGTGAAGTAAGATTAATTTGTTGATAAACTTCAATTCTTTTCATGTAAACGATAGAAGAAGGTTTAGTACCCTTTATTACATATACGTATGTATTTCTAAATTACAAAGTAAGAAGATATGCAGATATATTTTATAAAGATATATAAATTCTTAAATATATATATAAATTCTTATGTCGAATTTAAATTCAGTTTAAGAAGCAGAATCGACTGTGTACCTTCGCAACAAGGAGCCGCAGATTACGCCATAAATTACAATACGTTTCAGCATAGCTTCAGAGATAATGTATATCTAGGTGTGACTGAGGTTCACCGTAAATATAAAGAAACATCTCTTAAGTTGAAAGCAGAATTTGTATTCTGACAAACTCATTATCTTAAGGCAGCATCTATGTATATTCATTTAAAGTATTTAAATGTGATATTTTAGCGTTATATATATATAGATAATTATGAAAGAAATAATGTGTTAAATTAATGACTGAAATGTACTAATACAGTTAGATCAAATGATTTCCATTTTACTTATGAAAGTTAAAGATATTTATTGTAGCGCTATAAAATGCTACGGATATGTCTACGAAATAACAACGAAGATTAAATCTTTTCTAAAAAATGCCCCTTAGAAACTGCTACGATATCTCACTCTCGTGTGAAATAAATATAAAATCCTTGTTTGCATACTATAATATTATGCCTACAAATCCTATTTGCTGCATAAAGCTAAATCTAAACAAGTCTGTAAAAAGGCCGATAAAACTTTTAAGAATGGTTATAAAAAGAAAAATTCACATAAATTTCTTAGCACTTCACGTATATTCCCCGTTCTTTTATATGTCTCGTGGAGGTAGCATGCCTAGACCCAATAATAGCTATTAGACGTAATGTTGCTGTGCGATTGAGACTGTGGCTTTGTAATTAGCATTTTGCTTACCTAAAGCTCACACTTAAACTTTATGCTCTAGACTCAGATGCTCTAGGCACGCAATTGCCTACTTATTCGTTTGAGTACCTTGCGGTTTTAATCAGGAACAGTAGGTCAGATTTCTAATGAATATATAAAATTTAGTTTTAATTAAAATGAGGTCAATACAATAACGGTTTCACTACTATTAACTCTTGGGTAGAT
Source organism: Leucoptera coffeella (assembly GCA_030578115.1). Taxonomy (NCBI): domain Eukaryota; kingdom Metazoa; phylum Arthropoda; class Insecta; order Lepidoptera; family Lyonetiidae; genus Leucoptera; species Leucoptera coffeella. The sequence continues at coordinate 459,199 of JAMBLF010000076.1, read as the reverse complement.
TTCAGGTGTCCGAAATTGCGGAGGTAGTAATTCTACGGCCAACTTAAACCCACGTGTTATCCACATAGTCTCATACAGTAGTCTAAGAACGCAATGAAGTAATTACATGCGATACAAGTCATAGCAGTATCCAAATAAATGGGGTTAGAGATCCCCATTCTTACTGATCGATTGGATAGCAAACCACTTGCGTTTCATTGGTATACACAGTCCTCTTCATATAACTACATAATATTATAATTAATATGTACGCGAGACGCTATGTATGATGTTTATAAACAATATGTAGCAGCTGATTGTATTATATTCAGCCAGTCTACAGCCTACATCAATTACCTCTGTACTCAACTATTAAATGTGTGCATTGTAGCTGCTATCTGACCAGCAATGTTCAAGTTTAGTGCAGGAATAGGTTTTAAATTCCCGTGGAGAAGTCACTTGGTTTCCGGACTTTATCAGACTATAAAGTGAATAAAATACGACCGTTCGAGTGCATGGAGAAAACATTTTACTGGTGGCAGAGCTGATTATGTATGCACGAGCCGATTTATACAGGCTGCTTGGGGATATTTGGACTAAGTCCGTGTATGATAAAATTCGTTTCTGATATTTCTTTGATTTTAGTTCTACTTTTATTATCATCATCAGTAGCGCCACTGACGACATGGTAGGATTTACTTATGTAGACTATTTAAAAACATCCTTGAGTTGCTGTTAAGTTTTAATAGCATATGCCAGAGATACTTAATGTTTCTCATTCTTTATATTACGACTTGGTTTAATAATTAATGTTAACTTAGCTAATGTAAAATTCAATCAACCATGTTTGTAATAGAAAACCACTGTAACTAAAACCAAATCTGGAAGATACTTGTGAGAGTACCTTTATCTACTAGAACTCTTAAATAACAAATCCAATAAGGCATTTGCATACATTATGATGCTGACCGTGGTTCGACAAATATTGCAAGTCATTTCTCTCACTGGACTTCTTAGAACTAGTCGGACAGAATGTTACGAATAACCTATTCTTATTTCCGTACTTTTCTTTTCAAGTAATCTTTAATGCTGCTCTATGTATTCGGTATTTCCTTATATTGATTACCGAAAAGTAATGATATGATTATTAAACACAACATTTTTTTTTTCCTTTCACGGATGGATAATTTTTATCATTATAATAAAGGTCATTGCACATATTGCTATTGTATCAAAGACAAAGTAATATATTTTATTCATATACACTGTAGTCCTTTAATCCCTTACGGGATGGACAGAACCTTCGAGACAGAATAAAAACCTTGGTTACTTACTAGCATGTTTATTTAAGTTTATCCATTTTTATATTATTATTATTTATTTATACATTCTATTATTATTTTTTTTCCTTTCACGGATGGATAATTTTTATCATTATAATAAAGGTCATTGCACATATTGCTATTGTATCAAAGACAAAGTAATATATTTTATTCATATACACTGTAGTCCTTTAATCCCTTACGGGATGGACAGAACCTTCGAGACAGAATAAAAACCTTGGTTACTTACTAGCATGTTTATTTAAGTTTATCCATTTTTATATTATTATTATTTATTTATACATTCTAATAACAAAAAACTATTAAATTATAACTATCAATCATAATTAAAAACATTCTATATGGAAATAGCAATCTAGGAATAAAAAAATACAGTTCAATGCACTCGTTTACCATTTGATTATAGTAAAAGGATTCAGATGAGCAAATTTTATTGCTTCACAGACTGATAGAGTCCGAACCTAAGGAGAGTGCTTGGTGAGAATTTGATAGTTATTTCAGCAGTAAATTTAAAACGTAGTTAGGTACCACTGAATGCGAATGGAATAAGAAAATGGGAACCATAGGAAACTTTCTCCTTTTATTGTTTAGAAAGTTTTGTTTTTTTCTTCACATATTGAGGTTATACGAACCATACGCTACTTAAAGAAATCTTACGAATTGTTTTGCAAATTCTAGCCATTGTGTTATGAACATGTTTGTGTACCCGTATTTATAATAAGTTAGTACATTTTCTTTCATTTGAAGCTCTCCTAACTGCCATCAAATACGATGATATAATCATATTTATAACGATGTAATCTCTTTGAGGTGAGACTTTTATAAATGTACCTTTTTCTGTTACAATATATCTTTCTACTCTTAATAATTGTTACTACACTATATGTATATTATGGAGTAGGCAATCACAATTTTGAATGACATTTCGAACGATGAAAACACTTACATTCGTTTCCTTACATTCCTGAAATAAGCTGCAAACATTTCTTTGGAATCGACAACAAAACTTTCCATTAATGCAGTTGTAGCGTTCACAATGGTATTTTAGCAATAGAATGCGCGTCCATTTGCAGTTTTGTATCGTTTCAGAGCCTGGCTAGCCCGGGGCTTATCCACCGAGCTATCCGAGTTTCGATGGATATTTTCAATAATGCATTGTGATCGACGTACCTTATGTGCTAAGCTTACCCGGTCCCGTCTATCTTGTCTACTATAAAATGGGATTAAAATTGCAACGGGGCAGCACTGGTGTAGTCTGGCTCGCGCAATGCCAGCTTTCTCTAGGGTTGTGCAGTTCTAAATGGAAATTGTTATTGAAACACATCAGGGATTTTTTCCGTTTAAATTCAAGTCACAAAATTTAATTGCTAAGGCATAATGTAATATATTTTTTTTAAATTGTATAACATATTGCGTCATCATGTGTTGTTATAGCTGACAATAATGGCTGAATTGTATATAGCGTACAATAATAAAGTTTTGAAGTGTATGATGTTTTAAATATTGAAAACTTCGTGCTTGAACCTGTTTTGAAACAAATGTTTCCGAAACCATTATCCTACCACTTAAGTAATACCCACATTATTAAAATATATAAATGACCTTAATAAACATCATAAATATAACAAACACAGTTTTATCAAAGATGCAAAAAATCACTGACCTATTCGAATAAATTCAGAAAGAAAGACCCAAACGAAAAGGAATTTTCACAGCAAAATATAGAATAACCCTGTGCGGAGGCTGAACTAGCTCGGTATAAAGTTGCGCTCTGGGAAACGTTTTTTCAGTCCATTTTCTATTAGTAAGTTAGTCACGGTTAACGATTTTGTGGTACCAACAATTTCTTTGTTGGGCCGCTCTTGTAGAGAGGGTGTGAAAACTCAAGTGAACAGAAAAGTAAACAACGCGCTAACTGGCTAAATAAATAAACAAAATTAAGTTTTAGTCCACCGTTAAATACATTATAAAATATTCTACGATTACGGAGAAGTTGTGGTTATAGAATGGAAGGCTGGATGATAAATAAAATAGTCATTGCGAAAATCATCTATTTAATGTTCTTTTGCAAATATAAGTTGAATCTTTTAGGACTTTACTTATAGCAGAAAAAACGGACTTATTTGCAAATTTACAATTCGAAGAACACGTATACCAATCCACCTTAAGCTGAGGCCGGTCAGTTATTATAATACAATGAATAGTACATAATTATGTGTTTCTTAGTAATGCCTTATAAGATATATGCAAAAAAACTTTCATTACTTACACAGGGGTCAATCTTTGCTGGCATTTAAAGAGCCTTCTCGGTTCACCCTAGCCTCGACCTTTTTAATATAGCTCGAAAGCGAGGCACTAAGTTTAGAACTACTAAACGCAATAATAAATTTGTCTAGGTAGGATTTCTGATGAGAACCGGAGTTTTCCTTTTGAAATTGAATTGTGGCGTCCTGAAATATGACATGGAAAGTTGCTGGTGCAATTAAATCTTGCCGACTTCCTGCTTATCTGTCGCTCGCAAACTGTGAAATGAAATGTCACGGTTATTCTAGTGAATTGTTTTAAAATTAGAACCCATTTTTATGGAACGAACTCTCCTGGCATTCTCACAATATTATTACGACTTTTATACCATTCCACCTGTAGATGTAAGAGTATTTTAATTGGTAGTCTTTAATTGGATGCAGAATTGAATTTTCGTCGTCCTTTATTAGGTTTTATATTTATTTATTGATGCTTAAAGTTCATAATGTACTTGGCCTAAATTCAATGGTTTTCTAATATACTTCATTGTTTAATTAAAAACTCAATATAGTTCAAAAGAGCATAACTACGAACAGCGATGGGCTAATAACGTGTCAAGTTGGGTGCCAAGTATCCTATGGAAAATAGCCAAAGACTATCTTACATGAGGACGTGGGAACAAAAGGGTTACATACTCATGACCCTTTTTTTCATTATTTCTCATTTTAAACTGTGAAGATAAGACTTTTTTTCTTACTTATTTCTTCTTCTTGATCTTGTTATTTCAGCTAATGACAAAAGAGGTGATTAACTTTACGTAAAAGATGTATATTAATGCTATCTCAACTCCGATAATTGCCTTCTACTTATCACAACTAAAGCAAAGTAAACATTAGGTCAATTGATAAACTTAAATGACTCTTTTAATCTTTAAAATGAGGTGAAACCTGTATCCTTGAATACTGTTTAAAAAACTTTTAGTCATAGCATAATCAAGTGACTACTAATAAAACTTCAATTCTTTACGAGTCAACTTCTAACGATCTTATTACCAGCCTCATAAAGCTGTCACAAAGCTCGACTAATGGAGACTGTTAGCACTTACTTGTTACAATTCTCACCTAGTCATTATACTTGGGAAGTCACCGAGAATGGAACGCTGGAATACTTTTATTAAGCCTATTTGAATGTCATAAAGTTATTCATTCACTTTCCTAAGTTTGTACTTAGAGAAAATGAATCTTCGCCGAGTTTTCTCACGAGAAACACTCAATTATAATTTTCAATATTTATTATTACAATGTTTGCAAGAATATTAAAGGTGAAATATGAGTATGATGTTATGCCTTAACTAAGTATGTGATCTGAATAGGTCAATGCATGTCACAGCTAATTCTAAAAATACGCTAGTTAACGTTTCATTTACGTTTATATAATAACTTCTAACAATTAGATCGACCAACAAAACAATACACAAACGTACTTGAAGGTAGAACACAATGCATTTCATACCACACAAGCTAACCAAAAGCACACTCCTCAGTTCTTATTTAGTAACACTAGCAAGAACAGTGGCGGTTCGGTAATCTAATACGGAATGAAATCTAATACGTAGTCGAAGTGACTGCGAGTACTTTACCATTTCAGGTGCTACATTATTCATGAAGATCCAATGTCTCTAACGAGGCCGGTAAAGGAGGAATCTACTGGCTGTAATGAAATGAGCTAAGGTGAGCCTTTGTAATAATGCGAGTAGTCATGCCTTTGTGCAATTTGCAGATTTTGAACAATGTTTGATCTGTACGAGAGTCAAAAGCGGTGAACATGATCGGCTCTAGGTTATGTTGTAATGATTAGTATTGTAATTGGTAATCAAATCAAAAATTAATGTAATACTTGCTTTATACTTATTTTACAATTCTTATTAATGCAATAGCTCATTTTCTCAGCTGTGTATACTTTGCTAGTTCTATTCAATTTCTGTCAATCTACTCTTCTCCTAATTAACGATTTAGCACTACTGTTGCTTATAATTTTAAAATTGTTATACCAGTTTTCCTATAGAGGTTTTTAAAACGGAGATTATTGCAATTAAATTTCTAAAAACCTATTTCTTTATTGTCGTATTACTTATTTAAATATGTTGAAACCTACTAAAGTTACGTTGACTGTATTTGCTTATTAAAATAACAAAGCCATTTCGCAAACTACTATTTCAACTCTAATACGTAGTCGGGACACAAACAAGAAATGGAAAGAAAAGAACAAATTCCAAGAATAATGGGTTGAACCAATCATCTCGGCGAAGACAGCAAAAAGCCACCCGGTTAAACTTTTCCGTCACTTAAAGAAACAGGCAGCCCTTCCAGCATCAGGACGAGATTAAATTGTTTCCTGCAAGTGCATTTCTTTGAGAGTTTCGGATCCGTCTCGTGAGTGTGTCGCCCATTTGTGCTCGGATCTTTGCACGAATGGATTGGATCCTTTTGAATGGTAATGGTGTACATATGATTATATCACGGTTTTGTGTACTATGTTAAGGACAATACTGCTGAGTAGAAATATTTTCATTCAATGACTCTCGCCTGATGTACATTGATAAACTTAAAGTAATTAAGTGTTTACAATCAACAACTTAATTAACTATTGTTTTATCTGTTACCTACAACATGCCACACAAAACTTGATGCAATCCAAATCCTAGATAAACTAGACGAAACAAACTCAGTTAATTTGAGTCTAACCGTTCATCCGCAAATCTGTCTGAAAGTGATCTTCGTCTTCGTGCATTCTGGATATGTGTCACAGGAACCCAAAGATACTCGGCAGTCTTTGTACAGCACTCGTGGCTTTAATAGCCGGAGTGTTGTTCCTGCTAAGTGCTATTATGCTGAGCCACTTGTGTACGAGCTGTCGGTAAACAACCTATATGTTGCGGAACAGACACGTGACAGTTACGAAAACTTTTTGATGTATAGCCTTTTTGTGCTCGAGTCTGCTGGGAAGAGAGTGAATTAGTTCGGGAAGAGTTGTGTTCTTACATACTGGATCTCTATAAAAGGGTAGATAAATATCAAAGATAATCAATAAGTGGAAATAAGCGTAATTTTCACCAAATGATCATAGTTCCTTATAATTATAGTTCCGTAAGTAGTTAAAAGTTACAATACTAATCTCTGGAGGACCTTGAAAAACATATACACTTTATGGCGAGGTCATATTCAGCTTAAGCATAGGAAGTAACTATAAAAGAGATGCCATAAATTAAAGCTGTAATTCTATTATGTCAAGAAAGTAAAATATAGAATAGAAGTTTAAAATAATGGGACGTACAGTTCAAATTTATTCAGTTGAAGAGTTATGGTCATATTGTGTTAAATTTTAGATATTCTGCGACTTGAAGTAGCTATAAAGTTTAAAATACGTAGAAATGAAGAAATAACAGTCGTAGTAGACACAATCTCTGAAGCTAAGCAATGCTGGTGATGGTTGGTATTTGAGATGGGTGACCATTTCAGATCTGATAACATACCTATTCCTTTGATAGGATACTAACAGTAAGTATCTATAAACGGCGATAGATGCTTTTAATGCTATCTTCATAAAACAACTTTAACATTATTACCTAATAACACTCAAGAACAATAGTTTAATTTAGTAATACCAATTCGCATTCGAATGAAACTCTCATACGGTATGCACCTGCAAAACTGCGCCCCACAACTCACATGGCAGACAAGCTCGCAGAAAGAAAATAGAACAGGACTGTAGGGCACTAAATTATGGGTGAGCAAATCGGTGCCTCTACGTTATCTTTGTATTATAGATAGGTGGGATTCATACATTTAGTTGGTAGATTTACTTTCTTTTTAAGTGTGTCGCATTTACTACTAATATTGTATAAGGAAATAGATATTACGATTTCATTTACATTTGCATTGGAGTGTTTTTTGTCATTGTGATATCACAATACTAAAATTTAATCTTTTACTAGCCATACAAGTCGATGTATTTATTATTAGTTTTCCAAAGGTTTTCATTACGATTCTCGATTAGATCACTTATCTGTCTATGCTATCTACAATACCTGCTCAATATGTAGCTATTTTCTTAGATATAAGTGCATTCTTGCTTTCAGTGTATATCGATGAATCGTTTTCGCTAGTTCCTACACAAGATTACCACATCAGTTTTTTTAAGGCCCTGATCGGCACGGAGCTGTATAGTATAACTTTTAATTTGTTTGAAAGTAATAACTAACTCTTAGAACTCTCTTTTGAGATTGTAAAAGGACGTCGCTCGTTCTGAAAAGTTCTGATAGTGATATTGAATTTAAACATTAACTTTGAACTTAAAACTCCTTTGAAGTATGATTATAAGTGAACCAATCGAAAATATACAGTTTTTATAGAATAAATACCACTCAATTTAAATCATATAACAAATATTATACAAATTATCATATAATACGAGTATTTTCAGAAAGTTATTCTTTCGTTACGTACGACACAAAACTTACTACAATTAAAAAAATCAGACAGCTTATTGTTGTTTTTAGTTTATAATCTTTCAATAGAGCGTTCTATATATACCTCCTAATAAATAAAGACATAGTACATAAAGTCACACTACCCATTCAGCTTGAAATTAAAAATTAAAACGGAGTATATTTTAGTCTAAAATGGACCTGTTGTCAGAGTGCACGATGTACATTATCCCCTAAGTAAAAGTGCCTGCTAAGTGTTGGTATCACTCATTCATAATCATCTATTTTTAATGAATAAGCAGCCGCTTAACTTAGCAACGGAATGACACTGAATAATATAACTTTCCTCTTAGTCCACCTCTTAAGAGAAACTTAATGGCAATGCCATTATTCAAAAGTAAAGTGTTTAAAAACACCTCATTTCAGTTTAACTTTGTGCATCTAAATTGAAAATGGTACTTGTTTTTATGAATACGAACTCTACGTCGTCACTCTTATATCTTACATTTTTATAATTTACATTTTATTGTTTAGATCTTTTTTATACATATATAATGAAATATTTGTACTATATTCACGAAGTCTATATGCATATCAGTCCTAAAACCAAACTAAACCATCACAATCAGATAATTCCTATGGGTCAATAGAGAAACGTACATACTATTTAATTTTAGTGTCAAAAAAAATATTTTATTTATACACATATCAAAGTTATAATTTAAGGTAATTGTAACAATAATAATGAATAACTTTTCATACATCTTTTTTATATATTTTCAGAAATATATTAATTGTTACATTATACGAGTATGTATAGCTTAAAATCAACACGAATAAGTGCGGTTGTTAACGCTAGAATAACTTTGAAGGTTCCTTACATTCCAACTTCTCTACTTTTTAACTTGAAAAGTTGTACCAAACATCTCTTGGCCTAAATTGATATCATTGAAAAGTATTCGAAGCGATTTAGGCCAGCTCAACTCTTATAGCATTTCGAAGACCAATTTATTCAAATAGTATTCACGAGTTCACCTTTGATCTTTTTGGTGGTGACAATGAATTACATAAAGACTTAAGTACCTAATTACTATAACACATTCTAATCGAAGATAAGGAATCAGCATTTACTCGGATGTACTAAGACACTCCAATAATTAGAAAGGGGTAATGAAAAACCGTAATGGTTATTATTGGCAGATAAAATAACATCACGTTACTCCACAAAGGTAATTGCGCGAAATATAGGTATCCAAACATTCAAACAAAACAATAAGTCTGGTAGCTTATCTAATAATTAGTAACTAGAAGTTAATATAATAATGAATAACAGTCAATTGTTGTTCCCACTCGATTAATATAAGATAATAGTGGTCAAGGTTCGTTATTGTTTTTATATATTAAAATAAAAACGAAAAGAAATATATACGATAATGTATTATGTTAGTTACTGTTTTACAATAAATATTTAATATAATATTTTTGAGAGACTTGCATTTTTTATGTATATTACAAGGAAAAGGATCTTATCGCGTATATTTTAGCCAAAACGTGTGGTAACAAAGGTAATACTTTGTATATAAAATATTTCCGATAAGTCCCGTTTTCTTGTAAAATAAATAATTACTATGCCCTATACATTTGTGTCTATAATAAAGTATGCTTAAATTTACCTAATTCTCTACTAACGATGCCAAAATGAAGTCCACGTTTCTTATAAAAATGTGTTTGTAGCTCGTTAGCATAATGTAAGTCATTTGAAAGATTGTTTACTTGATTTTATTACTGATATAACTGCTAACGATCTATTAACTCTGTTATTTATTGCTTTCCTTTGAAGTACTTACGAGTAATTGAAGTTACTACGTCATTCTTATAGTCCTAATTGACAATTTACGTTTAGAATTCAAACTAAATATGACTTAGTAGCAAATATTCAAATTATGATATTTCTAACACAATAATATAAATATTCAAAATATTTGCAACAATATGAAAAATACTCTGAATTAAAAAATTGAGAGCCTGACACTTCCTGAAACTAATTTGATTAGTCAATATATGAATTTTTTAAATTATCGCTCTGAAAAGTTAAAAGATTTAAACCGAAATTTATTCCAGATCTAAGCATAATTAATAAATTATAAAATATATACTTAAATAATCCGAACTTATTCCGAATAAGAAGCCCTACTTATTAGCTAAATTTCGGGTAGGTTTACTAGCAGGCAAACTTATTAAGTGAATATTAAATTATCTCATAACAAGTGCACTCTGAAGCAGGTGTGGCTTGGCGACTGGAAATAGCCAGATGTATCCATTTACAGGGGCTGCTTAAAATGTGTGACTTGTCTAGAGCTGTGTACATTATTAAAGTTTAATTAACACTGCAGCTGTTTGTGCTCCTGCAGTTTGTCGGTGAGCAATAAATTGTATTACAACTATTGAACTTATGGCTAATTATGTAAAAACAGGAATTTATTTGTCTTAGAGGAAGACTCCTAAGACTGTATTTTTGTTTACGGTTATGGAATGGTAATGTAGTATGGGAGTAAAACTTAAATATATAAAATAAAAAATATATATTCATTTGTTCATTGAAATAAATTATTCATAATAATCAGTTGTGATAATCAACCAAATAACTTCTCCATGATAATGAAGAATCTAAACTGAAACCTCTGATTGGACTTAATTAAAATGATAAATCATTCACACTCCAATTTAAAGGTCCCCTATCAAATCGCGTAACTTAGTAAAATCGAATCATGTCGAGACGCCCTCGGAATACTTGGGCTCATTACGAGCCATCGTTAAACAACGAAACTGAATCAAAAGCGTAGCTCAGGTAAAGTATCTGGTGAACATTGAAAATTTCCTTTTGTACTCTAATCCAAGTAAATTAAGAGAAGTACAACTGGTGGAGACAATTTAATCTTGTCTCCTTCCTACCTCTTTGTTCGGCGTTTGAGGGTTACTTAAAATTTAATTGGTCCAAAACTATAGTCGCTCAACTTTAGTTTAATATCGTTTCGACTTTTACTCGAGATGTGAATATAATGAAAGTTGATTCGCTTTCATTTATAGGGCTTCTCGTGGATTAAATAAGACTCTTGGTTTAATTTCAATGCCTGTAGATCTTTCAGCCTTTCATCGTAACGAGTAAATAATAAATGATAATCTGATAAATTGCATAAAGGAGAATATTCGAATAGACGTATTATGCCTTCAACATATTATGTCACATATTGACACATTTAGAGCAATTTGCTTCACAGATACGCTATATGATTCGTGTAAACTTATATTTTACATTGTAAACTTCAATGAATCTTTTCGAATATTGCAGCAAGAGTCGTCAAAGAAATGATTGAAAATGAGGAACGTTGTCTCAAAGGTATACATTTTCCGGGAACGGTATAAAACCAATTGCAATTAAATCAGTTATAGCGGAGCACGTCTGGGGTGCAGCGAAGTATGAAAACCACCGACGAGGAGTCCAGTCCTTTATAAAACTCTACATGAGAGGTGTTTTCAAAGGCTTTTAAGTTTCTTAGGCAGCGCTTTTGCGTCATATTCAGAAAGCACAAAAACAAAGGGGTCTTACTCACATTATAGAGCGACCGGATATTTGTTACTAAACTATGGCGGGCTAACACAAAGTCTTTGGTACGTTATTCGCCTCCACTTAAGTAGCGTTGCCTTTAATGTTGCCGTTAATTCCATATATTACCTATTCATATATCCGATATGTACGGAAATTAAAACTAAATATGCTTCTTGGATATTGGGAAACAAAGTAGTAATACTAATTTGTTTTGTGTTTCTAATCATTATTATACTCGTACAAACGATCAATTTTTAGAGACTTAAGTAGATACAAATTATGTATCTTAAGAAAAAAACGTTTAAAACTCCATATACTAAGAACTCTTAGAAGCAAAACAAGGTAGCTCTTGAAAACTTCATACGAATGTTGTTTCCAAATATTTTCTTTGACTTCCAAGTACTCTGTAGGGTTTGTCCCATGCAGAGGCACAAAACAAGAGGGTTCTTTCATAGCACTCACTGAGCATGCATAATAAGCGGTGGCTTTGTTGCTAAACTGTTGCGGAATAATAAAAACACCAACTACACTTCACGTCTCTCATCGTACTGCTAAATCTAGGCTATGCTAGCTTATAAACGAGCGTATTATTCTACTTGTACTACTTTAATATTTACTATACGCTTTTTTGCGAAGGTAGTTATATTTATGAAGTTTTCTGATGACTTAAACTCATTTAATTATCCATTAATATCCATTGTAATATTTATATTAAGAGTATGCATGCTTAACGCATAAAGGAAATCAATGATTAAAGAAACGAACTTTTATTATACTTGGCTTCTTATAATGTTTTGAATGTGTTTACGTTATAAAAAGATTTTGAAATCTTAAACACCAAATGACAATAATAATTAAGATTAAGTAATGTCTTTTTCCTTCACATGAATAGTGATGTATGTACTCTAAACTTAAATTATCCATAGATAAAATCTGAAATGTCTGAATGTAGAAGTATATACATGTAAATATAGACAAGTGGATTTGGCGAGAACTTTAGAATCGTCTCTATTCCGAAAAAATCCAAACTATGCAGTAAATATGAAATCATATTCGCCTTTTTGCACAACTGTCCAACACATACCTATGACCTCATTTTTATAAACTCACCAACTGAATTTGCATTTCCATTGTACGGAAAAGATGAACATATTATCTTATTTACGCAATGGTTTGCTTACATTACTTATGACACTCAAAATGTAAAGATCTGTAAAATTTAATATAATGAATATGATTACAACAAATTGATAATAACAATTATGTTATAAAAGTTTCATATCTAGTTATGACGTCAATTAGTGTTAATAATTACCTAATTATAATCACTAATTATTATCGACTTTTTATGGAATCACACACTGACCCGAAAAACCTTTTAACATTTTTGATAACACTGTTAGGTAGTGTAGATAAAACAATAAAAAGAAACTCGTAAATTAACTTCCGGGTTTTAAATTATCGAAGTGTTTCAAGACAAGAATTTATATGTATGTTAATTTAATTTTATGTTGGACATTAATTATGTGTTAACGTTCATATAAAATATTTCCTTTTCTATACAAGTACGCTTTAGCATGATTAATTTTCACTTACAGGTTTAATCATGCGGGAATTATTTGTTTAATGTAATTACAATAACCAAAATTTGATCTGGTCGGGTGGGTATATCATAGATATCTGCCAGTCGGATTTCAAGACAGCACTGCATATTAACGTGACACAATGCTCCATGAAGTCCTATTATCCTAGGTATAAATCGGTGGTATTGGACAGCCACCGTCCTTATTCTGAAACAGTATTGTGCTACTTACACAATGCAGTCACAAAGACGCTTGTTAACTGCACAATACTCCCAAAATACTTAGGGGTTCATTTTAAATACACAATAGATAGGCAACAGATAAACAAAACTTCATTTAGTGGCTTTTTATAAACATCCGGGTTTATATTATTTCCATATATTATATACTTATCTCAAAATGTGGGAGGAACTAATGTGTTTTTAATCAAATGTGTATAAAAATAGTACATATAAATCTAAATGATAAAATTTACTTTTTAGTACTAGTTCTCTCTTGATACAAGGGGACACAGTAGACCGCATCTTGACTTTAAATCTACACTTTACACAGCGACTAATTTACCTACTCAAAAACTGCATGAAAATTGCATCGAATGCCCATAATAAGAGCGCGGTCTCGGCGCTGATCCAAGAATCTCGTTTTGCGTCCGCCTCGTTGATTTACCGAAATGTTGAAAGCATCTTATTCCCAGCAGTTATATATGATTTTATTCATAAATAGAGATTTAAGAGTCTAGTTTAGATCATATAAGGATGAAATATTTCATTTATATGGCCGATAAGATCGATAAATGAATGAATTAAACGTCAATTTCTTGATCGAACTAATGACTGAGGAAATTAATTCGAATCCTTTGGAATCTAAACCACTAAAATGTACGATATTTTGTTTTTATTTTTACTGTTTTTAAATTAAGTTGGCATTATTTTAAGAAATGTGAATAAATAAATAATAGATACTACATAAGACTATCTCTTTACATCTGTTACACATTATGTTTCACATTATGTATGTCTACACATTATGTTAACAGCTGTTTGATATTGGTGGATATACCTACCAATACTAGACGAATTTTAAATACACAGCTAACAAGTTTACATGAAGCAAAGAAATATTCTTTCGACAATATTGATAACAACTGTCATTACAATTTAAACTCTGTTGGCTTTCTATAGTGGATGACACAATGTTTATAAAGCTCTGCTGCTGTGAATAAAAAGCGAAAAGATTAGACGGCATTCTCCTACAACTGATTCCTTTACCTATCATATTCCTATTCCTTTACCTATCAATTTACCGATTTAATTGTAAACTATAATAGGCCTAAGATAAGGGCAGGGCGCTAATAATCGATGCATCAAATTCAATACGCTTTCATAATCAGTTAAAATAATGGGAATAGTTACTCAAGGTGTGCCTGTCAATGTCCACAATTGAAGTAAAATTGCCACATAAAACCTTTTTTGTCGAAACGAAACATGCTAAAAACATTTTTATTTAGCACACCTGGAATAATACGAGTATACGCCACAAAAAAAAAACTATTTGCTTGTCGTAGCATGTTTCAAAGAGATTGTATGCTCTAATGCAATTATGTTTTACCATCCAAAAGGTTATTTATTCCATCGAGTCTAAAAAGTTAAGTTATGTAACATATATCACCAGATTCTATCCATCGATAAAGATCATAGAAAATAAAGCAGATAAAACCTAGTGAGTTGGTTATCTGTGCTGCAAATGTAATATTTATTTTATAATCCAATCTGATTGTTCCGATTACGTGAATCAAGCTACGTGCTCGCCTCTGATCCGAGAGCCGCGTATCGGTTCCACTCTGCTTATTTCACAAAACAACTACCTTGAGAGCTTCTTCCTTCGGCTTTCCCGTTGACATTTATTCATAAAGGATAACTCCTGCCATGTTGATAGTAGCAAAAGTTTATCAAAATTGTACTGCTCGGCGATATATTAAAATAATATTTTTAGTAAAATACTTTTGTTTACGCTACCATAACGGACACTTTACATTATAATTTATCATGTATAATTTAATTTTTACATAATCATAATTAGTTATGATAAAATTTTACTCATAAATATTATAGTAATGATAACAGATGTTTCTCAATAGTAGCTACATTACACTACAGCATTCTAGAGAAACATTTACTTCTACATGCCATTCATTTGTTTAATAATGCCAAAAAAAGTTAAAGTGCCCCATCAAACTAGACGAATTACAACAATTTAACAATTAATAGAACTAAGTCACTGTTATTCTATTCATTACGGCCAATAACCGTTAATCTTCTACTGTTTGGCGCCAAAGGCCGTGCAGATAACAATCTAAGATTAAAAGATTTATGCAAGTGATTTGACATATTTATTATTTCACATGGGCGGCATAATAAAAGAATATATCACACGATCCTTCCAAATCCGAACAATACCAAACTAGAGGAGCCAATGTCATTAAAACATCTAAATGAGCCAGTTTCTGCATATTCGGTCGGAATACAATCATTAGCTTTTTACTTTCCGTTTTAAGGATATCATATAAATAGGTGACACAAATCCTAAAACCGTATCAGTCAGTTTTTGTTTCAACAAACAAAACACGATGAATTCGATTCTAGTAAGTTGTTTTTTTTATTCATTTATTATAATTGAAATCGTATTATTTATAAAATTGTTATGCCTATGGTTACAAACAATATTGATTTTGGTTTCCTACCTACTGCTATACTCTCTTACCTCTTTAAGTGCATAAATACCTACCACAATAAAACTCTACATTTTAACGAACATAAATAGTGAGTATATAATATATACTCACATTATTATGAATAATTCATCATAGATATTTTATTCATTATAACTAGGTATGTAGTTTATTCCCTACTTATACCCAATTTTTTTATTCAATTTTTTATTTTGTTTTAGGTATTGGCATTGGTCACAGTTGCCATCGCTTTCTGCTCAGCAGAAGACGATGGTCAATACAGACCCCAATTATACGGTACAGACGATGGCAAGTACCGTCCTACTTACGATGGGAAGTTCTACAAGCGTTATGGCTTCCAAACCCAGTATGCGCCAAGGAATGTCCTGGTTTACCAGCCGGTGTACACGCCTTACTATGCGGCTAGGTCTTACTACCCATCAGTTACGCCAGTTGTGACATATAGTTACCAACCAAGGTAAATATTTAATATTGTGCTTATACTATTTTATAATCATATTTTATTTTAGTCATACTCGTAATTAAATCTCAATTATTAATTTTATTTTTGATTACCCATGTGAGATTGTGTGTTAATCGCAATTTTGCCCGTTTATACAACCAGCTAGAGATCCCGCCACATAAGGTGGCAGTTGGAGGCGTCGCCACAGTCGCGTAATTCAGTGTTACCAGTAAACACGCCAAAACTAGCACTCACTGTGCCATACGGCTCGATACATTATAGGTTTCATTTGTAACGGTCTTTGGTTGCAGAGCTATAAACTCAAATAAAACAAATTAATATATCAAAGTCAAAATATGTTTATTAAACTATTTCAAACATGATTAATAATTAACGGGACTTATCCTTCTCATTATATATTACATATATTATGTGTTCCTTCACTCTGTCCGCAATAGACCGTTTAGTGTGTTCGACGTAGGATTTCCCACAGCTGCAATCAATCTTATACACACCCTTATATCTTATATCATGAGTATAAATCGCGAATCTCTTAAAACTATTATTTCAAACATGGCACTGAGCATTGTCTTTACATATTTTTTACCGAGGTTAGATCAGCGGAGACCCTAGCTTGGAGAAGAACTAACAAGAAACTCCGGAAATCAATTTATTATAATCACCCTTAACAAACATAAAAATTACAAAGAGTGGGCAAAAAACACAACGCTGGTAATACTAAATTTACCTTTCATACAAAATAACACGCAATGGCGGTAACGTCAAATTTAGTTCCAAGTTTGGCTACTGCCACCTTATGTGGCGGGATCTCTACATGACGAATTTTATGACGAATTTGAATAACTTTAGTACTAAAACCTAAAGCACTTTATTATATTTTGAATTTTAACAGGAAGTCCAAACATAACAGAATAAAATAATTATCAATCAAGAATCCTATGCTAGCTCGAATGTAAAAATAACGTTAACTAGCTGCCGTTCTTCCCAGTATATCATAAAAGATGACTAAGGGCTAGGAGTAAATGAAATTTATTTATTGATAAGTTAGGAACCTGTAATCAAGCATTGATAACAGCATATTGTAAGAGGCGATCAAGGGAATCTATTAGTATTAGTAGTATCTATAGTAAACAATGTAATTGAAAACGATATTATAGCTCTCCAATAGTTTATATATCTTTATAGGCATCACACCACACAACAAAACTATTGATATTATTGTTTTCATTTTTTCAGGTATAACCAAGCTGTATACGCATCACCCTTGACACCTGTTATACAACCAACTGTTACTGCTCGCCCCATTGTTTACTCTGTGACCGCGCGTCCCGCTCTCCAATTTGGAAAAGTTGCAAGCCCTCTTTACTCTGCTGTCAATTCTGACAGATACGCCAACATTATACGTCAAGACACAACTTTGACAGATGACACCTATCACTACGCTTACCAAACAGATAACGGAATTGCTGCCGAGGAGTCTGGAAGAGTGGAAACTGCAGCTGCTGGTGGTGGCACTAAAGCCACGGGCTTCTATCAGCACGTAGGAGACGATGGTAAGACCTATAGAGTTGATTACGTAGCTGACGAGAACGGCTTCAGGCCAAGTGGTGCACATTTGCCATCCGCTTGAAATACATATATAATACACGCGCGATTTGATCGTGCCTTGTACTTTGACGAAATAAAAATATATTTACGAAAAATGCTGCATTGAAAGGGTTTTTTATTTACAAGCCGTTCCGTTTTAGTTTTCATAAGTTTGTAGATAAGTAGGTATTTAGTTGTAGACGCCCTGCATTGTTATGCATTGTACATTATATTTTACTACATATACTTCTATAAAAACAGTTGTCAATTATCGGGATGGAATATTGATACGATTTAGAAATCGCATCTGAATAAGGATCATTACTCAGATTACCGTTTACATTTGCATAAATAACATGAAATACGATATAGCAAAAGTCAGGTGAGTGTAATATTTTGCTAATAAAAAATGAAGGGCGCAACTGGTTTTTCCAGATTTACTCGTAACTGTTCAGGTTATTTCAATATTACTATTTTGAATTTCATTCCAATAATATTGAGACGTTAGGCGTCACCCATACATCACGACTGCTACCTATGCGTGGAAAGCAGAGGTGAATGTATCATACGACATACTTATGTGATTTATGAACACAAAATGATTTTCTCAACATATTCACAAAACCACGGGAAAGGTGAACTACGATAGGCATTATTGTCTAATTTGATAAATATCAGTCTCACGATGTTTTCCTTTCTATGGAATGGTAAGTTTGACATAAATGTACGAACATAATGAACTAGTTTTTCACCCAGATGAAATTAATTATTAACGTAATATGGAAATGAGAATTAATATTTTATTTCTATAATTAATTGTATTCATAAAGTAAGCCCTGGCTAGTGCCTGAAGCTAGGCTCTTGCACAACAACTCAATTGCGAAAGTGGCTGATTGATCCAGAAGTTACAGCAAAATCTCCACTTTCACATGAATAATGTATGACCGAATAAACTTTCGTTCAAACAACAATAGTATTGGTTTTTAAATCAACATAACAAAAGACTATCAAGTGCCCAGAGTAGAATTTATTCCCCTTGTATAAATGTCTCAAAGGAATCTATGAAATTCAATATGACCTCGTTACTGCTAGCATTCGTTGTTGAGGAAGCGACATCATTCTTTGTGCAGACAAACGATATGAAAAGATTGTTAGAGGACTAGGGAAATAATATTCATCTGGAGCGGATAATTGGTCGATGGTTGCATTATTCATTAGATAATGGATACAAGATGAAACAATTGAAAAAAATGTTGTATTTCAATGAATTGTGATGGAATATTTAACAATAAAAAATACACACATTTTTATACATTGTTTACGACAAAATGCAAATGTTGAACAGAAAAATAAGTTTTAAGAGATCGTCATCAGTTGTCTGGCTTATCATCCCAAAGTATTTGTTATTCGCTTTTTACGATACATACTAGTTTCATCAAAATTAATATAGTTATAATAGGTACATACACCAAAGTGCAAGCTCCACACTATTCCGTTATTTAATCTTTTCTGTAAGTCTTCAATAAGATGTAATTGTTATTCGCAGTTTGAAATAACCTACTTGCATTTAGTGACAATGAGATACGGTTCTTACTTTCGATACAAACGTCGCATCACAACAGACGAAATGGGCAATCGACGGCTCTTAACGAGTACTAACCTCCTTTTAGAATATAATGTAAGTGGAATTCGATGAAAACGTGCTTGGTAACCCATCGTGTATGGTAGGTCACTTTTTATGCATGCATCTTTAATAGAATCACGCTTTATATGAAAAGATTATACAAGGTCCGAAAGAAGAGACAATGAAAACTTTCCTAGATAATGCAACTATGCTTTCAGTACGTAAGTTTTTGTAGTAACTTAATATTAACTAGTTTCATTTTTTATTTGAGTTAATCGATATACAGGGTGGCGCATTCAAAACGGTCAGTATGGGAAAATCTGAAACTATAAGATATACGAAGATTTGTTCTTAGGAACCATGTCACCGATTTTGATAAAAATAAAAACTACATTCATACTTTCTATAAAAAAATAACTGTATCCTGTACGGGAATCGAACCCGGTAGCTTTGAAAAAATAAAATTGCTTTTTTCACATTTTCTTTTTAAATATGGATTGTCTAGGTCTTAAGCTGTAAATGTCTCTATGAAACATGATGTCCAAAATGAATAAAATGCATTGTTTTGGCATACTTTAGTTTATCATAGTAGTTACAATACTCAAAAAGTTCAGACATGTAAAATTGTCTCTATGGCTGTTTGTAGTTTTGTACCTATCTACTTGTTACATACACCATATCATGTGGCATTAGCATTGCATTATTCCTTTTAGAAAGTTTTGTTATCTACAGTAATCAAACACTAACAATCTATTGAAAAGTCCACTTGTTAAAAGTGACGTGTTAAACCATATTTGAATATTTTTTTGTGGGGTTACGTTAAGAATGAATTTTACAAAACAAGCTATGACACCGTTGAAGACATGAAAATACAAAATTCAATAGTAAGGTCGTTATCTAAACGTGTTGAATATTGTATTGAAAACAACGGTGGTCACTTAGAACACCTACTATGATAAACTAAAGTATGCCAAAACAATGCATTTTATTCATTTTGGACATCATGTTTCATAGAGACATTTACAGCTTAAGACCTACAGAATCGATATTTAAAAAGAAAAAGTGAAAGGAGCAAGTTTATTTTTTCAAAGCAACCGGGTTCGATTCCCGAACTGGATACAGTTGTTTTTTCAAAGAAAGTATGAATGCAGTTTTTATTTTTATCAAAATCGGTGACATGGTTCCTAAGAACAAATCTTCGTATCTCTTATAGTTTCAGACTTCCCCATACTGACCGTTTTGAATGCGCCACCCTGTATAATCTCAATAGATGACATGCAACCGCGAGAACGTAACCATTCTGTTTAAAGTAATGAATAGTTACATCGATCTATCAATATCCATATTTCCGTGGCCATAATAAAGAAGAGCATAAGTGCTTGTTATTCTATAGCCAGGTGAAAATAACTAACAAAATTTTAAGCTGTCTACAACAAAGTCCAAACATTGGTTTACACGAGAGGAATTCCGGGTATTGTATACCTGAGCACGGTGGGAGCAGCCACTTATAATACTAGTGCTTGTAACAATCTGGTTTAGTTTGCTAATGCCTTAATAAAATTATGGAAGCATATTTCGAAAAGTTCGAAGGCGGTGGCGTAGAAAAAAA
Source organism: Leucoptera coffeella (assembly GCA_030578115.1). Taxonomy (NCBI): domain Eukaryota; kingdom Metazoa; phylum Arthropoda; class Insecta; order Lepidoptera; family Lyonetiidae; genus Leucoptera; species Leucoptera coffeella. The sequence goes on along the minus strand of JAMBLF010000076.1, from coordinate 437,925 downwards.
AGGGTTTAAAATTATAAAACAATCTTGTTTTTAAAAATTTTAGTATTGTAAAACGATGCAATTTTATATAGGTTGTGTTTAAAGGACTCTAATAGTATGAAAGTGCACACCAATATGGATGGATTTACACCAAAATAATACAGTCCCAAACCAAACCTAACCTTTGGTGTGCGTTTAGCTATATTTTGGTGTACATTTCAGTATTTTTGATGTGCATTTAATTATGTTCTATTTTATATTTGGTACGACTTACCTCGAACATATTTGATCATACTACTGCGAAAAAAATTTAATACAAAAAGTAAATAAATTATCGCTAAAGCACCTCAACTTAATGAATTGATTATTTAAATTAATCAATTTCTTAATACATTTTATTACCATAATTAAAAATGTAAGATCACCATTATCATTCCGTGTAAGTTGCAGTATTATTACCTAATTATTTACAATGAGTAGTGTGTCGAAAAACTTTCAGATTACAAGCAAGCGGATTCAATTTGAATTGAAGATGTATGAGTCAGGATTTATTTATCTTATTTCGGAATAAAAACAAGTAATGCACATGAACACCCAATCGAAAGCTGGGCTCGCTCATGCCGAAACGTAAAAATCTCATTTATACTCAAAATTAGAGTAGATTCGTGTATGTTTTTTTCTGTATTCCATGTATAATTTTTCTATTGGTATAAAGGACAACAACAAACAATATTAATTAAATTCAATAATTACTTAGTCTTTAACAAAATTAAAATAACAATATTTACAAACTTAAATTTACTGAGATTTATACAAATGAAGGAAGTATTATATTGAGAATAAATATAATAATTTTGTTTACTAAACCTTATTTAACGCTGTACGATTGAATTTATTTTTCATTAGAGTCCGATCAATGAGAATGAGGACTACCGATGGGGTTAATTATTTTGTTCATCTTGAGTGGTGTAGTATTACTATATTAGTAAGAAAACATGTACACAATGCCTTAAGTAGTAGATGATACATGAAAGGGATAATATGCCTGTTTAACAAGATGACTATTGGTATAATATTAACCTAATTGAAATTACACTTAAGATGGAATGTAAATTGATAATTTTTGACGTATCTATTGCATTTAATAATATTCTGTAATAATAGTTTTAATTTCAAGATGCAAATCAGATAACATCAAAACATTAACAATATTTATCTAACCTTAACACAAAACAACAATTGTATTGAAGTGCAAGAAATAAGTTAAAGTACTTACGAAAAGTTTTATGATGTTATATTTAACAAGTACGTGTTACTTTTGACTTGTACAAAACAATAACTATTGTAAAGCTCGTGAAATACATGTACTATGAATTTTAAATGCTGGCTTATTGTTATTAATCGCGACTAAGAAATTACAGGTCACAAAGTATCTAATAATAAATTTGTATGAAGAGATTTTAATAGTACGTAACTTCTTAATTACTATTATTAGTTCTATCATTAAATTTATGAATGAAGCTAAATACGCTTACGTTTTTGGAAGCGTAGACAAATAATAATATTATAGCACTTGTATTTATTTACGCCTTACCTATATTCATATGTTCACGGTGTGAAGATTGGAAAAACATGAATGAGAAGACTAATGGGTATTAGTGAAACAAGGAAGATTAGTCAGGATCGTTCCTGATGGCGATCGATAATCTCTGCCCTTCTCTTTAGGGATGTAGAGACGTGAATATTATGTACGTAGTTATATGTTCACGCCGTTACTTCACTAACTGGGTAAGGCAGAGACTATCGATCTACTGGGTAAGGCAGAGAAAATTTATAGAGTATATGTTTTTTCATGTGTTGGATACATGTCTCTAACATTTTAATAAACCGTTAGGTTTCCACTAGGCAGCTCAAATATGAAGCCACGCCTACCAATAATTCATCTTATCGGTCGATTGGTATAAGAACCCACTTGTGCTTCTTTTTAAGGAGACTATGTTAGCACTTGAATGTACTTTTTTCAAGTCATGGTGTGTGAAAGTTGAAAGAGTTTGTAGTTACTGCTTTATCAATATTCTTATTCTTTCTTACTTTCTAATGCCGACGCTGTAACGGTCCTTCATTTCTTCGTGAGTGAATCACCAAGAAAGACATGGTAATTCGATAAAAATATTCTTAAAAAGTCACTGTAATAAATCGCGAGTTTTGTAGAATAAATCGTAAATAGTGCCATAGGATTGTATAAATCTATAAACAATTTTTAAGAATTAATAACTCAATTTAAGACAATAGTATAACAATAAACAAATTTTAGGAATTAATAACTTAATGTAAGACAATTAGTGTAACGATAATGAACATTATTTAGTTATTAATCACGTATATTACATTAATGTTAATGTTCGCATTTGGATGTACATTGACGCTATAAATATCGTAGTCATTGTACTAAAAGGCAACATTTTTAAATCATTCTATTTGGGAAATCCATGGTGAGTGCTCCTCTTAATAATAAACAGTGAATCGAACCCAGTGCCAGGTGTTACCTTAATTATAGGTAAGCAACTTTTAATTGCTCGTTATTTTTAATTGTTATTTGGAACCCCATTGCAGAAGTTTGTTATACAGATTTTTTGACCTAGATTTATTTATAAGTTGATGAAGACCATTGCAAAAAAGTTTTTGCGAAAAAAAGTTTTCCAAAAAGTTTTTCTTATTAACGCTTTCCACTTTGTTTGTTCGTTTGTTATGATTGAAGAGATATAAATACGGATTAGTAGTAATAATAAATAAGATTAGTAATTTAATATATTTTATAGGGTTGAAGGATTGTATTTAATCCATAACTTATAACGATCATTATATTAATGACTACATAGATTTCATAGTTCAGGAATTAGTGAAGAGTTTGAATCCATCAAAACTACTTTAAAAACATTCGCTGATCTAAGATGTGTAGACTGACGTGTCTTTTGATAGCTATGTAAATATATATAACGAAGGTTTTAGTGACACAAAGGTTACTTAGGCGTTTTACGATGCAGATCCTATCCTCGTAATAGGGAATACTATACTGACAAAAGTTTGGTTCCGCAATGTTAAAGGGTTAAAATATTGATATATTGATATAGTATTCTACGATGACCTAATAAGGATATACAAATGATTATAGTTCGGAAGTGGTGTTGTTAGATTTTTTAGGAATATAATATACCAGGATGACAGACTGTCTATACTTGAAGAAAATATTTAGGTCATTAAACTGAACTATTTGTTTATATGTATGAAATCTTGTTTCTCAGATTTAGTGCTAAGCAGTTTACTCAAGCAGAATGGCTACGGCTGCGATTGGCCTGAAAACCCCCGGATGGGACCTCTCCAAAGGACAATGTAAGTACTAAACTACATACTTATACGTATAGGAGTGAATAGAATCTCTGAGGCCCAAATTCTACAGGAAATAATTACTATTGAAATTGTGGTAGGATTTATATAGACTATTGATACCTGCCTACGGGTAATCATCTTCACACGGATTCTTTTAGTCATCCCTACGACATGCACGGAAGAAATTAAGCTATTAAGTTTTTCTTACGTTTTATTTGTCGGCGTATTCTCTTTTCTTTCACTCTAAGATATTAAGACTCGTATTTTTCTCTTTTAGATGAAGAAATCGACGAACTACCCTTGATGTCATCACCGTTTCCCGTGACGCTAATTTTAATAGCATATCTATCGTTTATTCTTAAACTTGGACCGGCGTTCATGAAGAACAGAGAACCCTATAAACTAACGAAAACCCTGGTTGCCTACAATACTCTTCAAGTGATTTTTTCAGCCTTTCTTGTGAAAACGGTAAGTCAATGAAGTTAATAGATTTAGTCATTAATGTTTCAATATTAATTAAGATAAAACATAATATCCCACAATAGCGGATATTGATACACGGATCTTTGTTTACGAGGTTCATAATGGGAATCAAATGTATGTATACGTCCAGTATATTAACAAACCTACTTATTATATTTATCTATAGAGATCCATTTGGCTAAGCCTACTTTTTACCAAATGGACATCGTTCAATATAGAATACATGCCATGAAACTAGAAAGTGACTGTTAGAGGGAAAATGCTACAGTTTTGTTTTGTAATTATTTATTACCTATTGAATGCATTATTTAATCGCTAGTTCGGAATTTTTCGAATTTCTAATTGAGTTCTATACGAATTTTGATTACCTCGCGAAGTTGATTGATTCATTATTTTATGGATTATACCCGAACGTATAAATGTATTTATTTGAATTGGTGTTCGTGAAAATTTTACACAAATAGTTCTAAGCTTTATAATATATGTATTTGACAAAATATATATTTTTTTCTGTTTCCAGTACTTACAAAAGTTAATGGCATATGGAGTGATACATTCAAAGTGCTACATGAATGACAAAGAATCAAGGAGAGAGGTACGTGTAAATAAGACACAATATAAGCATATAAATTAAAACTATATTATATTGTTCTTCAAAATTCAGCTCAGCTTAGTTCAGCTTTCTCTCCAAGTTTCACTATCTGTTGTTTTCGGTGCTGACTATTATTACTCCACAGTTCCTGACATGATCGTTTAATTCTACTGAGTATTTCATAAAGAAGTTATAAGGAATTCCTCCAACCCTGTCGTGGGACAAGGGGTAAATGGAACCTATTGGGTGATGGGCATGTAACCTGTCACCAATGTTCTCTATGTCATCACAGGTTGCTAGCATATCGCCCAGTAGATTCCATTCACTCCTTGTCCCTTAGTCGCTATGACATGCCAGGAAGAACGGCAGCTAGTAAGCATTAATTTTACGATGAATGTAGGTATATGTAAGTTTCTCAATTGCAGGTCATCTACGGTATATGGTTGTACTTTGCGGCGAAAGTAACGGAGCTATTCGATACAGTGTTCTTTATACTGCGGAAGAAGTATAACCAAGTGACGTTCCTGCACCTTTTCCACCACAGTATCATGATGTACGGCACCTGGGGCTATCTGAAGTATGCTCCGTCTGACAACGTGTTCTTTATTGGCTTCTTCAACTCCTTAGTCCACGTGTTCATGTACACGTACTATGGATTGGCGGCGTTGGGTCCGCACATAGCGAAGTATTTGACCTGGAAAAAATATATGACGTCGTTCCAGTTGGTAAGCCTATTGATGTGAACTATGAGTACTTAGTTTGTTGTGTTAGTTTAGGTGTCAAGTTGTACTTAGTGTTATATTATCTGTGTCTTGATCAAATGATTTTGATACTTTGTGATTTGTCGTGATTTATCAAGTGGGAGTTATGATCAAAAACATAAGCCAATGCCAATAATCTTATTTTTGCCATTAGTTTAATTCATTCGATTGTTTTAAGTTCACCTAAAGGCTCATTCACAAGGCAACGATAAATGATTTGTCTTTTATTTATTTCATGCTAATGAATTATTTTTCTATTGCGAGGTTTGTAGTATGAATGCAGGTTCACGATCCAGTTCTTATTGGGACACACTTTAGTTAATATATTTATATTTTATTGCAGATTCAGTTCGTAGCGATGTTCACTCAATACCTGATCACATTGAAGTATTCCGACTGCCCGCCTTCAAGGACAGTGGCCGTGCTCTTCGCGTGCAACATTTTGATCTTCCTGTGTCTGTTTGCTAACTTCTACGTGAAGAATTACAAGGACCGCAAATCTAAACAGCTCGAGGCCAAGTCGAACGGGTACTCAGACATCACTAAGATTGCTTCGAAGTGTCAGTAGAACATATTTCTGTGCATGTCACGACCGTGTAGCCTACAGTTTGCTTTGAGATTACGGACTTTGTTAGTTTGTGAATGTTTTTGAAAGTCATCATCGTTAATAGTGTAAATAATAGCCAAAATTTTGTTTGGAACTTGCCTAGGATGTTAGCTGTAACGGTATAGATTATTGGTTTTAGATGTAGTTGTATGTGTAAGGTATCCGTTATTTTAAGGAATTTGCTCAAATTGGTGGCTAAGCCATAGGTATAACGGAAAGTATTAAAAAATATTTTTGTTTTGTATAAAGTAATTTTGAGCGAAAATTACCTAATTTCGATATTATTCGACTGACGTGCATTAAATTAATAAGTATATAGATTTTAAAGAAAAACTATTCAGTCATTAATTACCATCTAGATAAAAAGCAAATTGTTAGTAATAGTTAAAACCTTTTATGATTATTTGGTAAATATGTGTTTATTTGATAAGAACTCTGATGAACATTAGAAACCTTAAGATGATAAACGTTATTACACTTATTATTTGATTAAGATGATTATCAGGAAGACGTATTTAGTGCATGAATATTTACTCATACTTCGGCGAGGTAAAACATCGTGAGTTGACCTACATATTCCTCAGAAAGGGTAATAATGCTTCTAAATGGCGATATGGCTTACCGCCTATCACGTTGAGTACGGACTATCTGGTCATCACGTAGGTTCGAGTTGGACATAGAATTACACAGCAAGGGTCGTGAAAGTGCATGCATGTATGTAATGGTAAATTTGCAATTCCTATTTTATTCAAAATAAGGCATTCCTACTGTACTGATCGTTTGAATAATAAATTTGTTAATATATTGATAATTGCTTTTTATTTCTTCTATCTAGTATTAGAAGTACTGCAGCCGATAACCATATATTGGCATTTTGTACCCATTTAGCATTTTTTAGATGCAATAAAGAATTGAGCGTGACTGTGGATGTGTACTGTAATATATTGCAAAAGAATAAAATTAACTAATAAAATAAAATTCACGTTAATCACAAAGACAGGACCAATAACGATACAAAGTACACGGAAAACAAAAACGAAAAAAAATTTTATGGCGAAATGAGGTGCGTGTGCTTGTCTAGGGCCCGTGTGAATGGGATCTGTCTCAGTTACTTGCTCGCAGGAAGGGGAGCCTAATCTGCGAACACTGATATCATGACAGACCCCGAAATCACAGTTAATACAGCACAAGCCAATTTTATTATTGATAACATAATGAAAGAATTAATAGTAAATTATCAAATAACTGAATTCTGATACATGTCACTTTTGGTTTACCTAATGGAATTACTTAGATATGGCACCACTTCAAAATTACACTTATTTAACTATGGTTATTACCTCTCTTGAAATCCTACACCAGAATAGTCATAAAAAAGTTTTCATTCATTAACACTTGCAAGACGTTTTACCAACGCCCAATAGTTGGCTTTACTACCATTCTTTATTAAGGACTATGATACTTTTTCGCATTATCCAAACTTTCGTCGTATACTTCAGAAACATAACAAAGGGAAAACATCATGAGGAATCCATTTGTTCCCCGAACAGGTATTTTTCAATGCTTGTAAATGGCAACGTGGCTTACCACCTGTACTGTACTATCTAGTCATCACGTGGGTTATAGGTAGGCATAAACTTACTACCTTCGCAATTGCGAAGATGGACACAACATTTCACTACCACGCCAGGGTTAAAGGTCCTAAGCGTTTGTCTTTTACATACTTCAATAGTAGATTGCTTCATACTACTTTTCAGCGTTACGTTAGATAACATTAATTGGTAATACGCTAACATTATTTGGTAGTGCGGATATGGATTGGCACTGATATGTATACTATCTTACTCGTAATCAAAGGGAACTTTTTTAAGTCATTCCATATTCAAAAGCCTTGGAGAGTGCTTCTCTAAGCAATTAATAGTGGAGCGATAGTTTCTTATTTACCACAGCCATTGGTAAGAAACTTTTAATTCCTTTAAATATATACGTTATTTTTATATCTTCTAAACATTAGTAATGAGGTGCTAAAAATCGCACCTCATTGCATAAGTTTTTAATGATTATTGAGACTTAGGTAGTATATTATTGAACAGTCCTTTATGATAGTTGTGTGCACGATAGAAAAATAATCATAAACCGTTAACTTATATAACCATTTAATTATGTTCTTTTGAGTGCTTACTCTTAGTTCCAGTGTTTTTTGTAATGTTTTTGATGAAAGTATGAAACAAATCAATATACTGAACTGCTTAAAGTTATTTCGTGAATTCTTACTCTCGTACGTAATATAAATACGAGTAAATCGAGCTCACAGATAGAGGTCTGTGATCGAGCTGGATAGTGCATGAAATTATTCGTGTAGGTACAAAATTTTCTTTATACGTAGTTGCATAGCAAACCTACTTGAGAGGATTTATACCTTGATATGCTGTACACACATAGAAATGATCTGATTAGATTAGAAGAGTATATTGACAAATGTTTGCATATGTAAGTCACACAGTACTTATGTTTTAGGAGACAGTGGTCTGAGATTATATTGTATTTGAACATCTTTGTCAACTCATGAATTAACCAACATGACCCCTACGAATAGTTATTACGGTTTGCCTACTTCTTAAATACTTGATTACAACTATGTTTCAAGCGACTAACTGTAAAATATACTATACATTCACGTCCCTCAATTCAAGAAGGATGGAACCTCGGAGGCACAGTGGTATCTCCTGGGTCACTTTTTAACATGAAACAACGACTTTAAAAAATATTGAGTAAATTGGGTTTTACTCAATATAAAGTCGACACTAGACAATAAATCCAGAAAGCTAGAGTTTTTCGTTAATATTGTAGTAAACACTTACACCTTAAGTCCAGCTTTTATACAAAATATACAATAACATTTGTCATTTATAATAAGAAATTTATAAGCATGATCGTCAAACCTAACATATAGTAGACAGGGTAAATGGCCTATGGGGCTTAACGGTGCTAGTGCAGCTATGTTGGCCGGTTCTCGTTGGAGAAGAAAAGACCAACTCCCTTTGTGGCAGTTATCAGGGGAGGCTATACAGTAGTGGACTTCTGAAATGATAATATGTTTCATAAAGTAGCCAAAGAGATAAATTTCACGTGTGGGGTTACGATTCCCGTATTATTTAGTAGATAAATTACATAAGCAGGAAATTAAATAATGAAAACGCGACGAGATAAAAAAAATTATGTCTATAATTTAGGTTATCGGGGAATGTCAAAGGTTTGTCTAATCTACCGGCAATAACCTAAACAAATGCTTGAAAAGTGTTCTTATAGTGATGTCAATTATCAGGAACGTACGGCTGGTACCAAGAAGATAGGCGTTTTAAAATTAATTGTTTTCAATCTTTGGGGTCTCATTATTGATGTATTGTTGGAAGGGAAAAGGCTAACCTGACCGATTGCAGAGAAACGAAAGTGGATTCGGCGATTCACGTTATATATTATAAGAAAGTCATATAGACGCTATATTGAAAAAGGGTGATGTTACGAGTATATGTACCTATAATCACCGAGTATGCATAGGGAGGTGTATGAGTGTCAATGGAGCGAAAGTGGATTGTCAGGATCACGATAGATGGGTATCCGTGATCTCTGAATACCGCTCTACAAGGGATCAGACGTGATGTGTATGTATGTATTTCAATAGGGGGTGTATCGTGACTAAGAAGTTTAGTATCTATGCGGTTACTTCACTTCGATGTTGTTATTTCTCTTATGATAAGCTTATATAAACAAAATCTTTCTCAGGTTTAGTGACTGAGTCACTTGTTTGAGCAGAATGTCTACGGCTGCGATTGGACTGAAAAGTCCTGGGTGGGACCTCTCCAAAGGACTATGTAAGTAAACTATGATCTCTGCCATTTCAAGGTAATTCATGAATTTATCTAAAAGAACAATATTGTTAAGGATTACAGACTTTTCATTTGTAACTTAAAATTTAGATATTATTTTAATTCTAATCTTTTTAAGTCTGAATAACGAGGTCAGGGCCAAGAGTCGTAAGCGATAATCTACAAAGGGAAATTTCCATATGTCTACAGTATTGATCAGCTGATTGAAGTATCTATCTACAAATTAACCTACAGCCTGAAAGCCTACTACTAGTAAAATATCATATCATGTTTTTTTCTTTCAGATGACGAAGTCGATGAATATCCCTTAATGTCATCACCGGTGCCCACGACATTGATTTTAATAGCATATCTATCGATTATACTCAAATTTGGTCCAGCGTTCATGAAGAATAGAGAACCATATAACCTCAAAAAAACATTGATAGCTTACAATGCCTTACAAGTTCTCTTTTCAGTGTATCTTGTTTATACGGTAAATATTAATTACTATATTCTGTGTTAGTCATATTGGAAAGATTTTTGAAGTTCTTTAATTTCCCAACTATATAAACTAAGAACAATTCACTACTTACACATATTGAGAGTAACAGTTTAGTAACTAACGGGACTTATCGCGTAAGTTTTATATAATAAAGTAACCTTTATTATTAACTCCCGTTAGTTATTAATCATGAGTATAAATCGCGAATCTCTTAAAACTATAGTTGAACAGATATAATGAAATAATCAATGGTAGAGAACATGTGAAACGAACGTGTAAATAAGCCATGACTGTAGTATGACCATCTGGGTGATCATCATTCAGGTGATATTGATAAAGCAAAACATCCTAAATTAGTTTACCCATGTTCTGGTACATACCTAGGTACATATCATATTGTGCATTCCCTTACAGAGGCACAGGTAGAGACTAATCCCCGTTTGTCTCAATTCTGGCAAAGCACTATCGATTGTGTGCTTTAGTGACATGCCTAAAAGTTACGTTCTTGTTTTCAGTTTCTCAATAATTTAATATCGCAAGGAATGGTCCATTCAAAGTGCTATATGGATGACAAAGAACCGAGGGCAAAGGTAGGTAACGAAATCGTTTTTGTTTGTATAACATACTCGTAGTAAAATATTTATTTTGTATATATCTTTATTATCTTTCCATTACGTCGACCTATGAAAATATATTTACTAAGTATGATAAGTACAGCCAGTGGGTAAGACCTCGGACTTTGTATGAGAAAGGTCCTAGGTTCGAATCCCGACGTTGGCATGTACCAATGAATGAAATTTAAATGTGTTTTTCATTTACGTACATAATTTACAGTCGCTAACAGTGAGGGAAAACATCGTGAGGAAACCTGCCTATCCCTCAGGATCGGTAATAGTCAGTGCCTATATACGGCGATACGGTTCACTACCTATCACGTTGGGTGCTGTCTATCTAGTGATACGCGGACTTCGAATGACCCATACCAAACATGCCTTAGCAATTTCGGAGATGGGCATTCAAGCTTCTGACTACCCCGCTATAATAAAAAGGGAGTGTGTACAGAAGTCGTGAACCGTATGTTATGTTATGATAAGTATTACAATAGTGACAATTAGTAACAGTTCTGAAAAAAGTTTAACATTATTCCCAAAAACGTTATTCGATATTTCGCGTAGACGGGCATCTGGTTGCATTTAATAACAGCCTTCTGTATTCAGACAAACAAGGTTATTCCTTAATAATAATAAAGCCTCAATTGGCCTGAATTGTGTTAACTATTAGTGAACTGAGGACATTAGACAAGTGACAAAACGCTAAAAGATTAGAAATCCAAATAAATGGGATAACGTTAAGAGATCAGTCATTAGACACATGACATTTATATAGGAATCAATGGGCAATCTGATTTCTAGGAGCTTTAGTTGTCAATGAACCAAGGCATGAGAACTAAAAGTTTTTATTTCCATAGCACCTAGCTATTTCTCTTATCACCTGTCCTAAACTTTTATACTTACCTATATATTTGTCGTTTGCAGATAATCTACGCTATATGGTTGTACTACGTGGCTAAAATATCGGAGTTATTCGACACACTTTTCTTTGTACTCCGCAAGAAGTACAACCAAGTGACTTTCCTACACCTTTACCACCATAGTATCATGATGTATGGCTCCTGGTTCTATTTGAAGTTGAGCCCATCAGACAATGTTAACTTTATTGGGTTCTTAAACTCCCTAGTCCACGTGTTCATGTACACGTACTATGGGCTGGCGGCGTTCGGTCCCCATGTTGCGAAGTATTTGACGTGGAAAAAGTACATGACTTCATTTCAGCTGGTAAGCGCTTACGATTTATATTGGTGCTTTATATATTTTCAATCGTAATTTATATTTTAAAAAAGACTATTAAAAATTGTGTATTGTTAGATGTTGCCATGTCGATCATCGCAATTGCGAAGATTTTGAGTTTATAGCCACTTCCATTACATGTCTTAATCAGATAGCCGGTATTAAAAGTGTGAGATGTGGTACGTCGCATCGCCATTTATAAGTACTGACTTTTACGTGCATGTCGAGATTAAGAGAGATAAATTAAGTATCAAAATAGATTTTGACACCTCATATTTAATACGCCTGTATTTGTTAGTACCTAAACTATTATAAATTTTCCTTGCTCTACAATATGTATTATAGTATTTCCACGATACCACGGCGTTATCAAAAAGCTTGCAAAGTCTGCTAAATATGCAATGAAAGTATATTGGTTTACTAAGCAATGTTAACTTATATGTTTGTTATTTTTACAGATCCAGTTCGTAACAGTATTCTTCCATTACCTGCTCACATTGAAGTATTCCGACTGCCCACCTTCTAAAGGGGTCGCAATATTCTTCGGGTTCAATATGCTGTTCTTCCTCTTCCTGTTTGCAAACTTCTACGTGAAGAATTACAAGGATCGCAAAACCAAACAGCTTGTTAAATCCAATGGGTATTCTGACATCTCCAAGAGTGATTCCAAATGTCAGTAGATCATCTAAACATCTGACGATTGTAGTTTATAGTTTTTAGAGATTCGCGATTTATACTCATGATTAATAACAAACGAGACTTATCTGCCCGTGACCATGGCTGCTGCAACGTATCGAAACGTCGGGTTAATAAAGGTAACTTTATTATATATAAAAACTTACGCGATAAGTCCCGTTTGTTATTAATCATGATTGTAGTTTACTATACTTTGCGATAAAATGGCGGACTCTGTTTTTGAGAGATATCTTTGTTAATTGTGTAAATACTATATTTATAGGTAATATTTTGAACCAAAACGTTCCTAGGATTTTAGCTCTAAGCTCTAGATTGTTAGTTTTTATATGTAATGTAAAAGTGGTTGATGGGGTCACAATGACTGACGCAAAGTTGGTAAAAAACAAATTTTAATTTCTTAATTTTTTATGTAAATCTATATTAAAAAAATTTTTGTTATCTAATGATTACAATTTATTTGTTTGTTAGAAATGATATTAATAATATTAATTAAAACTGTGATGAAAATGCACTTAACATGACCTTATCTTAAAACAATTAATTACTCCTTTTTGTTACTTAAATTTTAAGAGAATCAGTGTTTAAAGCATTTTTTAATACAATGCAAAATAAATCAATGCCAACGTTATTATTGTTGAAAAAATAAATAAGTAAATATACCAAATAAGCATTTTATTCACTCCTCAATCCCATAGATAATAAATAAAAAGCATGAAAAAATCAAAGGTCTTTTGTCATTTACTGGCAATAGTGTTTTACACATCTACTCGACTACTCAAGTTATCACGTTTGGTTGGATATTTGGTAAAAAAAGGGATTCGGCCTAGCCACAAACCTCTACTACGTAATGTAAGGTTATGAGAACGCAAAACTGCTTCACAAGCCTACAATTCAGTATACAAAGATGATTTTGGAATCAATTTTTAATACTTAAATCTCTTGCACTTAGTGCATACATTGATATGCCAATTTAACCCAAGAAGCCAGCATAGTTATTGTATGAATGTACATATATGTATGTATGTTTTTATTTGGGATGGGCGTACACATATGTTCACGATGTATATTTACACACATGCATACATACACATCACGCCTGATTCCCTGTAGAGGGGTAGGCAGAGATCACGGATCCCCATTTATCCCGATCCTGACAGTCCACTTTCGCTTCATTGACACTCATACATCTTCTCATACTCACTCACCTTTATGTGTATTTAAAGATATAAAATTTTTATGGTTTACGAAAGGTAAGTAACAAGAAATGCACTGTCATAAATTACTTGCAACGCCCTCTTTGTTTCAACATGTGGTACCCTCTGCTGTTCATATTTTGCATTGAGAAGCTTTGATCACATCCACGTCCTTTAAATATTAGAGGCTTTATACAGGACATAGGGACAGGTTGTATGCCAATTACTCAATAGATTATATAGCCTTAAGTCATCATACCCATGTCAGAAAAAAGGCTTGTTATAATTCTATTTACGTCCAGAACGTGAGCTTGTTGAATAATATTAGCTTAGCGTCTAATTTCCTTCACTCTTTTTCACGGCTCCTCTATTATAATTTTAAGTGTACTTTAAAGCTAGATTCATATGTAATTTGTCTTTAACTTCAATCTCTTATTTGAATATTTATACTTCCAAAGATATGTATTTTAAAACTATAACAATTTCGGCGTTAATTTTAATTATGCTAACTAACGTTAGATAACGATAATTAGTGTTATTTAATCGAATTTGGATTGACATTGACGTTATATTATATCGTAGACGCCTTAATCATAAGCAAAATTTTCAAATCATTCGATATTCAAAAGCCTTGGTGTGAGCTTCTCTAAGTAATTGATAGTGGATTGTTAGTACCGGTGCTTTCTTATCTTTGGTAAGCAGATTTTAACCCCTCCTAAGTTATTAGTCATATTTCAAGTTTTTTTTTTATTTTTTGGAACTTATGGATTTATTAGGTTAGAATGGAAACGTAAGGTTGGATTCATTATCGATTCTAACATTCTGTACCTGCAAATTTCCCCTCTCTGATCTCATTTACCCTAATGATCTCATTCATTTACTTGATTCATACATATGGTTTATTCGATTAGAATAAACTATAAACTAACAATGTTTCAAGTAATAATCTATAATATTAAATGTTAATTCAAAGTATTTACGTACATTAACATTTTGTTTTTGTTGACCATTATGATTTTTAATTGTTTTTTATTTTAAAATATTAGAATTTAACCACTAATTTATTATTATATTTATAATATTTTTCCATTTCCTAACGTATCTTTTACAGAGTACATACAATGTTAAAATAATAGAAATATAGTGT
Source organism: Leucoptera coffeella (assembly GCA_030578115.1). Taxonomy (NCBI): domain Eukaryota; kingdom Metazoa; phylum Arthropoda; class Insecta; order Lepidoptera; family Lyonetiidae; genus Leucoptera; species Leucoptera coffeella. The sequence goes on along the minus strand of JAMBLF010000076.1, from coordinate 422,862 downwards.
TTCGTTTAGTTATGGCAATGAATGTGTTTCCGTACACGCAACATATATAACGCAACCAGCGATCATTAATCTATCACCCCTTACAAGTTCCTTATAGATTGTAAAGCACTAAATATCATGTTTAAGCCTAGCAATTTCGTTTCTAAACATTCGCTGAACGCATGTCATAATACACTTACGAATCATTTTTAACTAGGCATCATTTATTTGAGTAGGCATAAAGATAAGGCTCACGTGTGATATCAGTTCCTGTATTGGGAGATTTCGCAGAAGCAGAAAATTAGAAATCTATCAGACTGAGAACGATAATTTTTTTTAATGACTTATAGGTTATCACAAAAGTCAAAGGTCTGCCTAATCTACAGACGCAGTCTAAGCCAATACTGAGGGTGTAATGCTCACATAATATATAATAATAATATTTGGACATTATTACACCAATTGAACTAGCCCCTTGGTAAGTACATTGAAGACTTGTGTTAAGGGTAGGTACTAGTCAACGTATATTTAAGAAATGTATGCATATTATGTATAGATAAATACATATATAGCATATATAATCAACGACCAGACTGGAAATCAGTAGAAAAGCGTAGTTCTTAACTCTGCCTCCACCGGGAATCGAACCCGGGACCTCACGAATTAGCGTTTAGGTGTCTAACCGATCGCACCGCGGAGGTCGTCGTATATATATATGATATTAATTCTGAGATCATATTCCAAACAGACAAGGTTCTTAATTCTTGTACGTAGAAACGCGTAGTTCAAGTTTCACCAAAAAAAATTATGCTAGTGAATCAAAAGTAGACCAGGATGACATGGTATTGGTCCACCATTCTAGCGAATGAAATAACTAGCTTGAACTATAAATGACCCAAATAAATTTACCAGCTGCTTATAGAACTTATTATCAATGAAATAACTATTTTGAACGGAAAAATCTGAGCACAATTATTATTTCCTACTTACTAACGTTTTTCAGGTTTGAGCCTGAGGCGTACACGTAAGCAAAATGTCTACAGCTGCGATTGGATTAAAGAATCCTGGGTGGGATCTTTACAAAGGAAGATGTAAGTACACTATTCAAGTATTCACAAGTACTGTAAGTTCTAAATGTTAGCTTACTTACTAAATGCTATTACCATACTTCATGACATGTGAACACCGGAGTGTTGGTTTCCAAATCTTTTTACCTACCACCTGAGTTACCGTTGTTTCAAGCTTATTTATAGGATGATGATGAGAAACTTATTCATTTTTAAGTCGAGTTAAGCTCAGTTGCTGGAGTATTTGACTCTATATCAGTGAGTTTATATAACGCGTGAACAAGCACCAAATATATGTACATTTTCACAATGTAAAATACATTTACAAAATGCAGTTAGTATTGACAGTGCTTTTAGCCAGGGCATTTAGTCCACATGGTTTACCATTTGTTACAATAAGTTCTAACTATCTGGTTAAAACGTTGACAAGTAAAGCTGTGACAACCCTGTAAAGAGCTAATGGTCTTAAAGGATTAGTCATTTATCATTTATATAGATAGTCCATTTCGCATAAATTAGGTGTATTTATTAATAAACATACATACACAATAATATCAGGGTATAACCAATTCGTTATTTACATGTGATTTATCTTCGTTTTTTTTCAGATGAAGAAATTGATGAGCTTCCCCTCATGTCATCGCCATTGCCTGTGACGCTCATTGTCGTAGGATATTTAGCATTCATAATCAAAATAGGACCAGCTTTCATGAAGAACAGAGAACCTTATAAACTTACGAACTCAATGATCGTTTACAATGGTCTTCAAGTTGTTTTTTCAGCTTATCTTGTGTATATGGTAAATATTATTCTAATTATGTATTGTTATTTTACCCTAACGAATTGATTAAAAATAATATATAATCTACAAAAACTTCCTGATTTATACGATTTTATAAAGCTGAAGAGTCTGTTTATTTGTACGCTGTTTGAAGTACTGGATTGTACTGAAACATTCTTTACGTGTTGGATAAAGCATTTATCAAGGAGGGTTTTAGGCTATACAATATCAAGCAGCAACCAATATGAAAACAACAAACAGTTGAAAATGTGTTTTTAGTTTATAGTTATTTAGTTTATATTAATTAAAACAATTTATTTGGGTAGATGAATCACGCCACCAAAATAACTATTCTACTGGAAGTCGCGGGTACAGCTTGTATAACATATACTTACGTCTATAATAATTTTTCTGTTTTTAGAACCTAGGTGATTTGATAACGAGAGGGCTGGTTCACTCAAAGTGCTACATGAATGACAAACAATCGAGAACAGATGTACGTATTCTTCTTTCACTTCCGTATAAATCAAGTAATTTGGTCAACATGAATTGCAATAGTTTATACAGTTTTAAATTGTTCATGTTATTCCTAAATAATCTAAAAGTCAATAGTCAGAGATAATAGTTAATCAATAATTAATAGTCAGTTAAACCACCAATGAGTTCTTACCGTACTGTATCGTACATAACCTTCTCATTAAAAACCTTATAGTTTTTAATCGTTCTATCTGTAGATACGTCCCCTACACAGATTTTTAATAGTGTTTTTCTTTCTCTTGCAGGTAATTTACGCTATATGGCTTTACTTTGCGGCAAAAGTGACAGAACTACTCGATACCGTGTTCTTTGTACTGCGGAAGAAATATAACCAAGTGACCTTCCTACACCTGTACCACCACAGCAGCATGGTGTTTAACACCTGGGCCTATTTGAAATATATGCCCTCTGATAATGTGATCTACATTATGTTCATCAATTCACTTGTACACGTGTTCATGTACACGTATTATGGGCTGGCGGCGTTCGGTCCGCATGTTGCGAAGTATTTGACGTGGAAAAAGTACATGACTTCGTTTCAAATGGTAAGTGCGTTATTTTTTATTATAGTTTTTGTCAATATCTTGAAATCAATTTATTAAATAAACATAAAATTATATTTAGTTCACAAATGGAACAGATCTTGCAATCTTTTTGATGAGACCTTGCTTTATTTATATTATCACTACGTACTATACATAAGATCAAATCAATTTACTGATATGTAATCGCTTGAGAATGTTTCATCAGTGAAGAGAGAGAGAGGGAGACCAGCTTTTGCTAGTAAGAGTAATGCATAGTGTAATGAAAAGTTTTGGAATAAGGCAAATAACCAATTCATGATAAATGAAAGAAAATTTTCGAGCATATACTAGCATGGAAAATTATAAGGAATTTGTTTTCTATTTCAGATCCAGTTTGCGTCAATGTTCGTGCATTACCTTATCACATTGAAATACTCGGAATGTCCACCAACAAAAGCAGTTGCAATTTGCTTCGCGTGCAACATTTTGTTCTTCCTCTTCTTGTTTGCCAAGTTCTACGTGACGAGTTACAAGGACCGCAAAACGAAGCAGCTTGAGGCTAAATCAGACGATAATTCAGACATATCCAAAACCAAATCTCAGTAGACATATTCGTATATCAGTAGATTTCGTAGCTGTATTATCAACAATGGTTATCGTTGTAAAAATACATTTATAAATACAACAATAGCTTTGGCTAATAGATGCTTTGACTACCTTATCAATAGTTAATTGGAAAAGCATCTTGACATGCGTACGATAGATATCACCGAAGATATTTGATAACATTTGAAATGTTGTGCCGTACTTTTTGGTACGTTATTAGAATGCTTACTAGCAGCATTTTAATCCAGCATGTAGTAGAAGCCAAAGAGTCTAGGGCTCAATTGAATAAATTGAGCAATTTGGTTTGTAAATGAATCTATTCAACATGCTATCATAGCACCGTTAAAGGTGACCGAAGGTATTAAGGTATTTTAGCTCTGAGATTTAAGCCCTATTGGTAACAATCCACGTATTTAACCAGACGATAAATTTGAGAATAGAGTTTTGCGTATATTGTAAAACGTAATTTATTAGTAGCTTATCGTTCAATGAAATCTTTTAATATTTACACTAACGTTCTTAATCTGATTTAGAGTGAATTAGTGTAATTGTATTATTTTGTAAATAAAATACGGTACAAAAATTTCAATTATTTTATTTTATTCAAATTACATTAGGTGATGGAAGTTTCCATTTTGGAAGACTATGAAAATGAAATTTGTTCCTATCTATAAATTGTATGTACACTATCGAATACATATAACCGAAACCCTAACACAAAGCCTAAAATTGGAAGTAACTGTTTTTTATACAATATTACAGTAAATTATATATGAAATAATGAAATTAAAGTATTTTCTTCAGCATAATATAACCAATATATTTGATTGCTTGCTCAAACAATATTGGGAGATGATTTTTTAAGTAGTCATTCATTAATCAAGGAGCAATTTTGGTTTGTGGTTATTACCGATATGATAGGTCGTGTTTCTGAAACTTCTTGAACTTATAGTTCTTTCCTTATATAATTGATATTCTTGTTTCAATTGGTGAGACATTTGGTCTAACATATACCAAAAAATATGACAAACAAACAAGAGATTAAATATCTAAATTCGTATATGGCTCAACGTACTTATTCTAATAAACACCTTAATATGTAATTTAACCCCAATAATTATTACAATTAAAATTAAAGACTCAGAAACGATTCATAAACTTTTTAAACTTAATACAAAACTTAAAAAAACATTGAGCATTTCATGTAACAAAAATGTATGACCCTTCGCGCATACTAGGTAATGGTATAATACTATTTTGTACACATACTACGAAAACCTGTACAATTAATTAAATGGAATGAAAATTATAACTAAAACTAATATGTAACTCCTATTTTAAACCCCAACTAAATATGTATTTTATAATTACTTGTAGGTAGAATAGAAATAATCATTTCTGTTATTCAATTATAATCTGTAATAATACAACGTAAATAAGCTGAAGATTCATGTAAAATCAGGAACTTATCAATTAAGTTCAACGATTAGTTCTTACCTGTTACACATAGATGGTGTTATACTATTTTACGTTACGTTGAATTAAAGATTACGTTAAATTAAAGATTAAAGTATATGATTGATTATCACGTATATATTACTGCAACATCAGAATCAATGTTTTTTTTAATAGACATGATTTTTACTAATTATGTAGTACTTTACATGTTATCTTACAGTATCAACAATTTATTAGCTCTCCCTTATAACTTTGTACATTTGTTTTTAGTGGTAAAAGCTTATCTTAATTTTCTTTTTTATGATATCCGTTTTGAACATTCCCGTTCTTATGGACGCCATTTTCTTTCAGTTTGCCATTCGTCAGTTCGCCATTTTGTTTCACTTTATCAGTGGGTTTGGTATAAGCCTTATCGTAGAAGTCGTAAAACAAATAGTAGAAAAATATCGAGTTCGGAAGAGTGAAGACTATCGACCATCTTGGATAACCGCAGTCGTAGAACAGAAGTTGTGAAGAATGCAAGAACGCAATGCAGAACTGCAGCTGGAAATGTAAAAAAAAAGGAAACATATTAACAAGCTTTCGATAAATATTATTCAAAGTTATTCCAAGAACTAGTGATACATAAAACAAACACATTACAATCCAAAGGTTGTTTAGTAATACCCATTCCTTTAACTCCCGCCTTAGTATTCGTTCAACCCACATACATCTGCTTATTGCTTATAATGTCACTTGATATCAAACTATTTGATCATGTAGTCCTCAACCAGTTTGCACTTACGATACATTTATGTTGAATGTGTAGTATACTTAAAAAACGTGGCTCTTTTTTACACGTCTGTTCTAACTGAAATGCACTACAATCGATCGTTGATGTCCAATAAAATCAACCGCCCAATAGGCTTGATTTAGGCCAGTGCAGTTTAAAGATAGCTCGCTGACGAGTAAAGATGCCCTAGACTACTAAAACATTTTAGTACAATCGTAGTTCAATATAAATTCAGAAATAGTGTGAAGTTGGCATTGCATTAGCAAAAGTGTAAAATTGTCCATGTTGCTAATCCACAAACAACTACAGACTATTACTGAAGTGTTGTTGAACTGATATTTTAAAACAATCATAAGTGAACTTGGGTGTCAGTTTTAATCAATTAATACTTCTATCAACTTCAACTCACCATCTGCAGAGTCGTAATATGCTTCTTCCAGAACAAATACTTTTGGTATTTAGGGCCCATCGCCGCCAGCATATAATACGTGTACATAATGATATGAACGAAGGAGTTTATCACCCCTATAAGGGTTCCGTGGCCTCCGGGGTAGTACTTCGTAGCTCCCCAAGATATCATGGGCATCACAGTGTGATGGTAAAGGTGAAGGAAGGTTATCTGCCGGTCTTTCTTCCGTATCACGAAGAATATGGTGTCGAGAAGTTCTGATATCTTCGCTAAGAAGTAGATGTACACGCCTCTTGCTACCTGAAATGTATTTAAGTAAATTAAAGTTAGAGGAATTCACATATATAGGTCAATAGATATATTCATATAGTGTACACAACAATTAATTTTATGTTTGTTCATATCATATATTACAGGCTAATGCATATTGAAGTTAAAATGTAATAGAGGATAACCTATTAAGTTACCAAGGCATAGTTACGTAAAAATTTTCGCTCTTTGGATTGAGCTGACAAGTTTCTAGACAAAGTGAATTTGGCGCTAATGCTTTGGTAAAAAATCACTTTTAAAAATTTTCTTGTTTAATGTTCAATTTTTGTCGCTTATTACGTCGAATAGCATCCAAGACTAAAAATTTTAAAGGTAGAAATGTGTCTGAAATTTATTTACATACACAAACATTCATGTCTTTTAATTCCTTTCGGAGTGGACAGAATCTTGAAGTTATAATATCTCCTAGGTTACGTAGCATGATTGTGGGGGTTGCGATGTAATAATTGAACATTGTTGAAAATTATTTGAATACTCAATAAAGGTTTTTAATTTATAATAAGGGGAAAAAATCTGTTTACGGTTTTGCGTAAACTGCAACTACGGGACTATTTTTACCCTCAAGGAAGGCTTTTAAGCCGATAGATGAGACTACGATCAAGAATTTTATACTTTTCCCAATATCATGTTAAATATATCATAAATTCCTTTTCAATCTTTTGATTTGTCTTGTTTTATAACCATACATACTATTTTATTATCTGTGACCATACATATACAAACGTAAAGAGATATTTGTACCATGCATATCCCTTTCTTGTTTGAATCAAGATTGATAACTTACCCTCATTGCTTCTGGCGTATCTGAGAAGTCTACGGGTTGACATTTCCAACTGTACGTTCTAAGCCATCCGGCATCCAACCCCTGCAAACAAGAATAAACTATAGTCAGATTTGAGTCATTTATAACATAACTAGCGACCTGCTCCGGCTTCGCAGGGGTATAAAATATATAGCCTACTCCACTATTTACTGGATGTTATTATACATATGAACATTCCTCTTGAATCACTCTATCTATTAAAAAACCGCATCAAAATCCGATGCGTAGTTTCAAAGATTTAAGCATACAAAGGGACATAGGGACAGAGAAAGCGATTTTATGTAGTGATGTTCTACGAAGCTTTAACCCATGATATAACTGGCACTGGGCAAAAAATCCTGAAAGCCGGAGCTTCTTGTTGGTTCTTCTCCGAGCCAGGGCTTCCGAACCAACGGTAGAATATCAATGTAAGAGACAACCAGTGTCAGATAAATGTTTTGACTTTCAATGAATGTGCTGTACATGTACTTATGTTGAATAAAAACATTTGACTTTGACTTTGTTACTGCGAAATTTAGTTTATTGATTGAGAGATTAATTTTCCATGACACAACTTATGGAGTGTGTATCAGAAGATTTATGAGTGTCAATGAAGCGAAAGTGGTCTGTCAGGATCGGAACAAATGGGGATCCGTGATCTCTGCCTATCCCTCTAAAGGGAATCGGGTGATGTGCATGTGTGTGTACAACTTGCGGAAATAACATATTGAAAGAAATATATTTAATTTTGAGTTATTTTAGGCGTAAGAAAACAATAATTCAAAATTTAGACAAATCGAAGGTATTAATCAACAATGAGATAATGGTTCGCAACAAATTTTTGGCGACACTAAAAAGGTTTTAATCTTCCAACAGTACTTTAAATAATTGTTTTTGTTAAATACTACGATACTTTAAATAATATCATATAAATAATACTATGATATAAAACAAATCACTTACCACATAAAATAAATAACAAGATACGATAACTTGAATGAAATTATAGACTATTAATGTGTTCTTTAGTTGATAGGGCTTCTTATCTGCCATGTATCTTGGACCCCATTTCAATGTAAAGTACAGGTAGAGACCTAAAATGGTCAAACCTGGTATGGGGCTGCTTATTAAAAACCAGTGGTTTGTTCTAGGATCTGGAATCAAAAGAAAATGTATGTTATTGGGATCTAAAACATTCATGACTTTTAACCCTTGCGGTATGTCAGAGGTTTACGAGTCCTTCTCTGCTATTATGGCAGTGGTAATTCTGTAGCCTCTTCAAACCTAAAAACTCCCAACCTCTCTGTGGTGCTAAGCAATTTCTGTTTATCCCTTTCGAATTAAGAGGCATAAATATATTAATGTACGTTATTAATTTCAGTCATAGGCACAAATCATGATCCTTGAAGTGTTAAGTCGAAACAAACCTTTTTACTCTGTGTTTTAATAACGTCTTTAAGGGAATATGTAACACTTGAAATCTATAGATATATTAATGTTTAATAGACGACATCTATTAAATAAGTTTATTTTTCGATTGTATTAACTCTAGAATAACATGAATTTATAAAAATAATAGCCCCTTTACTACCCACATGACAAAACGAAATGTGATGGTAAATAACATCTTATCATTCGGCAAGCAAAGAGACAGTGTTTTATATTATATTTAATAACTTATATATTTACCATTAAAATATGAATAATTTATTACCTGCTAATTCGGTGAAAACAAGATTGTAACCCCTTGTAATGGGGTTATCAAATACAGAAGCTAACAGAGACATCTTTTGGTGGTATCAAAATGTAGTTTGAAAGATTCTCTTGTTCTGAGTAGTTACAGGTGAATGTCACGAGAGGGCCTTAATCATTTTCTTACTCCACTGTCGCGGTTACCTGAAATCAATAATAAATAGATATTTAATAAATAATATAAATAACTATACACATTTTTAAAAACTCTCATAACTTACAACTGTTACAAACATATAAATAAAGTTTAACTATAACTTTTATTTATCTTAGTACAACTTATTTATTTCCATATCACACAGAAATTTAATATTGTATTGATTTTAATATCATAGTATTGTACCTAGGAAAATGTTTAAAATCCACGTATTAACTACAATTTGTAGTGTATATTGCTTCCTTTTGTTCGATTCGTAACGACAATGAAAAAAAATGAAGATATTAATAAAGTATAGTAATGTAACATAATTTTAATTAATTACTTAGATTAGTTATTATGTCTGTGAATTAAGTACGAAAGAAATTCTTTAAACAGTTGCTGACGTAAATTTTTTCTATAATTATGATTATAAAAAGATTATGGTCGCATTATGCTTTAATTGATCAAGTTTTAAATATCACCTAATAAATAAAACGAGAATAAAACAAGAAACCTTACTACTTGTTTTACAAACAATTAAAATTATTCCACTACTATTAATAGAATCCATAATAAAGATTATATGTATAATTAATCTAGAACATGGGATCGAGATTACTAATTTCTGCCTGTCCCTCTGTAGGATTACGGGGCGTGATGTTTATTTATTAATGTTTGTACAGTATAAGATTAAATTGAATACAACATGTACCTGTATATGGGACATAAACATATATATTGCTCAAGTGCTCAACAAAATCCGATTTAGTGTACATAAATATTTCGGTTATTTGTTCAACTCAGTCAATAAGCTTATATTATTGTTTATATTACATATACATACATTATAGATGGCCGAGCTATTGAGGTACGAAACTCTCTCAATGGCCATTGGTATAATGTTAAAGATATGTAACGTTAAACATTGTTGTTCACTATAGAACCATCATACACCGTGAATAGATGCTTCCTATTATCTCAGTAACCAGTACTTTAATACCAACCTATAACACCACCCAATTTACTGTCTATTTATATGCCTCTAATATCACATTACACTGACGACTTTTCTATCTACTGTTCATTCATTCTTTATTCCACTTATCACAGATTAAAACATATATTACAAGCCATTTGTCACATTTTCACAGGAAAGCTTTAAAGTACGTGCGTTTCTCTCAAAGGCTTTGACGCTACTGAGTGAAAAGGGAAGCTTTTCTACCCCTACATTATGCGCCGAAAATGCTTGAAAGCTGTTACATTGCTCATCAGAAAATCGAATATGTAACCGTGTGAAATGACTAGCTTGTAAGCAGATTGACCAAAGTTTAATTTGGACCTTATTTCGTACATAACTGTTATTATATTTATTTACGTTTTAGAAAAAGAGGTTCGTCAATAGTATTTCTAAAACACATCGTTATTAAAATTACTTATGAAGTATTTTGTTATTTATTTTTATAAAATAAATACTACATAACATAAAAACAAACTCACCCTGAGAGCAATTAAGGGCCTTAAATTTATATGTAACTTCTCTAACACTAAAACTAGAGATACGGTTAAGATTTCAACAGCGTAATAATTACTACCAAAACTACGTTTAAAGTGGTAAAATATTCTTGTGGTTTCAAATCGTAGTTAAATCTATACGTCATGTATATTGTGGGTTTGCTTTAAAGTTATAATGCATGTGGTCAAATTAAACTTGTCCTTCGTCAAACTTTGACAGTTGTGGTTATGTTAAAACCGTGGTTACAATTAACATAAATCGTACAAATAACTGTAGCTACAAGAATAAGTTGTTAACCGAATGCTTGTGCTGTTTATACCTAAAAAAAAATGGTACAAATTTTTAAATACAATAATTTTACTTAAAATTAAGTTCTGTTTAGTTAAGAGTCTCTTGTAATTTGGAACAGCACGACGTTATTTTGCTTTTTACGAGACCCATTCATAAAAGTAACTACCAATTAGACCCTGTGTACAAATTTTAGAACTAACTTTTCAAAATAAATATTTCGTTACAGCTACTCAGTTATTACGTGTGAAGACACATGCATAGCCTATAGGTCAGTAACCAAAAATGCTCCGTTTAAATTGCAAACTTAAACATTTGTTTTACAAAACTTTTAAAGATCTCACTCAAACATATTAATATTCTGTTATTTGAATGTTATGTCATAAGAGTTTTGGTTTCGAAACGCAATTACACAAGAGCTCGTTAGTTTAGACATTAATTGTTTTGAAAGCAAGAATATGAACCATTTCAAAAATGTTACGTAGGCTTGCCAGGCCAGGCCTGCCCAATAAGACTTATGACGGTCAGATAGTCACCATATCAAAAAATGGTGACCTTAGAAGTGCCTATAACCTTTGTGTTTGTATGAGGAGGTGTATGAGTGTCAATGAAGCGAAAGCGTTTTGTCAAGATCGTGACAGATGAGGATTCGTGATCTTTTTGCCTACCCCTACAGCGCAACGGGCGAGATGTGAATGTATGTATGTTTATAAAAGATTTCATTAGTAAAAGGGCCAATATGATTCTGGGCTGTGGCATTCACTGGTTGATAATATAACAAATGAATTAACGAAACAAATAAGATTATTACTAGAAATGCAGGTTTCGTAGTTGCTTGAAATAATCGCCATACATATGATATTGCGCAAACGATAGACAAAGATCAGTCCACATTTCGTGTAAGCAATTATGCGTATACGTGGCCATTTTGTTATTTATTGTGCCATTAGCAATATTATGGTCGTGACCGAATTAGCATATACAGTAACGCACTGTAATTATGTACATCATTGCATTTTTATTGCAACCATACGAGTCTCTATGTGTAAGATTAGCTAACTTGTTTCAAATATCACCATTTATGGCTACAATTATTTTGTTATATACCGTAGTACAAAATTAGTTTATCATTTACGTCCATAATTATACAGTCGCTAATTGTGAGGGAAAACATCGTGAGGAAACTTACTTATCCCCGGAAAAGGTAACAGCCAGAGACTTTATACGGGTCACTATCAATTACGTTAGGTGCTGCCTATCCAATTTATAATGAAAAAAATGAATATAAATATATAAATATGATGAATTAATAATGAATGAATGAACGCGGGCATTGAGTGGCTTATACTTAACATGCCCTGGAAATTATCGAGATGGGCACACAAATCTCTAACTACACGACAGTAAAAAAATGTGTGTTTATGCACAAGTCGAGTGTTTTACATCGTTGCTATAGTAACGATAAGTTGTTATGCAAAACCACGATTATGAAGACTACCTGCACCTGCGCATCATCGCTTCGTTATGGCTGTCATATGAATTAATTACACGCCATTGTAGAAAATTCCATAGATTTCCTATGATGGTTGTTAATTACTCGTAACTTCAGCTACACGTGTTTACTACTTAGCTTAGAACTCAAAACTCTATCACAAGCTTTTTAAGAAATATGGTTAGATACAGACTTATATTCACGACTCTGCGTCCTTAAGGGGATAGACAGAGAGCACTTTTTAACGCCACCTTGAACGATCCTGGCAAATCTCCCTTGCTTCACTCACACCCATTAACCTACGTATATCCTACCCTACCCTACGTATGCCTTGAGAGTAAAGATTCCAATTTGATTTGTTTCTGTCCTTCGCGGCCTACCCCACATATAACTCTACCTTCCACCACCTGTCATTCTATCTGTCCAAATATAGTTAGATCGTACTCTTAATTACTGTTCAGTCTTGTATGGAATATAATGTCATAGTTTAACACGTGAACAAGAATATAGAAAGTTTCCAAGGTTCTATTAACACCGAAAGGGCTAGAAGGACGTTAGTAAGTGTACTATTACTATGTACGCATTACTAACCAAGCTTAACTGACTTAGGTTCTAGCAATAACTTAGTAGACTAATCGATAGTTGCAATACCTGACACAGACTGCAAGGCTTGAACATAGTTCGGTTAGTAAACTAGTATTTTGCTAGATTTTTCGCAACATCAACATATGGCTTGGAATGTTTGGCAATAGAAACCAGGGTGGTTGTAAATTGCACTAAGCTACATAGTTTCTAGTAAATAGTTCCTAAATGTTACAAGAGATTGCTTCATGACTCAGACAATATCAGATAATTGGAAATTTTATGAGATAGGAGTTTAGATTTAGAAATGAAAGTAATAGTGTAAAATTCTCGGTCTAGGATTGGAACTAATAATAAGATATTTGAGAACAGAAATATCTTCGTGAGAAACCCGTCCTCCACATGTTAAAATTCAAACATCATTAGCAAACATACATAATGTGTGTCAAATTACCCACCAAACCTAACATTTTATGTAACAAGCGGCTTAGAATATAAAAAAAGTAAAATGGTTTACTTTTCGAATGTTGCAATCATTAACCCAGATATAATTTATGGTCGCATGCCATTAGACCGGTACTTCTAAACGGTGTATATTTTATTATATACAAAGACTGATGCTGTAATACATAATATGTTATGTATGATTTGTTTATACATAACGCTTCGGACTTGGAAATTATTTAGCAGGTGGATGAAAAAGTTTTAAGCGCTGAGTTTGACGTATAACAGTTAGGTCACATAGTACATAATTTAGATAAAATTAGAGATATTCATTTAAGACGAAGTAGTTGAGAATCACTTTGAAGAGATCTGTAAGAACCATCCATCATGATGGAAGAGCTAGAAGGAGGAACTTTATAAATAAGAGTTTCAATGCCCATAAAAACTCGATTCTTGAAAAATGCACCATAACAGAATTTTAGAAAACGACAGTGTAATAATAATTTAAAAAATATACATAGATTAAAAAGCAATTAAGCGTTGTCTATTAGGGAAAACAAATTACCTTTCAATTAATGACATAGTCAAAAGTATTTTTGTGTCATGAGCTTTCACATGACGTACGAAACTTTATACTGAACGGTACTGGCTTCAAAATCTTCGGAATGACTGATTATGATTTTAGAAAGTTTATTGTTAACGGAACAAGTTTCTCAAAATGTGTCTTTCGATAATTGGGATGTGATGTAATTGTGTTGAGGTTAAGGCCGTCGTTTCATTTTTGTTGTATCTACTAGTATAGCTACTTACAAAAATAACGTTTTTAATATTATAAACGTTGTACAATGTTTGTAAATGTATATACGTTAGAGCGTGTTTGATCAAACTGGCTATTTTAATTGCAAATATGGTTCTTCATCTTTTTATAGAACTACAAGTTTTAAAATATCAATGGTCTACGTAGAACTATGTATAAACTGATTTTAGTCTTGTTTCGTTGATTTGATTATATATCTATATTGATCGAAATTATTTAAGTATTTACAAAATGCCCGAACATTCGCTTATTAATAGTACAAATTAACAACTTAGTTAATACAACGGACCCAGTTAATAACTTTTATTGCACATTGACAGGCACCCAAAGTATTTACATAAAACGTAATTTTAGAATTACTTTCAATAGAACTCATTATTTATGAATAAAATGATCTTATTGATAACACTCAACAATGATACAATTCACTGTTTAGTATACTGTTTTCCTCATTATTTAAAAAAAGATAATAACTGTTTTCCCAAAATTTTCATCAATTTTGATGATACGTTCAATTACGTTTGCTAAACAGTTTGAGTTAGAAAACAAACACACAATTATTCTAAACAAAAAACAATCGTGCATAGCAAAACAAAACAAAAATGAACACAAACAAATCCAGTTCACACACACTCCCCACTATCACTTATTCGTGATATACCAAATCTTCAAAGCGTATAAAAAATCTTGCTACTCACATGATACTCGACTTTCACCTTCTATTTCTTAAGTATGAGTATATACCGACCTGCTGCTCTATAGGCCGACATTCTAACCGTGTCAAGGGTATTTTAATCTATAAGCATTTTCCCCAATTAACACAGAAAGGAGTTTTTCCTAGAACATAGCAAACAATAACAAAGATACGAGGCTTATTTTTTGTAATTTAGTTTCGATATGGCTATTCGCCACTGAAGTGGGGAAATATACCGGGAATACTACGACTATGTAAGATTGATTGAGTATGTAGGTATGTTTGTAATATATTTGAAAGTCCAAGATTTTTATAAGTAGCTTTAAAGTAAAGGGTAAACGATAGATATGATATGATATTTCTGAATTGAAAATATTTACTGAACCTTTCAAATACGATTTGAACATAAACCCCTACGATTTGAACATAAAATAGTTTTATTTTAAATATTGTAACTTTTTTAAATGATTAACTTTAGTTATTATTTCACGTCTATCAATAAAAGTCTGGTGTTTCCACTTTGACAAAAGATACTTTTGCTATTGCATTTGTCCTAATAACCTATCTATTAGAGATGTTCATTTAGCTGCTATACAATTAAGTCATTTCCACTACTTCCTTATTCCATAACAAGTATAACACAAGTACTATGCAGCCGTTTATTGTTTAATAAGGACCTGGATTGCTAATTGGCAAGGCAGAACTAGTTATTAAGTTGTTTTAGAAGCCTCTTTTGTTTTCAAGGAAGTGTCAATAGCGAGACGTGTTTCTCAATATTTAAATATGGCTTTACGACGTTTTACAAATGCAGACGAGATTTTATTTGAATATTGTAGTTATTTAAATTGTCAATAATGCTGGCATCTAGCATTTGTTTTATTACTGCAGGTGCTATTATAAAGGTCTTATAGTTTTTTAACATACATCTTAATATGTTCTTAATATTTACCCACAAAAGCAACACACCTACATTTTTCAATCTTTGAAAGTGACATTCAATTTACGCACTTACACTTCCCTGTGAAAAGTTGTCAAGTTATTTGACGAATACGTATAAGAGTATCAATTACTATGACATAAAATAGTCGTTAACGGTAAAAGAAGAAGTAGGCGTTCAAACGAGGCACACCTCCAAAGAACGTCATTATACACCTAGTGAAAACACCACGTGATTGCATTAAGATAAACTCACTGGTGCAGCAAGAAAGTACAAGTTTCTATGTCATCTCAAGAGCGGTGCCTCGGATAGTGTTATAACTATGCAGAACTGGTTTTCGGATCTACTTACGCCGAGTAATTTTCTTTAATATCGACACAATTCTGCCTTTCTCGGATAAACTGTGCCATATATGTATGCTTGTACGAACAAAAGCTAACGTTTCTTCGCGAGAAAGTGATGCGAAAATGAAATTTTGGACTAATCAGAATTTGGCTTGGCAATTTTCAATAATGACGCGAATGACTTGACTTGCTTTGTAAGCATTATTTTCAAATATGAGGAGAATCGATATTATATTTTGGCCAATACTTTCCATACCTGTAGATCACACTCGCTTACCTACAGAGGGTAGGTGGAGTTGCTCATTTGACCCTGACAAATCAATAGTTTTCCACATGTTTTTCAGAAAGTCAAAATATCGTATAACTATTTATTGTTTATTATATCATAGAGTTTTAAAATACTATCATTACCAGTTGAATATCAAAAATTGCCCCAATTACGCTCTCTTTTACTATTTCAAAAATGCCTCGTCATCTGTGCGTGCCAAAAGTATTTGCGTGTCTTTTTTCTCTCTTAAGTACCTGCAGAATGAGCTTAAAGTAAATATTCTAATTCCAATATCATCGTTATGATTCACGCTCATTTTATTTAATTTAGCTAATTAGCCAACATATGTTTAAATAATATAGATTTCTTAACTTGGTCCGTTCATTAAAACCATACTTGGTAAAAATAATTACGTAGTTACAGAAATAAATTATTGAGTTACTATTAATCAAAATGTAATTGAAGCGCCGAAGGGCACTGATGTCATTAGCCTTAGCCTAATATTTTACTTGTAAAGATTTTCATCATAGACTACTTCAAGCATACTTTTCACGTTATACTTGAATACACTTAAATCTAAAGATTCTATTATTGTGTATATGTTAGCTATCCAAAAGAACGTGTTACGTTCATATCACGTTCTCCCTCACACATCATATCTCAAGTTTAGTATTTCCCCCCCTTAATAATAACATCATCACATGTCTTCAGAAGTAATAGTAATAATAAGTTTTCGAATTGATTTATAAAACGTGATTGATTTACTTCTAAGAAGGATAATAAAACCGCCATCTATTATCATATTAAAGTATGATGCTATTATGAATTTGCAAATTAATTACTTATAATTGCTAGAAAACATTACTTAGATGTTCCTGAGTAATGTAGGTAATATTAATCAGTATTTTACAGTATAATATGTTTCCGTATACTATAAGTTTATCAATTTAACAAACAAGTATGTTAATTAATAAGTCCTTAACTAGGAAATAAGCTTAGACATTAACACTTAGTTTATATGCACACACCTAGGAAGGACCTAGGAAATAAACTTCTTGTTAGGAAACTTCCCATCGAATTATTAATTTAATTTATGACTTTGATCATCTTCAGTATAAAATGTAAATAAACCTAATCTAATATGTTACATATAAAATATATGTTATACCTACATTCGTACATGGTCTATGGTCTAGAGGCTATGAAACAGGATTAAAAATTTAAATAAATCAAATGATTATTTCGTATAAAACCATTTTTCAAAAGTAACAAAACCAAATTACATTGATCTCTGTTTTAAAGTTTTGATTCCTGCTAAAAGGATTACGCTAAATATAGTCAGAAAATCCCAAAAAAATTTGAAGTTATATGTCTTTGGGTCTGACAGCAATAAATTAATTGGTGCATAATTTCGTACTTCGGGCTTTTACCAAAAATTGATCTGGATCTGGAGGATTGGTGCAGCAGACATCAAGGTTGTCGTCGAGCAGTGTACCATTGGCCCTAGGAGCAGGTCGTCAAGGAGACCACTCAAGCTGCGCAGCTGTCTGCGCACCAATTTTTCAAACATTGTTTATATGTATATATTGTTTATTGTGCTTTTTTGTGTGTAAACATGGTGATAGTAAGTGTAAATATTGTGAACGTTTTCGAGGTAAATTCTTTTTTTATAACAATATTTTGTAAAATAGTTTTCTAATATCGTAATTTAAGTAAGGGCTTGAATGTCCCAGGCACCCAGCGCGAGTGCCTCAGCGGGCTCTGGAGCATCCGGCTCCGTCGACGTGCAATGCCCTCATTGTGCTCCACCACGATTCTTCAAAGGCAGGCGCGGTTTGAAGATCCACATTGGCAAAATTCATAAAGATATTCTCCCAATCACTACTTCGTACATAACTAATAGCCCGAATAACATATCATTAAATAATATTGCAGATTACATTGCTTCATTAAAATCATCAATTGCAATAGTAAAACGCATTCCCAGAGGAGCTCGACATGTTGTAGCACAATCATTAACCACTGTAGTAAGAAAAGTGGTTGAGCACAATGATTTAACTAGTTGGTTCGACCTTTTGACTTTTAGTTATAGGGTATTGCACTCGGATCGGAGCAAAGGTGGGTCTTTAACTCAAAATATAAAAGATAATTCACACAATTTTGGCAGTAACCTTCCTATTGAAAAAACAGTTAGAAAAAAGCTTAATCATATAAAAAGAATTGAAAATAAAATAAGTGATGGAGACCTACGAGGGGCATCTCAGCTTCTGTTTTCCACAGACGCGGTTGCCCCGGATACTCCGGAGACCCTGGCGTCGCTGCGGGCGAAGCATCCGCCTTCCTCGGGCTGCGCCATTCCGAGGCCTGCTCCGCCGGGGCAGCAGCGTGCACTGGAGGTGACAGCAGGGGAGGTACTGGCCGGGGTGCTTTCCTTCAAGAGCGGCTCCGCAGCTGGCCTTGATGGGCTCACGCCACAGCATCTTAAGGATCTCTTGGGTGTTGCTGTCGGGGACGTGGGCGGAGGGCTTTTGGAGGAGATCACTCGGCTTGTGAATCTTATGCTGTCTGGTCTAGTGTGCGATGCGGTTTTGGACGTTTTGTATGGAGCGAGCCTCTGCGCCCTCCGTAAGAAGGATGGTGGAGTGAGGCCGATTGCGGTGGGCAACACAATTCGTCGCTTGGTTTCTAAACTATGCTGCAGAAAAATACAAGCAGATTGCTCTAGATATTTCCAACCGAAGCAGCTAGGTTTTGGAACCAAGGGGGGTTGTGAGGTCGCTGTTCACGCCGCTCGGGCTTTTCTCCACCATGGGAACGGAGATGTGCTGCTGAAGGTGGATGTTAAGAATGCATTCAACTCGATAGACAGGGCCGCCCTGTTAACACAAATTCAATCTAAAACACCGAAACTCTATAGTTATTTGCATCAATGTTACAATAATCCTTCAAAATTATATTTCAACGAAAATTGTATCATGTCCACCATTGGTTGTCAACAGGGCGACCCATTGGGACCGGCAATATTTAGTTTAGCCATACACCCACACGTTGAGGCTTTGGCGTCAGGATTCAACGTGTGGTACCTGGATGATGGCACCCTAGGAGGAGACGTGAGTACTGTACTTTCAGATTTCGAAACCTTAATTAACGATTTTGGCTCCATAGGTCTACAGTTAAATTTTGACAAATGTGAACTTTATGTAAATCCAAAATTAAGTACCATTAGACAGCAAGAAATTATTTTAGACTTTAATAAATTAGCTCCAAATATCAAAGTTATAGACAGTGACTCACTTTTCCTCTTAGGAGCGCCAATTTTAGATTCAGCTTACTCTAATTTCGTAAAAGAAAAAATATCTAAATTTAATGAATCTTCTTCTCATTTTTTTGATTTAAACCCACATTTAGCATACACTATTCTCAAATACTGTTTATTTGTACCTAAATTAATGTATAGTTTAAGATGCACTCATTTTTGGAAGTTCAGTCATCTTCTTAGTGATTTCGACTCAGTAATTATAAAAACACTTTCCAAAATTTTAAATTGCCCTATTGATGATCGCTGTTGGACGCAGGCTTCTCTGCCCATTCGGCATGGTGGTCTTGGCGTCCGCAGTGCTTCAGCAGTCGCGTTGCCCGCATTTTTATCTTCGGCCCACGGGTGTTCAGAACTTTTTAAAAGAATTATGTCCCCATCGTTTGGACATATAGATATTTTAGGTTTGGCAGAAGCCAAAGATGCGTGGTCGGTTGTTGTCGGTCCCAATCAGAGTATTCCTGTCTCTGTTGCTTCGCAGAGGTTGTGGGATGAGCCGTTGTGCAGACAGGTTCAACAAAACTTGCTGAATTCTGCTCCTGCTCTGGCAGAACGTGCTCGTCTCCTTGCTGTTGCTAGGCGGGAGTCGGGATACTGGTTGAATGCGTTGCCCTCAGCGAAAATAGGGACTCTTCTCGACAGATCCACGTTCTGTCTTGCGGTGGCGCTGAGGTTGGGTGCTAGGGTCAGTGAGCCACATCGCTGTCGCTGTGGAGAGTGGGTGGACCCGTCTGGTTACCATGGCCTGTCCTGCTTACGTAGTGGAGGTCGCTTGTCCAGACACGCAGCATTGAATGACGTGATCCGCAGGGCTCTTGCCAGCGTGCGTGTCCCGGCAATTCTGGAACCGTCCGGGTTGCTTCGCGCCGATGGTAAGAGGCCCGACGGTTGCACGCTCGTTCCTTGGAAGAGTGGGATGGTGTTAGTGTGGGACGCAACTTGTGTCGACACATTGGCCCCATCTCACGTTTCTAAGTCTGCTGTCGGGGCTGGATCAGCCGCGTCTGGCGCAGAAGGACTGAAGCGGAATAAGTACTCGAATTTGGGTCCTGAGTACATCTTCAGCCCTTTTGCGGTAGAGACTATGGGGCCATGGGGTCCAGACACTATGGCCTTCTTCAACGATTTGTCTGGTCGCCTGAAGGAGGTCAGCGGGGACCCAAGGGCTGGGGCTTATTTTGGCCAAAGGATAAGTTTGGCCATTCAGCGCGGAAATGCTGCCAGCATCTTGGGCACTCTCCCTGTTGGCAGTGATTTGGCTCAAATATTTTATTTATAGTTTTATAATAATTTATTTATAAACAATTTAGTAAATAGTTTAACAAGTAAGTTTATATTCATGTGAATACAGTTGTAAATAAAAATACAAAATTATTGTTATACCTAATAAATATAATACGTACCATATTATGTACCTGCTTTGTCAATATTACATTTTTTTTTATGTAAAATGTATCTCTAATAAGACTCTTGAAAGTGTTTTGTTATTTTTGTTTTTATTTACAAAGCAATATACTCTTAAACATATTTTGTTGTACTTTCTATATTAAATTAATTTACATTGGCTTAGTCAAACCATTTTGTACTATTCGCAAATATTAACAAATAAACAAAAACACATTACTTTGCTTCAAATATTCAGAATTGCGTATTCAGTCACTCGTTTGTACACCTGATAATTGCAAGCCTCAGTGGCAATAAGCAACCGCTGGTCTTGCAAAACTAATCACATGGTGACACTGCCACATGTACGAGTAAGCTCACCTTGGTGTTTTGTTCATCAATCATACTGCACCATAGTTTCTAGCTATTCATATAAACGCATCATATTATTTTCAATATATAAGTTACTGGATTAGTATAAGTCATAGGAGTAAGTTTAAAGTAATATTTTATGTTACAATCAGCATACGCATTAGTAATTCCCTGAAAGGTGTCTTATTGTAAATAAATATATAAATATTTAAAGAAAAGGTCAGCAATTATGCTATACGTTATTTTTATTATACCTACCTGTACAAGCATAGGCAATTAAATCATAATGTTTTGAAGAAGTAGTCAGGACGTGACCGAGTGGTAATAAACTCTTTTTTATATCGTGTAATAAGCTTAATAAGACTGATAATAATAAAAAAAACCTTAATCTACATTATCTTAGTTAATGGATGCTATTAGAAGTTGAAGTTCAGTCACTAAATAATGATCTTAATAATCCAGTAGCCAATTGTTGCATATGACGACATTCCAACTTGTTATATTATAACATTAAAAGTCTATTATAAACAGGATCTTTCTAAATTAATTTGGGAACTGGTATAGCAACTAAATTAAGTTTATAGTTTTACTTTGTTTATCCTTGATTACTGTTTAATAAATAAATTACTAACTTAAAGTATCTACTCATACAAAAAACTTTATTTGGATTAGAAGATTGATTCTTTGTTTCTATAATTTCCGTAAGTCGCTTACAGTATAGTTAGAAACTTAGAACCTACTAAGGTAGGTAATCGACATAAGTAGGTCAAATAAGCTATTTGCTTACCCATATACATATGTATATCGTTTGTGTACAACATAAAAAGCGTACCTTAATGTAAGATTTTAGCCACTTATAAAAGGTACTTATATAATTATGATCATTCCTATATACAATATAAACTATATTATGTCCAATTGATAATTATATCTAAGACACTTGGATGATATGAACGCATGTTTCTAAGACCATCTTAGAATCACGAAATATTTACCAAACATGTAAGTCCATTATCGCTTTATTGTATGCGTGTGTATCTGCCATAACATCACGGTAAACACAATTTAAAAAATCACGTAATGTGAATTGGTCCGTAGTATGCAAACAAACAAGTCTATGTATGTATGTATATGTTAGCATAATAATGTAGGTGAACGAAAACGAACATAATAAAACTTATTTTTAGGATATGAAGTAGGTGTTTAATGTATTCAAGACATTAAAATAGAGATTATTAATTGTTTAATAGCACATCACAGTGTCATTAATATATAAAATTTGCATATTGGCTATATCCTAAAGAATCAAGGATAATAATAGTACTGACTGATGATCGTCAAAAGTATAATAGTAAATTCTATATAGATAGGTCGTAATGTTATGATCTTTTTAGTGACGCTGGTAGTCATCTCTGACTATCCTGAAAGGGTTAACGGTCGTAATGCCTATGTTATTTGTATATATTGTATGTAATATACATATGATTATTGACTAAAATTTCACTAAAAGTTTAAAATACATTTACTATAAATAGCAAACGAATCTTGAAAATAGTTCGAGTATAATTTAGTGAAACAGTAGAATCAGGATACATGACACTGACAAAATGCATAGTTAGGCGAATTATTATTGCAAAATTAGGTCCTACGTACGTCATAGTACATTGCACTTTGAGACCGAGAAAATTGCCGATAACACAAATATTTCAAATCTTATTTACTTCTTTAAAAATATAAGAAACTCACCTAAATAATATTTTTTATCACAAAATAATAGCACAGATCAAATTCACGAAAATAAAATAAAATATTTTTTTTTTTTTCTAATGGCCAGGGTTAAGAACGCACCCGGTCACCAAGGAGGTTGTCTACCGACTGTCGCTTTCCGTCAGCAGCCTTTGGATTGCGCTAGAGCAGGCTTCATGCGAAGACTTCCGGATGTACTTGCAGACTCCAGTTCACTTTTCATTCACACAGGGAGACATATTTGTAATAAAAAAAAAATAAAAAAAAATAGTTTTAGTTCTAAAAATAAATTTACAAAATAACATTTATGATAGTAGCAATCAATTGAGTTTATAGTTTTATGAATCATAATTGAGTTTATATTGCTTATTAATTGAAAATATTCCTTCACGCTTCTTGCCTAAAAAATAATAGTACAATGTGAGGTTGACTATTTTATATCTTGTAATGTACATCCGTTATTGTTTCTAAACATTACAATGTATTGCATTTTTAAGCCAGTCTGTGACTTATCTATCATTGACTGATTACATTATCATTTTGCAATGATAACTTTATTTTATGGAGATAATCTTATAAATACAGATCACAGCAAAATTGTTGCATTTGATTGAATTGTATTGTTTTTTGTACCTTAATAAGTACTAAACACATAAAAAGATTACAAGCATTATTCCTTGCGAGATAATAAGGGAATCATTCTAAAGAAAATGTTCATGATATATATAGATAGACATTTATGTTAATGAATAAATAAAATAATGTTATATATGTTATAATGTTATATATATATATATATATATATATATATATATATATATATATATAATAATAAAATAATGTTAATGTTTATTTATGTTTATGTATGTATCTGTTCGTTTAATTTACATATGAAGGTGTAAACTTCGACTAAAGATCAAGTCCAGAATCGTTGGATCCCAAATCTTGTCACCAACTACCTAAACTATACTTATTTTGACTTTTAGATCTTCTTTATGCAAAATTATAATAAATTATCAACCTATCATCATAGATTGATCATAGTTGATATAATACTAACCATATAGTATACAGTTTTGACATAGTAACATCATATAGTGTTTTCAGCCGTCCACCAATAAGTGTGTCAAAATATTAGGGCAGCAGTCCACTCGACAACACTTAACAACTTTTCATGGTGGTTCGGCTAAGTGAAAAACCAGTTCCATCAATGGCTTGAGATTCTTTGACCATCTATTATTGTAGCCGTGTGAATTGTACTTCACAGCGAATCAGTTTGGCCACGTCTAGAAGTCGGTGAACAGGTCTAATGATTGCGTTGGTCTACTTAGGCTTGGGCTAGAGCGTCCTTTGCAGATATGCAGCTTCCTGTGTTTTATCGAGCTTTTAATGCTAATGTCATGTAATATTTCATTCGTTATTCTACCGTGTCGATATGCTAGTTCCTCGGTGTACCTTGTGTAGTATCTAATTTATTAATGAGTAAATATTTATTCATAGCCGCGAAACATATACAAAATTTTAACAACATATTAACTTAAGCATGCATGTTATTGTCGCAGCAAAATGGGTTCAATTCAGTTTGTAGGGTTGCATTGTGTGTCAAACTTTATCTGAGTTTTTCGTATAAAAGGAGTGTACTAAGTGTTTTTCTAGCTCATAGTATAGGTAGAGTGTAAATTACAGTTTTTAGATATATTTAATTTATAGGTAAATTATTTTATTTAGTTTTAAGTTCGTAATTTATTATTATTATTTCCTTAAATAATTAAGATGAGGGTTCTTAAAATATTATGAAATATTAGGGGATTTTATAAGTAAACACCCCGCATGTATAGGCAGAGATCATATAGTGTTATCCACATATATTTCCGAATAAACATGGATTAAAATTATTATGACTAGGATACATGACACCTAGTTAACATGTGAGTTCGTGGTGGCCATAGAATTACAACCTTCGCAATTGCCGAGATGGATTACCCCGCAAGGCTTAATAGTCGTGAACTATCGACCGTCTTTGATACATGACAAATATGAGTTGTATAATACTATTATACCAAGATTTTTCCCATATATAGTACTTCTATAGCACCGAAAGTAACAAATTACTTTGTTTATTATATTTTCGGAAAAATTCCACAAGGTCTCACTGTGATAAATGGAATTTGCGTAAAGATTTATTACCCTCTATTACAAATTCATGAATTGCCACTCGTATAAAGTCTAGGTGTTGCAAAATAAAGTACAAAATTACCAATTACACGTTATGAAGGAGATAGGTAGATGAATATTCAGTAAACTGCTTAGGTTTGGATGTGTCAACGTGTCGAAGGTAAATTAAACGGGTCTTAGCTACCTCTTACATATTGTTCACATATCAAAATATCCACGCAGTGAGACCGACAAAGGTTTTCAAAAGGAAAATATAGCACAAACACAGATAATATAATACTATACAGTACACAAATATAATGCACAATTTGTAGGAGTTTAATCAATAATCATTCAATATAAAGACAATTACAGGTATTATGTATAGTATATTATGTATGTATAGCATTGTGTATAAGTGAGTGCTTGTGGTAGCAGTTACTAAGGCTACTAAAAAGCGATAGGTTCACAACCAGTCAACTAAGTTCCGTTTACGTAACACGACCCCAATCTTAATTTATATGTTTTATACTCTTTATGAAGCTTACAATTATATGATTAATTTGGACACACAATTAACACCCAATGATAATGTTAAAGTAAACAGGAGATGAGAAAGGGAATGAAGGACGTGATCATGTGTTTTTGTGCCAGTATCAGTTAAATAAGGGGTTGCACTTTGTTTGTAATAATTAATGATATTAGTGTAAATAATGATGCCTCTATAAACATATTTATTATGGTTTATATAAAAAAGCTTCAACGTCAACTCGAAAATTTGTATGCAAATACGAACTATAATAACACATTAAAGATTTTAGTGAAAGACAAAATATGAAATATCCGTTAACCATAAAGCACGAATAACAATACGACTACTTGTTATAATTGATCCGAGTAAAACCTACCTACAATTGTACAGAGAAATTTGTTCTACTCCAATGACAAGTTATTTGTAATAAAATTATAAGTGACTCATCAAATATGGGTCAAGTTTAAGAGGTCAAAGATAAAAGATAGTACGTCTTCTAGTCTGTTATTATCAAGGTGTTTTTCCGAGTCTATAATTTCATGAACTCTATGATAACAATAAGACGAATCATTGATCAACTATCTTTGAGGATAAGTTTAATCTTTCCTGTTTATCACTTGAATTATTTTTCGTAATTAGTGGTATATTTTTGTATGTTACTTTTAATTCAAATGATATCTAGTTATAGTCCATGGTTATACATCATACCATATATTATTTTATATAAAAATGTGTATGCACACTAGTATTCTAAAAATGACAGTTAATTTCTCCTCCTTAAATCGTAAGAATGCTTACTCCGAGTAGCGCAAGGATGTAACAAAAAACCGAAATCCAGTAAAACTTTGTTTTATTTTTAGAACACTTTAAAATATTTACAATAATGTTTTAGGTACTTAAGTAACAGATATAAATTTTAACTTGAACTAAAAGGTATGTAGATAACTTACAGATTATATTTCATTAATTGGAAATGATGAAATAAAATAACAATAACAAACAACTATAATGCTATCATTAATAAACTGCGATATGTATATACAACAAGTATTGAGAAGTCTAGTCTAAATATAGAACCATTAACATTATTTCAGTAACACATTACCAAGCCAAATTTCTTGTATATACAACAAGAATTCAGAAGTCTAGTCTAAATATAGAACAATTAACATTATTTCAGTACCACAGCATCAAACATTATTTTTCACTTATTTTTGTTCCTTTGATCCTTTTTCTTATAACTTTGGAAGTAAAATTTCATAAACAACACGAAGAAAGATCCAATACTGAAGAGGCAGAAGTAGTGAAAGAATGCAGGAATGGGACAAGGGGTCAACTTTTGCTGGTAATGGAGATTGGACAACACTAATACGAACTGCACCTGGAATAAAAAAAAACTCTCATTAACTTTTACTCTAATAAGGTAGTAAGTTAAATGGTTGCAGAGCAAGAAATTACGAAGGCTGCTCTATGGCTTCCTCGAACCCACGTGTTAACCAGGTATTCCGTACTCAATGTGATATGTGGTAAGTTTTGTTACCATATACAAGCTGACTAAACGGTGGTCGGAGCTTTTCGCATATGTGTTTTATACAAAAATGTACATAGAATACCATAAATCTCTAATCCCATTGGTACCTACATGCTCCGGTATTGAACCCTTGTACCTAATGATGCAAAGTCTAGGCTTATTCATATCGTAGTCTCAGTGTACATCGGTTCTCTATAGATTACAATAGTGGGCAATTGGCAATATTTGTATGAGTGACCATCTGATTTAACACGTGCTTTCATCACGTTGAGGGAAAAAGGTGAAGATATTTATCGATATTTAGTAGGTATACATGATAATTAGCATCTGTGGGCGGTGAATGAATCGAGACCTGCACGTGAAGCGTATGTATAATTATTTTCTAATTAGAGGAAATATTTTTTAACAACGTTGGCTCCTAACCCCTCCAGTGCAAGTCTGGGACGCACTAAAATAAGTTAACTAGCTGCCGGCATGCCGTAGGAGGTGACTAAGTGTGCAACCTGTCACCAATGTTCCATATAACGTCAAGTCCTAAATTTATGCTTAGAAGTGACTTAAAAGATATTTTTATCTCCCTTCAGTGCAGTTTGTTCAGTTCATACCAGAAAAGCAAAAGGACATGAATATATGTATATATTTTAATAATCACCAATAGTAGAGTGATAAATCAGTTTAGTCCTTTTCTAGCAAGAACTATAAGTTACTACTTTTAAACGTATCTACATTATTTCTTTGTTTATTTTGTTTATAATTATAAGAGTGTGTATGAGGTGTATGAATGTCAATGCAGCGAAAGTAGTTGTCAGGATCGGGATCGATGGGGTTCCGTGATCTCTGCCCACCACTCTATAGAGAAACGGGTGTGACGAGTGTGTAAGTACGTAATTATTATTATTATACTATAGGAGGTCACATTATTAAAGTAACAGATGTAAGGTCTCATCTAAATAGACGTAAATTCACATCCCAACCAATGTGAGTAAGTCACATACATACAATTATTGTCTCTACGTCCCCAACGTGATAGGCAGACACTATCAATCACCACATGGAACAATCCTGACAAATCTCCCTTACTTCACTCACACCCTACACTTCTATTTTTCTCGCTTTACACCCGGCTTGTGAAGTATATCTCCAATTTAATCTGTATAGGTTCTACGCGGCCTACCGTTTAACTCTACCTTCCTCTTTGAAACTGTAAAGCTTTATGTCAAA
This sequence comes from Leucoptera coffeella, assembly GCA_030578115.1. Classification (NCBI taxonomy): domain Eukaryota; kingdom Metazoa; phylum Arthropoda; class Insecta; order Lepidoptera; family Lyonetiidae; genus Leucoptera; species Leucoptera coffeella. Next base: position 394,072 of record JAMBLF010000076.1, on the reverse strand, counting down.
GGACAGAGAAAACTAATCTGTGTAAAACTCGTTTCTTTTATTAGTATGTTAATAGTAGTCTCTTTGTCTGGTAGAGTTCCATGAGCAGGTAGACGTGGACTTTGGCCAGTATAAGTGACCTGAAGGTGAACACGGCGATACATATTCATGAATGCCTATTAGAGATTGATTCTGTTTTTTATTGGCGCTTCGGACGAAATTTAGTGTCGTAACGTTGTCAAGTAGCTTAGAGATGGCTGAATTTTTAACTTCACTTACATTATTGAGGATTTATTATTGTTTATACGTATATATTGACTATAATAATACACGAAAGTTGAGCTTATGATATTCAGATAGGATAGTAAAGCGAAGTTGGTATCCTAGTTCAGGATAAATCTTTACTCAGTATCTCTACTTAATGAGTAGGCCTTTAAAGGAGTACTTATTTCATGAGTTACTTGGTTGTTATGTGGAATACTTGTATGGAGAATAATGTTGTACATTGTTATTACGGAAAGTAACCTGTACTAAAGAATTAGCTAATTCTGAAAATAAACATTTTTGCTAATGTACATTTGACAGGCGCAAGTCTTAATATGAAGCATTATTCACTATAATTTACCAAGACGTGTTAACACTTACCAGTTGCACTTTAGTCAAATGCTTTTTCCACCAGACAAACTTGGCATATTGGGGCCCCAGCGACGAGATCCCATAATAGGCATACATCAAAACATGGACAAAACTGTTCAGCAGACCCACTACCACAAAATGGTCGGTGGGATGGTAAACGTAGTGTAACCAGGTCCAGGTAACCATCGCTGTATGGTGGTACAAATGGAGGAAGGTAATCTGGTTCTCTTTCTTACGTAGGACGAAGAATACTGTGTCAAGTAAATCCAGATGTTTCGCTATGAAGTATGGGTAGATTTCGTTCGTGACCTGTAATTGGTTTTAAAAGAAAGTTTAAGTTTAAAAGTTGGTTTTAAACATATTTGGCCTAATAATCTAATAAGTGTATATAAATAGATTTAATTAAAAAGGGAGTGTACATACACAAGTCTTGAAGCGAATATTGTATGTGTTTAAGCGCCATATTGGTATTATGACGGCATGTGTTTATTTTATTTAGATAGTAGTGTAATTTGTTTTTATAATATTATTCTTATTGCAACTGTTAAGCTCAATAAGAAACGCTTACCTCTTGCAACGCCTTTCCTTCTGGACATCTTGTGGTTATTATACCATGTTTAATAATGTATCTGCCATACTAAAAAGTAAAAGTATTATTAATAAATTAACTAATTATATATGCCATACCAAAACTTTATAAAAGGGCTATTGTGAAAGAATACGTAATAGTTCATATACGTAAACTTTGAGTAATTGAAGGACATAATATCGAATCGCTCAGTCAGTAATTGTTATTCAAGCTCTACCTAGTAAGAGATTACATATGTGATGCATTCGTCTTTTTCTCCTACTATTATTAAGATAAATAAAAATTATTATAGAATACTGTTAAACCTAATCACAATTCGATATTACTCGCATCAGAATAAACCATAATATTGACTCCTGGCAAAACATTTCCACTATATTTGTCACACTATCTGTTTTTATGCTTTATTCGCAGATTCAATATACGACTCCTACAATTCCAATAAAATGTAATGGATACATCATAAAACTTTGCTGCGTTTTATAACTTAATCATTCCAGAAAAACATAAGTAAACAACATGTGATTAAATAAACTTAAATATGAATGATAACTAATAATAATAACTAAAAAATATATTGAAACGTTTTGTTTGTATTAAAAACAATCAGTTGAGTTTGTAAGCCTTTTAATAAAAAAATATATCGATCATCTTCTACCTGATACTTAAAGCAAAACTTTATAATCAAAATAATATAAGTTACATTATGGAGGCACTATTACTAAACCATTATTTCACCACCTTTCAAACGACTAAGTATTTGCGATGTATACAGATCTATCCATCTATATCGTACATACACATCACGCCCATATTCCTTAGATAGGTAGGCTGAGAGCACTGAGACATTTTTCACGAACTCAACATACCAATTAAGTCCATCATGGTATATAAAGTATTAATCACTACACTGTTTCGTGCTAGTCTGGGACGTAAAAGAAAGCTAACAAGATGTCGTTCTTCCCGGCATGTCGTAACAGGGGGCAAAGGGACTAGGGGTATATGAAATCTATTGGGTGATGGGCTAGCAACCAGTCACAAGTTTTCAATATGGCATCACAACCCCAATGTTATAATAAGTGACCGAGGAGTTTTAATGTCCCCGAGGTTCTATACAACTCGAAAGGGATTAACGGACGTGAACGTATATGTATAACTAGACTCCTTGAACTTATTTCTATGTCATCAATTCAATTATATACTTACAATGAACACTAAGTAAGCAGAATAGATAACTTGAACAAAATTGTATACGAGCAGAGTATTTTTCAGTTTGAACGGAGCTCTACTTGACATAAAATCTGGTAGTATCCTGAGCACTAATATCCAGTATGTGATAAGTACGAAGGATAAGCCAAAAAACGTGTCCGAATATGACCATGGGTCTGTGGGTTTTGGAGCTGAAATAAATGATATTAAATTCTATCATTAACACATTTTGACGATCTCTAACCATTACTGACTGACCCCAGTCAGAGGTCCGCGTTTCCATCTCCATAATTGTGGAGCTAGTTGTGGATAAGTCTATGGCCACATCAAACTCACGTGTTTACAAGAAATAGAGTATGCAATGTGAGAGGTGGTAAGTTATATAGCTCTTTATAAAAATACTGACTATTAACTGTTCCCAGGAATAGATCGGTTTCTATACGATGATTTCCCACAGTATACTTAATAATGTCACCTTAGTAGTACAATAATTTTATCATATTACGAAAAAAAAGAGAAACAAAACTAGGATTAGTTTCGATAAAACACCACATTACGTTTTAAGATGCGAAAGTTGGTAGTCATCAATGTTAATCTAATACGTACATTTAGAAATAAATGATATATATATATATAATATTAAAGTATAATATCAGACTAGTCGCCAAACTCTAGTATATTTTTATCCAATTCGATGAAAACATGCCTCTTGATATGACAATATTCTCCAAGGTAACAATGATGCGTATATCTATAGTTCATTGAGTCACCATGACACTTGATATGCTAATCCTTAATATTGGACCGAAGCTTATAGTTCAATATTAATGGGTCAATTAATCTTATAGAAAAGTTGCACAATCTTACCTTTACTCAACTCCTCCAATTCATCTAAGAATCTAATAGACTTATCAAATAGTTCAGCCATTTTCACTCTCTATGTGAACTGGACTCAAATCATGTTCCCTATTCAAATACTGTCTCACAAATGCCCAATCTATTCAATTACAAAGCACAGGTTGACGAACTAATCGAAATGCGTGTTAACTAATGTTATTGTATTCAAAACCGTCTGTAATTTCATTATCTAATCCCGGTTACTGGGTAGCTAATATATTTCCTTGTTAAACACATATTCACAATGACCCTTGTTAGTCTAGGACGTAAATAGAATGCTAACAACTAGCTGCCGTTCTTCCTGTGATATTGTAGGAGGCGATTACGAAACAGGGGTTGATTGAATCATTTCAGTGATGAGCAAGGAACTTGTTATCAATATAACATACCAAAACCATCACAAACCGAATGCGGAATGGAATGACTGAAATGAGACGTTGTATCTCCAATATTCTATCCATCAGAAAATAGATTTAAGGACACAAATGTACGAGTATATATACAATGTATGTATATTTTTACAAATTCCTACATTTTATTGTTGAGTTTGGTCGGTACAAAGAGATACATTTTTAGTTTTATACAAAAATGTAAGAGGTTTAACATTTTGGCTTTTCATAGCGATATATTTACCTAGGCAAACTTTATTCTATACATCGACTTGAAACGTGTCAATGCGCTTCTAATGTCTACAGATGAGACAAATCTCTAATAAGCTAGTTTCTGGTTTTCCTCATCATGTTATCTATTAAATGAGAGATTAATGTCTGATACAACCTTGAAGTATCTTAGTAGAGTTCAATAATAAGGAAATAATATGTTAACATCCAAACATTTGCGAAAAACATTAATTTGGCCAAAACATCCTTCTTAATTTGCAATGTCACATGATGAGGTACTAATACACCATGTTATTATATTAATATGTCGCATAATATAAACGATGTTACTCAATTTTTGGTAATATAGTCGTGTAACAATAAATTTTCCATTGTCATTAAAGACGAATTCAGGTAATGAAATTTCTTACGCAAAATCATTAATACTTAGTAACATACATTCCTCCGAAACTACACTTAATGCTCAGAAATATACATTTGATATTCAACAATTAATAGCATCATTACACCCTCTCGGCATAATTAATCAGTAAATTCTTCTTAAACATAAGCAAATAAAGCAAGGACATTGGAAATGAAAACAATAGGCGATCTTGTGACTTAAAACCATTTCGTCCAACCATAATATAGCATAATCAAAAATAGGTATAGGGCAAAATCAAAGGTTGATTGACCACCGTTGTCATTTACTCATGCCATTTTTTCAGAATCTTGTGGAGTAGTCTAGATCATAATAAATATTGAATCGGTTTTATGATAAAACGTAAGCTTTGAATATATTTTTTTAGGCCTGTTACAGGTGCAATAGACAATATTATACATATACTGATTACGTATCCAGCTGTTCTCATTTTTTTATACGCGTCCACTTATCAAATCGGTATGTCTACCTACTACCTCTAGGTTGTGAATAAAATATTAAACATATGTAACATTTAATATATTAGTATTTCGTTGGTAGTAACAATTATCTAGGTTTTAATCTATATATCGATTATAAACGTGTTATATAAAAATTATACGACTACTCGATTAAACTGTTGCGGTGAATAATTGTTTCAGGAACATCTATCTTATCAATGCGCAACGCAATCCGACGAAATGTCTCGCATGAAGACATTCTTTTGTTTTCCACTGAAGACAAAAATACATTTTCAATGCGCATAAGTTACTCCACCTTATGCTTTATGACACATTTGTACCATGATAGGTAGTCGTTTACGACTTGTGTAGTTTTCGTACTATTATTGCGAAGCGCGCTTAATGTTCGGAATACAGCAGTCGGTTTCAAAATGTATTGTTACATTTCACTTCGGTTGCACTCGTAAATGGTTTTTGTGACATGAGATTGCGAGTTTCGGTTGCTAAGAGCACTGGTAGGTCATTTTGAGCATTAAGCTCGGATGGTGTTTTTACGTCTATAATTTACACGTGTTGTGGTTATCATAAAAAGGACAATGTTCGGTGTTTTATTTGTATCTTATTGCTATAAGTATAAAGTTGTTCGACTAATTCAGATATCGATATAACATTATTTATCGTTATTATAAAGTTTCGATGATGTACCTAAGGCTTTAAAATTAAAACTCTTACCTTTTTTTTTTAAATTTAAAATATTTTTAGTATTTTTTATTTTTGACAAAGATTGTTTCATGAGTACTTCATATCTTTGACTATTGAAGCAGTGATGATAATAAAAAACAAATCTAATAATTAATTTGTTACCAGCCCACATCTACCTAAAAGCAGAAATTATTATCATTTTTATATTACAGTCTAACACAGGATAGAGTTTCAAAACTTCTCATAAAACGTGCGATGCCATAGACAACGCAAGGTTCTCCATCAATATGTCATTATAAATCACAAGTCAATCGAAACAACGTTACTCCTCGCCCTTTCGCTTACCTAACCCAAGGTAGTAAACGTAACCTTCACACACAAAAACAAGAAATATAATCCAATAATCTTACTTTTCACCCAAAAGAGAAGCTTGCCTCCACCGAAAAATTTCAATGCCACTGTCATCCGATACATGATACATTCCACAATCTCCTACAACTTGCGACGGTTCACACGTAAGGACTACAGATGGCACTAAAATGTAGTTTCAATTTCTACTCATTTTGTATAGTATGTTAGTATTGTTTTAGTTATTGTTGTACTCATTAAGGCATGTATTTTTTTAAATTATTTAGCTAAGAAATTTTATAAATTATCTAGAAAAACGTTAATTAGCGCCTGTCACTAATAAAACCCATGTGATGTCAATTGACATATCCATAAAATACCAGTTTGATTAAAAATATTCGGTACTGATTGAGGAAAATCGATTTTTATCTCTGATTTTGTCACTTTACATTTTTTACATAATTGATTTCGACACGGAGCCTTAAAGCTCATTTGACAGTTACAAAATAAAGAAATACAAATCAAAGGAGTATGTTATCTAGCCGACTTAACCTTCGTGGTGGGTTTTAAAATAAAAAAAGGTTTAATATCTGCGATAGTCAGATCGATAGAGCATAATATGAACAGAAGGTATTGCATACAGGGGCTGTTGTGAAACCGCGGCTTCGCTCGCCGCTCTGGTGTCAGTCTCAAGCGAGCCTCGGCCTCATGAGCCACTTGTGACTGCTCCGGCGCAACGACCTTGGACACGGCCTTGGGGTGAGTGCGTGACGTCACATAGCCTTGAAAAAAGAATGTGTGCTTTAGTTATGCATATTTTGAACAACGATTAGACATGCTTTTACATTCTAACAAGTCGTGTTCAGTTGTTTATTTGAAGCTTATATGGTTTTGGGTGATTAGCGTGAATCTGGATAAACTGTTGATCTCTTTTAAACATAGAGGTCGGTAGTGCATGAACTTAAGTTGAAATTGTTATCTTTGTTATTAAATTTTAAATAATATTTTAGTTTATAGTAATTAGGTCATTATATCTCTGCGAAATATCAATTTTCATAATAACGTATCGAATTTGTTTAGGCTTAACATAGTTTACGAACATTGATATTGAATTTTTCGTAGTAGGTAGTATAGACAGTATCTATAATGACTATGTGTGGTCTTATAAGTTTGTATAAAATAGACATTAATTATACGTTACCTATAAGGTTCAGATAAAATCGAAAACACCTATCCCAAAATTCTACTTCAAACCATTTTCTTTGCGTTTAAGTCTTTTGCTACGACGTCTTGAGATTAAGACCAGTATATGATGGGGTCAAATGTATATATTCAACACGACATAATTATATTTTATGTTTTAGAAAACAAAATTAAATGCGTCTTTACCTCCAGTATTGATGTACAGTAAAACAACTTTTGAAATAATGACACGATATTAGATTCAATAACAAGAATATTAGAATTAAAATGTTCTCTATATCTTTATACACACAATATATTTGTAATAACTAATTATAAATAATAAAAACCCTACAAAGTATTTAAATATTAGTCAACGGCTATGCAATCCTATAAGATGTGTAATTTTATTTCGGTTCTCACTTAACGGCGATCTATTGTTGTTAAGATTGTGTCTGATTATTGGCAATATTATTTCATAAGACATCTTTTCATACTTATTGATCGTGTCCACGGTTATGACCATAGCATTAAAATATTATACTATACCTACATACTTATATTAGGACTCCTATGCAAATAATTACAAGCTTATGAGTAATTATAAGTATTATTATACAATACTTCATTAAGTATCAATAATTAATTAAACTACTCAAAAAAACTTTTTTTACTCTCTAATAAGAAAGAGATTTCTTTTAACAATTGTTGCAAATAATTTTTGTCACACATACTATACAATATTAACAATATAATTATATTGAAATAACTATGCACTTTTAGCTTACTTAATCAGGAATCGGCAATAAATGGGAAAATAGCGGAGACTTTCTGAAAACAACAATAATACAGTTTTAAATTTATGTCTCATAAGTACATATAAATCATGTTTGGGTGATCCAAATGTTCTGTATGACTAGCTTATTCATTAACCTTAATTAACGTAATCTAAAATCTCTAGCTCACAGTTTGACTTAGCTAAATGTAAGAGCTTAATAGTTGGTAATAAAGTCTGTTTATACTAGATGAATTTAATTAAAAGTTACACCAAACCTGCGCCATGAATAAAGTTCTGCTCTGTTAAGTGTATCAACTTATTTCAACAATATAAGGCAATTAATTTCAGCGTTCTCGCTAAGAAAAGTTGCGTAAGATGCACTCAGTGAATGACATTGACTACCGTTACAGTAACCTCTGGTGATACTATACCCAATTCGTAAACTGGTTTGTGATGAAAGGCTTTGAAACACCTGTTCTGCGACCTTTTTTCTCGATTTGATCGAGCGAGTAATTTGAATATCGATGGTATCGATCCTCGTTTGTGGTTTTTGAATTAATACAAGAAAAAAATATTTTGTTGTTAAAATACAACAATAAAAAAATATCTTTCGACTCAAATAAATTGGCGTAAAATGTTCTTATAGTTTCTGCTCGTTTAATAATATTAATATTTTTATTTAATACTACTTACTCTATTGACTTTTCAACGTACATACATACGTGCAGATCACGCCTCCACGATTACATGTAGGCAGAGATCACTGTTTTGTTTATTTTCTTTTCAAATATACAAATTATTTGTTATTTATAATTCTAGTGCTTTAAAACTTTATCATTGATATCGGTTGAACTTACTATACTTTTTCTATTTTCATTAACAACTGCGTATTGACCTGAATCTTGAGCTTGGCAGACACTAGTGTCTTACGAAAGCCCCCACTCGTGTCAATAGTTCAAACCATTAATTATTTCACTATTATTTAGCAATTGGTTTAACGAAAACTTCAAAATACCCTTGAAGGCTGCTCTATTTGCATAAAAAGCCACGCTTTTATCACTAGTAATACGAAAAAAATGCAAATTAAGAAAGATATATCTGCGATGACGATATTGCTCAGCAACTCACATTATTTTCCACTAAACGCAAACCAGTTATTCTAATATCGGGGGGAATCAACTCCTAAATTTTGTTAGAATGTGTTAGAACAATTTGAATGAGGTATTCAACGTTTATATCAAATTTCGGGGTTTCCCCACGGGCGTCCCGCAAAGTCAAAGCTGCCGCCCAAAGTGGGTGGGTTCTTTGAAATTTGTGACCTTGGGGCTTGTAGCCAATATGTCACGGTCATATATTACACATAGATGTAGATATAAGTGCATAAATATTGCCCAACGCGTCTTGGTGTGTTTTGCGTGCGTCCACAGCTTTATTAACACCCGTTTAACATTACCGTGTGACACTGCTTATGTTGACAACGTTGCGAAACAATCGCTCAACTTATTGGCCACTTCTCACCAAATTGTGAACCCTAGATGTTCTGCTTGCATTCCAAGTTCATCAATTGGCATGATATAGTTTGGTGCAAAAATGGTATGATATCTTGGATTTTTGTTATACGAAAATTTAATAACGTAACAAACTTTACAAAATAGTAATTTCACCTCACCTTTAAACATATTTCATAGATTAGCGAAACATCCAATAATTATGTATTACCTTTACCAAATATACGCGTGAGTGTAAAACCAAAAACCTTTATATGTGTCAAAACCTTCAACGGCAAAAACTGTCGAGTCATGCATAGAGAAAATATTTTGAAATTAGAATGTCAAACATCTTTATTATTTGAAAACCAATGCGCAATACTCCAATAACTTTGCCAAAGTGACCGGAGAACGTTTCTTTCATCACCCAAACTTGCTTGTTGCTTATTGTTAGTCCCCAATTTTGAAGAGGCAATTTATAAGGTCAATAAGTGATTTACGACACTGCGCTGTCAGAATGATATCATTGAAAACTTGGTACCTCAAAGATAAAGTACATCTTAGATTACAAAAAGATTAAGTAATCTACACTGTTTGACCTAGCCCCTCCATAAAGTTTAACATACTATTACACACTTAAACACACGTCCGTGACCCTTAAAGGGGTCAGAAATCCCCTTCGTGACGTTTGGCATATAGTTCGGTGTTCAAATAAGAGAGTTGAGAAATAGAGGAGGGACCACCTATTCTCTAATAACAATAGAAATCACTCCATAACACAAGTCATCTGTTACAAAATGGAAGCTGAATGATAATTACTTGCATTCATTTTAAATGAAGGCTCTTTACATCTTTTTTAGGATGTCGATCGTTTTAGTCTTTTTATATACTTACAATATTAAATAAAAACATAACATTAATCATAGTAGTACCATTGATATAAACAAAATATTACCGTGACACATAAATACGATGTTTCTGTATTGTTTCTTGTCAGATCGTAAGATGTGACTATTTAAATAATTAAATAGTCCTTAGATATGGGGAGATACCGTACGAAGCGCTGACAATTATTTAACCAATAAGGAAAACGCTGTGAGGAAAATCGTTATTTCACCATATGATAGGTATATATGATATTTCCTTACACTGGTTACTCTCTTAATTAGGCAATGTCATTAAATCTACTTCCTTATTCCAAAATACTACTCGCCCGATATCTTAAGATTGTATGGTGTATATTAAGATAATGAATAAATAATTAAGCCAACTCCGCAAAAGCAAACCGTCGCATTATTTAAACCATGCGGGCGGGTCACAAGGACAAACGAAATCCGTATCACCGTTTCGCGATTTTCTCGTCAGCCACAAATCGTTGAATTCCACTCGCACTGGTCATTCATAACCAGAACAAGGTCAGCACCATCATTACAGGTTTACGTGTACATAATTTTCGTCTCAAGACCTGTCCACTCTGAAGATGTGTTGCGAAATAAACGAATACCGAACTCAACTCGTTAAGGAGAACTGTATCAAAGTTTGCCCCTGAGTTGGCCACTTTATTCTACATACATACGCTTCACAACTTGTATATACACATTCCATTTTGTGGTGGAGTAGCTTGAGGCTTGAACGGCCATCACCGAAATTTCGAACACATGTTAGATATGGGCCTCTCAAAGCCTAGAGTCACTAGATAGACAGAACCTAACGTGATAGGAAGTGGCCCGTTTCGCAGTGGGTATATATGTAGGCACTGACTTATTACCTATCCCCCTATTATCTATCTTCCTCACGATGCTTCACATGTTTTCCCTCACCGTTAGCGAATGTAAATTATGTACGTAACTGAAAAACACAATTTTAAACTTCAAACTAAGACCTCTAATAAGAAGTTGGAGGTCCTACTCACTTGGCTACAGCCATTCTTGCTAGTCTGAGATGTAAAAAAAAATAACTAGCAGCTCATTTTACGGCATGTAGAGGTGAATAAGAAGCCCGGTACTAATGTGATGTATTATGTGATAGGCTCGCAACATCCCAATATGAATACTAAAAGTAACCAAGCTGATTTTTTGTCTCCGCAGCTCTGGCCCTAGGAAAGGGATTAAAGGATGTGAATGTTTTGATGAATTTATCAATGTATAAGTTTTGGGTCTGGACTATAGGTTGCAAAGCAATATAAATGCGGAGGAAAGTCTAAATATCCTTTTAAGGCGGAGATACGTAGAGAGAAGACTATAATCACGCGTGAGAAGGTTAATGGATGTGAGGCAAGAGCGATTTAAGAGGCAATAGATTAAGAAGGCAATCTATTCTTAGACGTATTCGTATTTGAGCGCATTTTTAATCAGATGAAATTTGTATATAATGACTTGCTGAAAAATAACACTTCTGAATCAATCTGTTAAAATGTTTCTTTTCCATCCGATGAAAGCGAGAATTGCAATTAATATTAGACTCTTAAATAAGAAATGATAGGTTATAATTTTTTACAACTTACTAAAATTGTAACTCATAATAAATTATTATTATCATAATTATAAATTACGATACCATTTTACGAGTTGACTCTAGTGACATTAATGTCATATTTACAACCTTTTTACGATTTTAGTATCTAATAAAATGTTTCTCATAGTTTAATAGTAATTAGTTTCCTAGGCAATTGTATAAACACCATAATTATTAACCTCGCGACATAATAATGTGGCTTACAGTCCTTAGTAAACGTAGGACAATGGACAACCATAGTATTCAATCTTATTGTGTATAAGTTAAAACTCGTATGTTAACTGAACAAGGGAAATACGACATTTTGATGACTACGTAAAAAAGGTAATTGCGACTAATATACCCTTATTTATCTTTATTATTTTTTACTTACATAAAGTGTCTTTTTATTAAAATTTCTAATACTCGGTAAACGATCAGTCCAATACAAAGAAATATGTATAACTTGGACGCAATCCATTAGTAAAACAGTTGAACAATTAAATAGTACGAACTTTCATGTAACATATTGTATTTTGTGTCGAAAATATGTTTTTAAATGGCCGTAATATAGCCTTAACCCCAATAAGAGATGGTGCATGAATATTTGCATCTAAAAGGAATTTTATAACGAGACACAATCATGCCAACTCATTCAAATCGTTGAAAATGTAATAATTGCATCGATAACTATGTTATTAAAATATTGCTTGACTTGTACATTGCTTAAAAATTTCAGTTTTAAGTAATATGTAGAGAGATCATTATAAGATTTTAAAAAGCATGTTTAGAAAAAGATCATTTCGGGTGGAAAAGAACCTCGAAGACACGATAATATCACTTAGACCAGGTTTGAGCATAAGTTATATGGTTGTGAAGTCATATGGAACATAGGTGATATTTCGTTCACACCGAGACATGCCGGAAGGTAAGGCAGCTAGTTAGCTTTCTTTTACGTAGCTAGACTTAATTATCTACACTAACGCGTGACAAATAAGTACGTGAATATTTATTTTTAACTTAGACTTTTGGTACGTATAACTTCGTTCTAATCCACTAACATTATTTATTATTTACTGCTTTGGAAAATAAGAAACCCCATCTCTATCTATCTCTGTATAAAGAAACGGCGTCTACGCATATACTCTAAACTACATTAAATCGCTAAGTTTCAATGTAAACAGTATCGTGATATGTTACCACTTACATTCATTCGATTCGCACGCTCTAACAATAGTATCTTAGAGACATTAACCATAATGCTTTGAACCTGTAACCTGTGTTATACGTTATGGCAATGACTAATGAATTCTACTATGTGGTTAATCTTGCCATTTTTCCGTGGTATTTCCGGATGAATCAACTTCAATTATAAGCGAACAGGTTTACCTAGCTCTATAAATTTTTCCCATTTATACTATTACGTAAGATTTGTCGTAGGTTGTTTCTAAAATGTGTGTGTTTTATGATGATTGATCTTGATGGATTTGTATTTATGGGTGATCTCTGTTTAATATGTGGCCACTTAACTTTAAAAAAATTATATATAGCTGAAGCGTGAACTTGTAGAATTATCGATGTCTATGACAGAATTCTATGTTAAAGAAACAGGCTACATATGTATGTATTTAATAGGAGAGCAAATTCAATTCGTCATAGCTCAGTCACTGGGGGGTTCACTCTGTATCGGTACTAATGGAAATGAAATTGGGCACGTGGCCTAATGATACGAAAAATAAATTAAAATTACGGTTGAGAATTTATTTTTTAGAAGACTAAATGAATCAAGGCTCATATAGTATCGATACAGTTGGAATAAAACGTCACCACCAGTCCAAATTACTACAATTAAGTATATTTGACGATGTACTATACACAAATACGCCCTTTCACGTCGGAAGTATGCTCCATGCTGTAGAGTAGGTACGAAAATCTGTTATTAATTTATTAGGCTAACCTAAATACAACGGACTTGGTAATGTCCGAAGCAACTCTTACTTCCTTCAAATGCACACGACCTTGTTCGGTGCATAGCAGTACAGCGCACTTGCTGCTGAGTTGAATGAACAGCACATATTATAGGTACTATCCATAACTGAAGTAAATAAATGTATGTATGTATTATGAACAAAGTTTGAGTACACTTCCGTCAAAGTTAGTCTACTAGATCGGAGATATTATATCTCTTTGACACAATCAAGGAATATGACTTAAGAAAAGTTTCGTTATTAGTCTCAACTAGTAGATTGAATCCTATGATTTTTTTATGAATATTTTTACACGACATTATTTAACAGAAATAAAGTCGGTTCTTTTAAATTGATGAATTTACGAATTCATTGTAATATTCTCCTTAAAGATTTCTCCTGTCATAGGTATTTAGTATCTATTCATACATACGTATTACAAATACGCAATGCAATGACCCATTGATTCAATAGTGCAGAATGTATCGTGCTTACTTACCATTAGAGTATTTAAACTTTTAACCTAGTCGACTTATTACGCCATGACTTTATTATATGCAGAACATTCTAGACATTTCGCTATCAATGTGAAACTGTTGTATAGAAGTCATTGCGGAATGTTTCATATACATTTACGTTCCTTAATCCCTTTCTGGGTGGATACAAACTTGGTCACTTCTTAGCATAAATATTAGGATTGTGATGTCATATGTAACATAACAGGTTTCTAGCCCATCGCCCAATAGATTCCATTATCTCTAGTCCCTAAGCCACCTCCCACGACATGCCGGAAAGAACAGCAGCTAGTTAGAATTCTTGCACGGGGCACATTATGGAACAATAAAGAACATTCTTGGGTAATAACTTCATTAAATTAAATTAAATTGAATTATAAAGAATACAGAACATATTTTGGCCCAAGGTCGAGGTAGGATTTGAGTAACATTTGATGTAGGTAATTAAATTATATCTTGTCACTCATTAAGTCAAGGTGGCTTCTAATATATAATATTAACACCATAAGGATATCATATAAAGATCTTATCTTTACCAAGAGATCAAAAATGACGCACAAAATACGACTAATAGTTAAATAAAGTTGAAAATAGTTTAATTATTTACATATTAGAATTTTCCAGTAAATCCCATAATTTTCCTGCTTTTTCATGCTTTCAACTATTATTATTGTATATTGCGCACAGTTTGAAATTATTGTACATATCATTGACTTCGTAGCTGACTACTGTATCACTTTGTAAATACAAATTGGCTGAGCCTTAATCATTTGCATACATCTGTACAACACATGACTAAAATCTTGTCGCAATTTTATCCGGTTACTTCATCAATACGACGACTTCTATTAGAGGTATCAAAGTTTTTTGAATAATTTACCATTTCAAGGATACATCTGACATTTTAATTTATCTAGACACTCGTGATTTGGTATCAAAAAACTTTGTAAATTACTTCATATACGTATACAGTCACCAACTAGTCTATAATTAAAGTTAGTCTCTTAACTGTCGTATTTAAATACATATACATTTTTGTATCACATGATACTGTATGTACGAGTAATCTAGAACAAATTGGTTCTATACATCCGTAATCCTCAAATGTGTTCAACAATACAAAATTTTTTATAGGTTTTTACGTATATAAAATTAGCAATCATGGTGACCTCTGCCAGATAACCTATTAGCCCTAGAAAAAACCTATCAAAACCCATTATATCCCGTAGAAAGCAACGAAACCATACTAACGTGTGAATTTGATATACATAGCTACAAAATTCAAGAGACAGATTAGAAGAATATCAGCAAGCCAACAACCAATACACTCTCGCTTTAAACCAACTCGGATATCCTTAGCAGTAGCTATACGAACAAGGTCTAAGTGAGTGCAGTGTGCCAATTAAATCGTGTTTCAGAAACGTGGCTGTTTTGGCTCGTCTGTGCTTGCAACATGGACCGGATGCCTATTGCCAAACCGCCTTCGAGCCTCCACTGTTTATCTCGCTTAGACACTATTAATTCTAATAAACTATGCGCAAAGAATAAGGCGTAGATGGTATATACTGCGATTTTAGTGAGGGTGTTAGATTGAATTGTTGAAAATGTTTTTTACATTTGTTCTGTCTTAGTTGGATTTATTCAAATATAGACAATGTTTTATAAGGCTAAATTGATACATATATATATATATATATCACATTGAGCGGTTGAAATTAAAATGTTGTATTTCAAGTTGAAACTTTGTAATACTGAAATAAAAGAATAGAAATCATTATTTTGGCTTATACGAATTAATTTTATAATAGTAAATGGACAACATTTCAGCATTGACATCAACCAAGTTACCAAATGCGTAATATATGATTATGGTTAATTTAAATTAAAATCATAAAGATACACAGCAGAATTTGATTACTTTCGTTGAGCGTATATGAATATACGTTAAGATAAATTTTAACATATTCGAGCATTTTTTTCAAGTTGCATTATCAAATATCCCATTTGGTAGTAATCCTAGTTCTTACTCTATGGCGAGCGCACTTAGCCATTCAAAGTGCAGCTCACAACGCGGTATCTACACTAACTACGAAGATTTGAAAGTAAATGTCAACGAGCATGACACTTGATCCACGTTAAAATTATAGAGTCATAGATATTGTACGTATCCATACAAGCACATCGAGTCAGTTTTTCTGCAGAGGGTAAGTAGAGATCGTATTATGCCATTTTTTGCGATGTACATATTATATCAATCTAACCTCTCATGCACAATCGTCGTTGATATAACGTAAGTTTTTT
Source organism: Leucoptera coffeella (assembly GCA_030578115.1). Taxonomy (NCBI): domain Eukaryota; kingdom Metazoa; phylum Arthropoda; class Insecta; order Lepidoptera; family Lyonetiidae; genus Leucoptera; species Leucoptera coffeella. The sequence goes on along the minus strand of JAMBLF010000076.1, from coordinate 377,508 downwards.
GTACATTTATATATTATTTTCTACTAAATACATACATACATACATACACATCACGCCTGATTCCCTGTAGGGGGGTAGGCAGAGATCACGGATCCCCATTTGTCCCGATCCTGACAGACAACTTTTGCTTCATTGACGATCATATTAAATATACGATATTTTAGCCTCAAAGAAATGAGCAAATATATTTTAAGTTAAGCTTATTCTTCCCAACAGTTCTTGTTCTTTACCGACAAGTAAAGCAGAGTATTACCCAAAGAACAAAGTATATTTTTTGCACAAGTGTAGTGACCTCTCGTTAGAGATTGCGCAAAGATACATCTCGCTAAGGTTGCAGAGCATCCTTCGTGCTATTATTATTATATCCTTTAGATTTACGTGAGATTAACCTATTCTTAGTACCACGTATTAGTGCTTTGGCAGACGTTTGTATGTACGAGTTTACATCGCGGCATTATTTGCTAAATTCTTTGTTCCAGGAAATGGTTGTAAGAAGTTTTTATACAAATGACATAAACTTTTCGGTAAAATGTTTTTACTTATGATATTTCATTTAATTTTACTAGAGTTATAAAGTTTGTATAGATTTGCAACAAGGATTGAATACTTAACAATGTGACACCTATCTTTACTTGATAAAGCCATATAAAATTACATGTCTATTACAAATGTATCAGGACATCTTCTTTTCTGTCATTTAATTTGCTGCTACACAAACATTCAAACGGACAACATTGATAATAGTATAAAAGATAGACGGAAGCATAGTGCGAAAAATTCATACGAAATCGCTCCTTTGGTAGTATTTGCCATAAAATATAATGTTAGCTAAGCGACTTTCAGGTCTTGGCATGTATCACAGGATGTCCTTTAAACTATATTTAGATTCCATGGCTTCTATGTAAACTATATTTATAATATTTTTATTTCCGAGTGTGTATGAGAAAATTTATGAGTGTCAATGAAACGAAAGTAGTCTGTCAGGATCGGGACAAATGGGGATCCGTGATCTCTGCCTACCCCTCTACAGGAAACAGGCGTGATGAGTATTGTATGTGTTTTATTTCAACAATATTTTCAAGTAATTTAAGTTCTAGTAAAATTGAGCTACATATATAGCAAGTACAAGTAATTACTTGTAACCCAATTATAAACGTTGACGTCTAACATCATAGATTACAACGGTTACGTAGGGTTATGCCGAGACAAACAACAATAACTACGTAGGACTCGCACCATGACTTGTACAAAACAATTAAAAAAATATTCCTATAATTACGTGAACGGTTACCTGTACAAGTATAATTGCCGAAACGCTATTCGTAGCGTTTTCCGTGTAAGGCTCTTTGATGGAAAGTATATTTCGATTACCATGCATCTAGGTTTGGGACCTAATTTGCTAAAGTAGATAAAATATATTTGATAAACAGTTTTATTTTTAAATTTATACACATCAAGCCCGTTTCTCTGTAGGATCCCGGATTACGGATCCCTATCCATCCTGATCCTGAGCCTTTTCGCCTTTTTTCTTACTCTATTTTCCCCTTTTTCGCTTCAATTTCACCTTTTTTCAATATGTTTGGCACCTTATCTTATTGCCCACATATTTTAGTTTCTTCTATCATTCATTGATATAAGAGACTTATAAGTATGCTATATATACTACTCCTTAGGCGATTTCCAGAAACTCACACAAAAAATCCTGGATTATTCCTTGACATACTATATAGTATCTAAATATAATATAATAAATAGTGATGCTTTGATATGGAATTATGGAACAGGTTTCTAGGCCATCACCTATAGAAATGAAGTGTCGTACTAAGTAGCTGCCTTTTGGATACGGTATGAATAGAAGTCAGAATAAGAATGAAAACGTGACTCTGTCATGTTATAAAAAATGATTACAAATATAGTTACATTGTCGGAAGTTGCTTTACAACAATATCTGATAATTATTTTGCTTGGCTACTAAGTTTCTATTAAAATGTCATCATAAACTGAGATGTAAATGAGATACAAAATCTACTTTGCCTTTAAACACCACGTGTGTTCTAACTACGTGAATTATTTTTATAACTTGGCCGTTTACCACAAGATCATTACACTGATTATGGGGTGATACCACGGGCGTATTTCCCTGATGTTCAAGTGATTATTAACTGTAATGCTCTTCAAGCAAATCGTGATAGTGACGTGAGACTAGAGTTTAGGTATGAACGAAATCAAGAAACACTTTTGCTAGGTGACTAAGATACCAGAGTCATATGTTTCTACCAACACAGCTTCTAATACGATTTTCACAAGCAACGGAACCTTAAAGGTACAATACACAATACAATACAATACGCATGTACAATATCCCTCCTTAACATAAATGTATTAACATAGCATTATTAGAGTATGTAATGAGATTAACCAATAGAAATAATTTACCCCGACCCAATCACGAATCTTCATTTGTCTCGGTCCTGAGCAACCATTTATGATTCATTGACATCCTTAATACACTCTTGGCGTTACAAGTTCTAACATCGACCTCAAATTTCTTACCTTTTAAGTTAAGTACAATAAATCATTATTTAACACTTCTCATTATAGTATAGTCAGTGCTTGTAAATGGCGACATGTCTTACCCTGTCACATTGAGTACTGAGTATCTGGTCAACACGTGGGTTCGAGAGGGCCATAGAATAACTACCTTCGCAATTGCAGAGATGGACACTTGAACTTCTGACTTCTCTATTATAACCATCCCAATTTGAGTATCTGGTCAACACATGGGTTCGAGGTAGCCATAGAATAACTACCTGCGCAATTGCAGAGATGGACACCTGAACTTCTAACTTCTCTAATGTAACCATACCAATTTAGAAGACCTAAATCATCCGATGTTATAACAAACCGATGTTGTAACAGCATTTCCTTTTTCCCCAGAACCATCCAGAACCGAAGCGCAATGTGGCTGAGCATCCTGCTGTACTGGGTCTACTTCATCCTGTACACGGCGCTGCTGGCCATCGGAGGCCTCTGGTGCTTCGAGGAGTGTACCCTCACTGAGGAAGAGGAGCATATTTACTACAACTCCCACGGGTTCGCGTTCTTTTGAAAGCTGTAAGTTACATATAGGTTTTTTTTTAAATTCGTTATTTTAATATGGCCATACATCGAAAGATTAAGCCGGCCTACGATGAATTTAAACATAAAACAAAACGTTTAACAATAAACAAATCATTTACATCCTGGCAAATAGAGTATTTACTTACACATTACTTTACTTATCTCGTTTCTTATATAATAAGAATGTATGAAAAAACTAAGGAACCTATTGATGAAAATGGGACGCTATTTCCCAAATTAAACTAGCGTGTTTTACAATATACCTTTTTGGGTTGCGGTAACATTAACAAAGAACAGTAGTGACTGGTTATAATTATTATAAACCCATAGAATTCATTCTACCAAAAAACTCGACGTAGCTCAGTTATTTGGGGATTGTCTCTGTACCAGAGGGTACAAGCTTCAATTCCCACTTAAAGCAAGTAACAATTGAAATGAATTTTAATGAATTTCTATGTACATTTTCGTAATAAAAACACATGTACGAAATGCATCGAATTATACGGTGAGGGAAAACATCGTGAAGAAACCTACCTGTTCCCAGAACAGGTAATAGTTAGTGCTTGTAAATGGTGACATGGCTTACCACCTGTCACATTGAGTACTGACTATCTGGTCAACACGTGGGTTCGAGGTGTCCATAGAATTACTACCTTCGCAATTACGTAGATTTACACCTGAACCTCTGACTACCCCGCAAAGGTTAATAGTCGTGAACGCGTATATCCGTTCTCTACCCTGAGTGCCTTAGTCACAGAGTTACTTTATATTGGACAGCTGATGCTAGAAGAATACAAAACTATATAACACATAACATCATAATGTATTACGCAATATCAAAAATTCCCAAATAAAATTTAATTCCAAATTCCACTTTCGTGGGTTGACGCCATGTTAGTTGTTTATAAATGATTGGTATTTTCAAATTCTCTATTATCCTCATTGCTGTTAGTCCATGTTGGGATGTGTTGTAAACAAATTTAATATTTATTTGAGCTAAACACGCAATTTACATCGTCTACATCCTCATTGTAGATTTTTACTAAGTATTTAGCTTGTGATTATTTGATTGAATCCTGTTGAATGGTTTTGCTGTTATTATAATTTCAAGTAACACAAATACTAACATTTTTAGGTCCATTCATGATTTCATAACTTGATTCTCTAGATATTCTTGAATTTAAGTTTTTATTTCGTATTAAAATTACAACTTTTTGTATATTGCATTCTTATTAAGTTAAGTAAATTTACGACTAAACTAAGGAATACATATTTACTTTACTTCGATCATATCATATCATTTTAATTTAACTGACTTCCACCTCTGTGTACAAACTTAACGGTTATAGCTATAAGCAATATCGCCGAATAATATTAATACTCATATAAGTTTCGTACACTTAAAGTCATCTACTATTATCCATGTCTAACCTATTTAAAACTTCTGAACGTGCCATTTCCAATCTTAGTCGCTACGAGTAAGTATATCCTCTTCAAAACCGCAACTCTCCTTTTTTATGAGCTCTTGATCCTATATCTCCCCTAACATGCTTCTCACTAACAACAGCTTTGTCTTTTTGACACCAAACTACTAAGCTAATACACATAAATTTATAAAAAAATTACTAAATAAACACAGACATATTATTATTACTAATAGTCATAATGTTAAATAAAGTATCCTGAAATGCAACGCTAAACCATGTTCAACTGTAGAATCAGCCCATATTGTGTTGAATCTATGAATAAACGTAGCAATTATAGAATCGTTGCTCAAATTAAAGGAACGCTGTTTCGCAATCCGAAGGTCGCCATTGCTCACGCACAGCCAAAATGATAATGTTGAATGTTGCTGCCTTAAAACAAATTAATTAGTCGACAATTAAGTCTTACTCGGTGCATGCACATCTAGGTCTCGTTAGCCAATACACCACTGCTTCTTCGTTGCATCCATTTTCTACCTATTTTAACAATAATTCCATCGTTCAAACCTTATACCACACTGAATCTTGTTTTTCCATGCATCGAGAATAAATTGCATTAAAATAAAACTTAACGAAACACACGAGTTATTAATAAAAAATCTGGGTCAATGGCAAATTCTAATCAAGTGTTACTTAAGAAAGAAGACTCGAGTGATACTTTCGACGATTTCACGGACACACACAAAACTGTGATAGCTATGAATGAGAGAATTATGAGCATAATGATAAAATTCATAATTTAATAAATTAACACACGATGAATTTGCATTTTAAAACATCTATGAGTACAATTCAAAACTAATACTGCACAAAATTTTTATTATAACAATTTTTTTGTCATGCACACAAACAATTTATTGACTTTCGTCATACTAGATTAGACAATACATACATATTTATTTTCCAAAGAATGTTTATATATAAACAAGATAAAAAGTTGAGCAGGCGAAGTGTAAATGCTGGATCATTTTTTCATAAGCATCGGAAACATCTAGAATGTAGTTACATAGCGTATATATAGTGTTTAAATACAAACAACTCGAAAAAAGGTTAGAAGTCACAAAGTTACGTTCAGTTTCAATGCTCAAACCAAAAATGCTACGCCAAATCTAAAAAACTACAATTTTACATAAAATTTGCAAACAATGGACAGCTTGGATTATGACGTTACGTACATAATAACTTAATTTCTTTTACAAAATTTTACGTGTTTACTTGTTACGTATTAGTATTTGACACATCTCCGCATAACGTCTTTCAACCACAGAGTTAGTAAATGTTTTTGCAAAGGCCTTGCTTTTTAATACACAATATTTTAGTGTAAATCAAACCAATACAATGTATAATCTACCCAGTTTTCTTCATCAGTGCGGGTATTCAGTAGTCGAGTATATTGTAAACGAAAAATCAATGTTATTCTGAGGTGCCGTATCTTTCTAGAACGTTACAGACACAATTCAGGGTCTCTGAATCATGACCCTGGGAAGGAGTATAATGTCTTTCGTTACCATTTTACGCAACCTGTTAAAAGGCTACTCACCCCCACCATATACCACCTCTACTCAACTAGACACCAATATGCCACTTCTGGATTTCAGTCAGTCTATGGTTTTTGTTGTTATTCGAGTGACAGTCACACCGGTCATAATTCGAGTTTACGTACGTGTATATATATATGAATGTGATTAAACTTGTCACCTCTTTAGTTCTACCTATTATTTCGAACAATAGGCAATATAAATAGGATTTATTTCTTAAATGTACTATTTAGGACTAAACAAAGTGGTTTAACAAGTGTTTTTATTATGTTGTTACGCCGAGTGTGTTATTTGAAAATCTCCTTACGTTTTTGTTCGAAATAAACGTTTAGAGAGCTTTGAAGTTTGCAGAAGTCATCAAGTTTGGGTACGTTATCGCAGTTATCTTCTAATTTTAAACATTTCCTAATATTGTTTACGTGTTTTTCTCTTGCTGTACTCTAAATACTAATTAAAAGGAATAACTATCTTACACTTTTATAGTCACAAATATTGTTTCTCTCAAGTCAAGTGCACACGCCAACATATTTTGAAATACGCCTTAAGGAGACTGTATGTGGATTACTAAACGATTAATTTACAATTAAATTCCTAAGACCAGTATGTTAATGTCTCAGAAAACAGGTAGGTAATAGTTATTTATCATGTGTAATCGTCAAAGGCTCTCTTAGAATATATATGTAGTTGTGTGTTGATAAATTAATGCAATAAGGTTTATACCATACAAGCGTTTTTGTTATGATACGGGTATCTAATTCTATAGAATTAAAAAACAGTAGATAGATAGTTCATAAAAATATATTGTGACCGGAATAGTAAAGAAATTACTTTTTAGTCTTAGACATTATTGATAAACATACAAAAAATAAAAAAATAACGTAAACAAAATCATTTCAAGGATTTTATGCAAAGTGTTTGTGTTTTCCAATAAACAGGATAATTTAATTTTTGTATAAACAACTTTTTTTATGTTTGTGTTAGGTCATTAGATCAAATAGGAAACATGTAAACAATACATAATGTGTCTAACTGTCGTACTTTAAACGACAAATATGTATGTTTTAATTGAATGTCTTCTTCAACAATAACAAATTAAATTTTTAAATCTTTTGTTGTTTCGAATAATATCATCGTTCTACCTTTAAGTAACAATATTTACGCGTACTTGCACGATAATTTTACATGTATCTATTTTTTAGGAATCTGCGCTACTATTAAAGATTTACCTCAATACCACGGCAACAAGTACTAATTTCAATAACAAATCAATCAATCTGTTCTACCAATTATAGTTACATAACGAAATATTATTTCCACCTAGTCTGGGAGAAGGATATCCTGGAAGTAAACTTCCAGATATTCAATTACGTAGGTCAGTAAGCCACTTATTTGCCGGTCCTTGAATACTATTAATTACCCTTCCTGTGTAAAAGAAATCAATTAGTTACATACAACCTTCCGCAAATATTTGCATTCGCTTATACGCTAGTTTCGATGTATTTATCTAAATTGATATGGCATTGTGAATACAAGGTTGTTATGGGCAGACGCTGATGTTTCAACATCTGTTTACATACATACCGTGGCCATCTCCCTAAAGATAGGTAGGCAAAGATCACGGATTATCCTGACTTGATCAAACTACTTTCGCTTCATTGATATTCATACACCTCTTCGCACATATATACGTACTTACTTCTAACGTCCCAATTTTAGGTTATCATTAGGTTTATTAATATTTTTAATTAATTCTAACATACGTTTCAAGGGATGATAATATAATAAAATAGATGATGTTTACTAGGGAAAACATGAAGTCTATGTATATTATACTTATCTTAAAGTTATTTGGTTTTTGTTCTAAGATAAGTTAATGTAAACGCCTCTAAAAGATTTAGCCCTGAAGCCTCATAAATAACTGTAATAATTCGAATGACAGTGACCGCTGTTTAGTTGTCCAAATGTCAGTAAATTTTTGGGTAAGCGAGGCCGACTGGTCAAGCAAACGGAAGGTCGCCTTACGAAATGGGTACAAAATTGTGTATACACTTTCGTAACTAATGTGCTAAGATGATATTTTAATACACGCGTAGAGTAATGGGTGTGTTTGATGGTGCAGCGGAGTCGGTACATACTATGCACATACAGAAATAGATCCATGGCCTTAACCTCTTAAACGATAAACAGATCTTCTAGGTGTCAAAAATCAGCTATTCTAAAAATATTCCTATTGCAATCACTCAGAAGTAGTAATAATAATATAGGTTATAAAGGCAAAATTTTCAGAAATTTATGAAGATCCTGATTTTAAACCAATGAACAAGAAATTTACGAAACTTAAATATCTCTTTTAGAGAAAGAGATAAATGCCTGTTTTCAGTAGACCGAATTCTTTGCTTCTGATTATTTTTATATTGGCACTATTTGTGCTAATGAACTAAACGACATTAAGTTATCAGGATCTCTGGTATTATAAAAGTACTATCTAATATTTTCTACACGTGTGTAAAAGTACATTCTCAGCATATACATAATTTTGCGTGAGCTTAACAGAAAATGTAACTTAGATTCAGGACGTGATAATTGAGTTTCCTCACGATAGATTACGCAATATAATTGTTATAAAATTCACCGGTGTACATAATTGGTTTTATAGCAGGCAAAATAAGTGTCTTGAGGTATTATCAAATGTAAGTTATGGATCAGGATATAAATTAATTGTGTCCTCTCACGATATAGCAGACGAAAATGATGTAATATGGCTACTAAAGGCAAATATTATTATAGAGAATCGTATGCGTAGTAACAAAAGTCTTAATCGTGATGTGTAAGATAACCATAACATCGTCTTGTCAAATACTGATACTCTTAACATATTTTTTAAGATATGTATACGATTTTATTGACTACTACAATTCATTAAGCTTATATTGATCAAGCATAGACAATTTTCTATTTCCCTAAAATAAGATGCTGCCATCATTTTTTATATTAAAAAAGGATCAAAACTCTATTAGAATTATTATTCATTTCATTGCTCCACACAAAATGAAATCGTTTGGTAAACATTTCGCCAATGTCTTGTCAACAATGTACTGCAAATTTCTCTAAATTATTTGTTTACGATCTTAGGCCTTGACGTGTTTATATAGATAATACGTAGAATTTCTGTTTGAAGAGTACCTATCGAAATATTGCATAAAAATATGACTTTAGACTTATCAAATACAGTTTTAACGCAAAGTTACTCGTTAATAATAGTAAGCGTTTATTTACTGTGATAAAGACTTTTTATAGTGTAACTAACACAACGAATGTATTTCATCGTTTCCTCCTTTTAAGCTTTTTACCGTGTTATCCCTGTACTACGAAAAATATAAGATATGTCAAATATCGACCCGTACCGTTGACAGTAACGAATCAATCACTTAATACTCGTGGTTTACAAATAGATATATAAATAAACATCAACAAAGTATGTATAGAAAAAATATTTTGCTTATACACTACATCATGAATCGATCGACAAAAATTTTGTACTATTATTTAAATATACTAAACGTTAAATATAGGTCTGTCATATAGATCTTTTATCCGATGGCTTGCATAACATAAGTTTATCCTTGGAATTAATTCATATCAATTACACAACCTCTCGTAATATCTAGTCCACTAATTGCAGAACAAAGTTACAATAATCTTAATCGATTCACTTTGTTTGTATTGCGTCAATGCTAATGTAGTGTTGTCCTCACGTGCTTGTCTAGTTTGGAACTAGTTTACTTATACAAAAACTTTGAAAATAGGTTTTTAGAAGAAAGTATGATAAAATAAGAGGCTTTAAAATATTTTTTTTTCGCTTTATACATTAGTCCCACGTTATTCAGTAAATATAAAAGAACTTAGTAACCATAGTTGTAAAAAGCCTAATTTGAAAGAAAACTTATAGAGTTCGAAAGTGAATAAACTTTCAGTTGTTACATTTAATTTTATTATTTATAATTTTATTACAAACAAAATATAATTATATATAATAAATTAAGCCTTAATCGTATTTTTACTAAATCACGTACGGAAAATAAATACAACACATATTGTTCTAGAAGTGTAAACAATTCAATTTTATTACAACATCGAACTCCGTCTACTAATATAATAAATGAAATAATTCTTTAATTGCTTTTGACCCCATACCCTTGAAAGCAAGTCAAAGACGTGTTTACTACAAATTCTGATCTATTTAGAATATCATATAACTACGCGAAAGAATATATTTGAACTTCCCTTATTCAAAGTAGAATTTGTAGATAGTGTTGTATTATTGGTGGCTACCGTAAATAATTACGATTTGGTATGGCTTATTATAAGTCGGAATTGCAAAAAATATAAATAACTCATCCACTATCTGTTTACTGAAAGAAATTCAGTCAATGGTTAATGTGGTTTTCAGAGCAGCGAGCTTAGAATTTATGTACCTTTTTATAATTATTTTGGTGAATTTAATTGCATATCACTCTTTAATGCAATAAATTTAATTAAATAATTGTACTATCAATTGTGAACCGAATTATATATAGTGAAGGACGCAAAAATACCTAGAATTAAATACTTGACCAACACCACCACTAATTAGTACGCATAAACACACGAAAACGGAAGGGTGATATCGCAAAGAATTCAGTCGACGCAAGAGTCTCGCAATGCGCCGTGAAAAAAGAATTTTATACGTAAACTGAAATAGCGTGCGTAACCTTAACCCAGATGGTCATAAGTTTAATTGACAAATTAACATTGAAATAGATAGGGGCTCATAATATTGACATTATGGACGTTTCTTAACATTTCGACAACCGACCTTGTCCACTTAGAGGGCCGCTTAAATATGAATTATGTTAAGAGACTCGCTGTTTATGGTATGGTTCCCTTGCATTCTATACTCAATCAACCGTACTATCTTACTATTGGACATAAACAAAATGCTATCTAGCTACTGTTTTCCTATCGCAAAAGATCTCAATGGAATTAGGGGTCAAAGAAATCTAATCGACGAAGGCCTCGTGACAAATATTCTGTGATCAATGTACTATACTATTCTGAATTATATAACTAAATAATATAAATAGGAAATAGTATGGTTTCATATTTTGCTTTTCCCATGCATGTACATAGTTATTCTTGGGCATAACCATGAGGATATTCGTGGGCATTAAACTCGACATTGATAATTTATGTGCTTTATAATTTTCCACAAATCGGATGGTAGCACGAGACAAATATTTAAGATATATTTTTGTACCGGATATTTTCGTATAAAACATAAACGAGACATTAGAAGGTTTTATTAATAGATTTTTATTAATAACACGTTAACCTTGGCAGAAAAACAATTCATTATAAATAACTTGGTTCAATATCCTGAGTATACTTTGAGTTTTATCCAAAACTGCTACTAACACGTGTAGAATCCTTATATTTTTTAAACTTAATATATAAATAATACAATCAACAGAGCAGCTAACGATTTCAATATGTGTGAAATGTTTATGTTTTCAAACATACTTTATTGGAAAATAAATCACACGTATGTATATTACGCTAAGTAGACTCACACACTTGAAAACCATCCCTCACTAAGTCGCGATTCACATTAAAAGAAACTAGCAATAATACCGTACTGCACTATACTGTCATTAATATTTGAAATATTAAAATTCAATATTTTAATAAATTTCCATGGATCAAAACCGAATAATCTTTATTCATCTCTACGTACAAAAATTTAAGGCAACGACTTACTCAGTGTAACAAAAAGCTACGACCGCCATCTCTGACATTGAAAAGTGCAACCTTCAACGAAGTGGCAGTGACAGTGAAAGTCTGTCCCACTACTCTCGCCTCGTGGGGGAAAGGCTTACACGGGACCAGAACTTTTCTGAGATACATCTCTAGATTCGTCTAAAGTTTAGCTCTGAGTGTCATGGCGTAGGTAACTGAATATTCAATATAATGTACACAGTGTTTTCGGTATATGGTTTAAATGTAGGTTGTGTTCTATGAAGTAATATGAAGATTTTCTATAAGACCTATGAGTGCACGTAAATGTAAGTGGAAAAAAATATTCAATGTTGACAAGTAAGTTTGTGTTATAGTCTAAGAATACTTTTTAAATTCACCGTAACCGTCTATAATAACTAAATCTCTATACAGACTTTATGCCAACAAACTTTTTAAAACAAACATTCTATCCAGCTAGACAGCTACTATTTTAAAGGCGTAATATTTGTATGATTTCAAGCATTATAGACACGCAATCTTCGGATGCGAAAACGAACATACAGATCCTTCGAGGCTAACTGAAAGAAGGCCTGCAGACTTATTGCGACACTGGCATCTCGTGTAAACCGGACTTTATACCACTTGAATGACCTGTGCTTGATCTCGCCGCGGAATATCATACTTTAATTCCTGCGCAATAAGGCGCGTGATTGCTTAATACTGTGAGTGGTAGATACGTCCTTGTGAACGTGTAGAAACTGACGGATCTGATTGGTAGAGGGAGCGCGGGCTATTCAATTGTGTTTCGAACGTCGGCGCGGGCGCACCCGGGACCGACTTTAAACTGAAGCCTTTAACGAAAAATAATTGTAATATTTTAAAATAAAATATAGGAATTTAGTGGGTCTTAACTTGACCATAGGCTGACGTTAACTAAGATGATACATTGTGACGGAAAAAACAATCGGTGCGTCTTTCCAAAAGTTAATTGTTGAATTAACGTATTTAGCTACATTCTAATTATTGTATTCCTATATGATTTATTTATATTATATTTAACTTAAAAGGCGTTGATTATTCCTGACATATATATATAAATAGTTAAATATATTTAAATGTCCTTTATATGTTACGAATTAATGTTATTTTCTGTTTCAGGTGACAGCTTGCTGCGTGCAAATTGTTACCGTGCTTCAACAAGTGAATAGTGTAGAACTCTACAAGCCATAGTCACACTTAAGACTATTGTATATTAAATTAAGTGTAAAGTGTGTGTTCACTCGTGACCTTTTGACTTTTAGTTTAAGTTCAAACAGTAGCCAAAATGTCGGGATTTGTTAAAATTGCAATTGACGACTACTATTCAGACAACAACTGGACGACCATCATCAACAAATATTGGATGCTGGCAGAACGGGTCTCAGGTATGATTAAGCAAGCTTTTATTGTAAATAACTATTTATACTACTTACCTATCACAAAAGCAAGAGAACTTTGAATCTTGGTACTGCAAAGATAACATACAAGAATGTTTTTCACTTCTTTGTTCTCAACACGAGGCTATAATTAAGAAAGAAAGTCTCTACAGGACCACCCTCAGGGGATTATGAACGTGACTGTATGCGAGTGTATGTTTAATAAGATATTTTCTAAGATAGTGTACCTAATTAAAACGGTTCATGCAAAATTCTACAGCGTCGATTGAAACGCGTTGAAGTCTTTTTCACTTACAATCAATGTTTGTTTCACGATGGTTTTAAAATATAAATTGCAATTATAATGTAATCACAATTACTTTTCGCTTTCCCTAATTTTAACTTTTAATACTAAATTATATATTCATTACATCAATAATATAACTATAAATAATAATATAATATAAATTCATCCAAACTTAAAAGACTACGACAAAAATAAAATCTAAAAGACATTATATGAAAGTATCCATGTATTTCAAGTCCATCATATCTGCAAACATTCTAACAATCATACGTTTACAATAAAAGCCTAAGTAACATTAAAGATAGCATTCACACCAATACGCTAACATAATGAATAACTTTTCGTAAGCAATACTTTCTTCGCTCCAACCGAACCGAATACTTGTTTCTTATGAGCATCATACTAAAGGCCATATTCTCAAAAATTCGTTGCAATAGATTTATGAAGGCTTGATAAATTTGTTACTTTCACTTAAAAGAAAAACCAGTTGTACGAAATGTAAGAGGAAATTTGGTGCCCATCAATAACACTTGCTCGGTCACCCGGAGAATGACGTAGCCCATTCAACATTTTACCGACCTTGGCCATAAAGATATTTGGCCTTACTGATAGTAAAAGCATGTGTTTGTTCCATGTATGGACCAAACTGTATAACAAACAACTTGATAAAGATCCTGGAAAGGCAGTTAATCACTAATGACAAGTATAACTAGAATATGATCAAAGATTTCAATAACTGCTAAAGCTTTTTTAATGATCATGCATCTGCAAACACGATAAATAAAACTAAACAGACTTCGAATCGCCTCTAACTAAATTCCATTGCTTATGTGTTACTGGCAATTTAAATATTCAAAATCCGCGCATATATTAAAATTTGGATAAAGCCTACGTGTATTGATAATACCAATCGACACACTCTTTTACGCTACATTCTATTTGAAACCCTAAGTCTATGTTGTCAAATATTTACATTAGTGACCTCTTTTCACTTTTTGTTCTCCGTGAAAGTAACAAGTAAACACTGAAGTATCGTCACCTGCTACACCAACAACTATTTCCGCAGTCAGTCTCGAGTGATAGTATTCGGAAAGTGTGTTTCGAACTTTCGCTTTCGTTCCCTTTTGTTAGCGATTGACGAGCAATGGCTGCCGAATATTTTTTAACCATAAAGTTCGGATACTTTTCTCCGTGCTAGATAAGCTAGGTCAAAATGGCGAAGTTCGTAACCAGTTTAATTTATTCGGTTAAAAGGTTAACTGGATGAGTACCTTACATTAACTTGACCAAAAAAATATTTAAACCAAAACTGGTTATTAATAAAGCATCCCCATATTAATATAAATTAACAAAAGTTGACAAAGCCTTTGGGTTCAATAATCAGTCATTTATACAAAATTAACCCCAATTCAAACTTATTATATCATTCATTGATAACTCGATTGAATAAGTTAACAAACAACGTAATATTTTACACGATAGTCTAAAAATTTATGATAATATCACGAATCAGGCTCGTAGAATCGACGTTTAATGGAATGCACAACAAGTGACAACGTAACCGAAAATACCGGTTTATCAATCACTTCGGGTATACAGCCTCCACTCCGAGAGGGAAATTAAATCTTGTTCTGAAGCGGATGTTGATTTTCGCATACATTAGCTTAATTAGTATTATTTTTATTACCTACACCACGTGGTCACGTTGTTATACATGTTATTAAAATTCTATTATCTCAAAAATGTAAAGTTTATCAAGGAGAATAAATTTATATAATCATTAATATATTAAATAAAGTACATATTAAAGGAGACATCTATGCATATTTTCCTATTATCAAAATTAATTAACAACCTAATTTTATTACCAGAACACCCACCCCTCTGTATATTATCTATGACGATAGTAGATACTTTTAAATTATCTGGTGTAACGTAATCTTTTCAGTGAGGGTAGGTAACGCTTCACCCCAAAAGGAATTGAAGTATTACTATTATAAATACAATAACTATTATACGGGCTACTGAACGTGTACTTAAAAAGTTCTCACTTTCTACGACATATCATGACATAGTTTATCACGCTTTATCAATTACGGTACATGACTTGCAACTGTTTGATAAGAGTGTAGGAAAGTTAATCTATTAAATAAACAATGTATCAACAAATAGTTTAGAATATTCCATTATAATAACAAAGGAATGCATGTTGTTTTGAACAGATGGTTACAGATTGTTGTATTTTTAGTCTGAAGTTATACAAAAAACTTAATCACTACTGAATTTCAAATAATATAGGCAATTTATGAGTTTCTAAATTCCTTACTCAAAATTGTGTTATTTAAATAAAAGTACAAATCTAAACAAATACATAAAAAATAAATAGCTTTCGGACAGCAGGAGGTTTTCCTCCAAAACCTAAACATTACTAATTACATAAACTAGCCCAACTTCTTATACTTTGCAGTACTAAAAAAAGATTTAATTTCACAAGTGAACAAAGGGATTCATATTAATCCTATTTAGTGTTCAACTTTGCCTTAAATGAATTCATGTGTCATACACTAGTAGTAAACAAAGCACATACGCATTGTTTACCATGTTATATCACCATACGAGTTAATTAATACCTTATTATGTAGACATCCTCCATAGTTCGCATTCCACTTTGATGCATTCTGTGATCACTACTCATCGATTAAATAATAAAAGACAATTAACGTTTATGTACATTTATTTTGTTTCCACATTCAAGGGATAGAAATACTTATATGTATATTAGTATCAGTATCACATGTATTTTTGAATGGCTTTTTCGTTATTTATCTATTTTTGCAAGTAATTTTTAATGTAACGTACAATATAATAAAGGTATAATAAAGTTCATGATAATTATAATATGATAAACGAATTGAAATTTTGGTTATTTTTATCAAATTAATAGTTTCAATTAATAAAGTCTGCTTATGAAAATTTTATTCTTAATTAAGTGTACCTACGAGTACATTGACTGTACCAAGGCCATTTCTATGTTATCAGTAACGAATTTATTTAAATAATAAGATATTTAAGAAATATAATTAAAATTTCCATACTAATTGCTTATTTTATCGTTTTGAGACAAATAATCATGGAAACTGGCAAATTTAATAAATTTCAATAATTAAGAACCAATATTGGATGTGAGGCAGGCTAGCCAGATTTGTCAGGAGCTATTGAAAATTCGTGCCTATGCCATGTTCGTTAGCGAAATAGAGAAAATTAAATTCTTTTTATTCAATATAAGCATAAATATCCCTTATAAAGATTAAAAAATAACATTTCGCCCAATTTTTATTATTAAACAAGTATGTTTATTTAATTAATCAATTCAAAATAAAACTATTATTTACAATAGAAAAAAAACAAATAAAATAAAACTTTAAAGGAAAAATATCTCCTTTAGCTCCTCGCTGTCAGAAAAAGGCACGGTATATCATATAACATTTTTTTTATAATTATCCTTAAGTATGTATTATTCTTTTCAATCCTTACCTTAATAATCACACATCATACTCGAACTATTTAAACCTTAACTATTTAACAATCTGTATTCTCTCCACAGACCCGAGAGTCCAAGGATGGTTCTTATTCGACACCCCTCTGCCCACCCTGGCCATGGTGGTGGCTTACCTCTCCTTCGTGATGGTGATAGGACCTCTATGGATGGCCAACAGGAAACCCTTCCAGATAACCAACACCCTAGTCGCGTATAACGCCTTCCAAGTGCTTCTGTCTTCGTATATGTTCTATGAGGTATGTATGTTTTTTTTTAATTCTTTATTAAGCCATTCACCGCTAAGCTTATTATAGTTTTAAGAGATTCGCGATTTATACTCATGATTAATAATTAACGGATTAATTACTGCAACGTAGCCGAAACGTCGGGTTAATAAAGGTAATTTTATTATATATAAACTAACGTGATAAGTCCCGTTAATTACTAAGGTTATGTCGGTTGAAGTACAAACACTGATGCCACGGCGCTTGAACTTCTTGTTATTCCATCGCCATGGTTACACCAACGTCGCCAGCCGCTACAACCGAAGAAAAACGAAATTGAAGCTCCAATTGTTCTCTTCCTTGTTCTTCGCTTCGTTCCAGTTGAGGATCCAAATATATTCTCAATGCAAACATATTTAGCCAATTTGGCATCACAATAGACTAAATATTCAGCCGAAAATAATTATTTATATTTAACTTTCACTGAGCTGCTGACTTTGTTGATGCACCATCGACAACTGTATGTATAGTTTATAAATTCAGTAACATAGCTTGTTTAGACTCTTAGTGGTACTGGTAGTGGTGGGCTGAGGGTCACGAATGATTGTGTTTTGTGGCATACTTTTGGGGAGGCCTACGTCCAGCAGTGGACTGATATAGGCTGATTGATTGATTAATTGAGATTCCTTTATAATGTGTTTTTTAATGTACGTAAATTCGCTAGTATAGCCTTTTGTGTGTCGTAAGATATGTATATGATACAAGCGTATTAGAAGAGTATGTATGAGAAGGTTAATGGGTGTGAGGGAGGAAAGAGAGATTCGTCAGGATCGTTCCAGGTGGTGATCTATAGTCTGCCTTTTCAAGGGCGTAGAGACGTGAATATATGTATGTATGTGCCAAAGTGGTAAAACAATAAAATGATGCATTCGCATTATTAAAAAAAACAAGATAAATTCGATGTATATCCATAACGATAACATATTTGAGAAGATTATGCTTAGGTATTTTGTACCGGTAAAATAATCTGTATTGTAAAACGACCATTTTATTAATGTAGAATATATAATACATTGATTTATTATAAAATATAAAATACATTGATTTATTGATAAACAATGACTTTGTAAAGTCAAAATACCTAATACGTTTAATATCCCTGATCAGTTTGGTCGTAAAAACAAAACAGATGTAAATATGATATGCTGATTAGCGTACCTTAGCGGTTAGTAGAGACTTACGAAACTTTTAATGAGGCTTGCAAAACCAAAAAGATACGCGTGTTCGAGTTTTGTTTTATTTTGGCTCCGAATGTTGTTTGAGATAAATCACTTCTGACTAGAGACCTTGGCTGAGAGCGTGTATTACACAGTATCAATTTAAAAACTGCATCTGATTACCATATTAACGTGGCTATTAGTATATGTAACTATCACAATCACAATATTGGCAAATCGCACCTTGACCGATTTGAAATAATTTAAAACATGAACACGAAAACCTCACATCCGCTCACACTTACGAAAATCTCATTTAATTGCATGTGCCAAAGTCTTGCAAATCAACGCAACGTTTGTTTTCTACTTGAAACTATGTATGATTATTGCTTCAAATCACGCATTTTTCTACTTGGAATAATCATAATTACCCTTGCGTAAATTTTTTTTTTATGGTTTACCTATGTAACATTATTACTGTAAAAAATATTATTACATATGGAAACAAAACATAAGTCTAGACTGATTAATATCTGAAATTATGCAAAGTTACAGAACAAGTTAACTGTGCCTTTGATTTTATCAAAAAATAACTATTTACTCATATATGTATATATATATACTATATTACAATAATTTCTCAAAATATATCGTAACAAAAAATCCACAGTTCGATATAAATATTTAAAATTATTTGATTACTTACAACACCAGATGATGCTTAAATTGACTTTAGCATTCAATTAACGTTTTACCCGGTCAGTGGAACAATGGATCGATAGACAGATTGTCAATAATCGCGTTTGCACAAGATTCACGCGAGCAAACGATTTCTGTCTATTACCACACTGTCACGGGTGCATGACTCGGGAAATTGCACCAAGCCCACCTTGACCCGTCGGTACTTAAGGTACTGGCTAACCCTTAGAATTTGGAAGGTGACTGACTGTTACATACCCCGAGTAGTAGTGTAATATTGTAATATTACAGTATACTGTGGCAATATCCAGTTGTATTGAGAGCAGTATATGTCTGATTGTAAACATATATGTAAATATGGCTTGTTGGTTTGCTATTGATAACTAACTAATGGTACTATGTTAAAATCCCAATCGATACATTTCCGACATTTTGAAGATGAAAATTGTAATTATTGTTCTATATTTATAAGCTATGAAATCTAAGTAATTAGGATGTTATAGTCTTAGAGCTTAGAATTTACATCCGTCTAAAATATCACCTATATACGCCTTGAAGAAATTCTCGTATAAATAACCTATACTCAAAGTGACATACTATATAAAGTAATTTACCCTATTTTATTACTTCAGCACCTGATGTCAGGCTGGTGGGCAGACTACAGCCTCTCGTGCCAACCCGTAGACTACAGTGACAGCGACAAAGCGAGACGGGTAAGTAATTGATATTTACGTACCTTTGTATACATCGAGAAAAGGAAAGAACTTCTAGAAATTAAAGGCTTGCATATTTAAATCAATATTTAATCTTCGATCTTATATGATCGATTCGATATATATGTATTCAAAAGGATGGAGACAGGGACTTTAAGATAGGTTTTGTAGCCATAATATTGATTGGTTACTAGACCCTAAAGTTAGCACTTTATACTTTTGCCTCATTGATCTAAAACTGTATCAGCAAACTTTTTCTAGTCAAATTCTATTAAAGTAAAAAACTACTTAGTACAAAAATCTCGTCTGACTACTTATTATATTAACCTGATATTGAATTATGAGAGAATTACATTTCGTAATAATTCCGCTTGACACTTGGATCACGTTATGCCAATCTTTGCATTGACAGTGTTAGCAAAACGTGTCCGTAATCACAGCAGACATTGAAGCACGAGCCTCTTGCCTCGATTTCACCCGATTATTATATGACATTACGCAGTGATATAACACTATCTAATGTCAGTGCACTTCGTATATGACCGAACTTACACTTGGTGTTTGATATGTATGCAATTTGTTATTTTAATTTGTATGAATTTGCCCTCATAGCATAATTAAATCAATGCTTTGTTTTATTAATGCAATTTAAATAAGTTTTCCAAATTGTTAAATTGATCATAGGAATTCAACTTTAGTAATGAGTAGCTTGTGTGCAAGACCATATATAAGTACGTACATTATAGTTACAGATAATTGTACTAAGGCAATATTTCCATAGAACCGTAAATGGTAATTTACCCTTTACGCAGACTCAATAAAGTTTCTTGAACTTAAACATAAAGTTCTTATGTATAATGTTTATTCATCTTGTCCTTAAACCCCTTTTTTCCACTTTCCTTCTTTGCATTGTCTAAGTCAACAGTTCATAGGGAAGTGAAGGAAAACCAACACCAACATCCGCCAGAGTGTGTGTCGTTTAAAAATGAATTATTAAGCTTTATTTGCTGACCAATCTCCGAGAGTTCTCAAGATCACGATTACCGGTAGAAAGTGACAGTGAACGCTCTGTCAATGCCTTGCCATAGACCAATGCTAAGGCTTGCGGTAGAGAGGACGTTTATTAGTGTACTTTCGAAAAGTATTTCGCCTAAGCTATAGTTTCGCTTGATCATTGTGGATGTTATTAAGGAACAAATTGGTGATTATGCTCATATTGAAAATAGATAAGATTTCAATTATTATGATAATTGTGTTGCAAATTAAAATTGGTTACATTTAAAACTATTATACATATTTTCGCATAATCTATTCTTATATATATATATATATACAGGGTGACAGATTTTTCACTGGCAATATTTTAACCTGGCTATCAGTAGCACCTATAGAACCCATTTTCATAATAAAAAAGGTAGGAAATTTTTGGAAATTTTGGACAATTTTTTTAATTTTCATTTTAAATTTTCCGTAACATATGGGTACCCTATTAACGTACTACTTGCCAAGGTCATGTTCATTCAAAAATTGTAAGTTTACATTATCTATGGTAATCTAGTGTTTGTGGACTAGGAGCATCTTGAATGAAACTTCTTTCATTATTGAGACATTGTTTTCACAGGTTAGGAAGCCAATAGAACATACTCATGTGGTTTCCTTTAAACATTAATTACGACAATGTTTTGCACTATTCTTTTATTTAACCCAAATAATCATCACTGCACACAATAACACAACATGAACATTAGCCGGTTATGGATTGTACTTAATTTAATCGCGTAATTATTCTATGCTGGTTACTAATTAGTCTCCCTTTAGTTTACGCTTTGATAAGTTCTTTAAAACATTTGATTCCATTAAATTTTCTATGTTTTAATTCTCGACAATTATAACCTCAAAAGCACTTCAGTAATTCATTTCATTTCCACTAAAGTATGAATTTACATTCACATAACTAAATCATGTTTTACTTTCACAACATTAATAAACATAATCTACCATTATTGTACTATGAAATAGCAATTTAACATTAAATTATAAATTCAGACGACAAAAATACTTTTAACCGCCATAGCGTTGTAAACAAACAATCAAATAAATAAATTAGCCACAGATAAAATAAAGATGAAGTAGAGATCGCGTCATACAGCCAGGGTGAAGTGCATTACATTTCATACTTTCGACTTACTACGAGCATAAATATTTTGTATGACTAATTAATAAATATACATGAGATGAAGAATAAACAATGATAAGTAAATCATTAATAATAAAATTGTTTATTTCACTTATGTGTTAATACTATTTTGTCACTAAAAGTACTTGATACTTCAAGTACTTTTTAAGACATGTAACCATACCATTAAATCAATGTTATTACTCTATGTTGAATTGAAATTGAATTGTTTATTGTAAAAAATTTTAGCAACGGAATTCGCAAGATGATAATAAGTTTTGAAATTATTTGTTATTAGTTGTAATAACTATCGATACGGATTAAAATGAGCAAAAATCGAAGAACA
The DNA here is from genome assembly GCA_030578115.1 of Leucoptera coffeella. Classification (NCBI taxonomy): domain Eukaryota; kingdom Metazoa; phylum Arthropoda; class Insecta; order Lepidoptera; family Lyonetiidae; genus Leucoptera; species Leucoptera coffeella. Next base: position 354,956 of record JAMBLF010000076.1, on the reverse strand, counting down.
AGTGAAAGGGAATTGTTTTTAGCATCATGTACAATGTATGTGTGATGAAATCGATGTGTTTTGATAATTTTCATTGGTGGCATGTAATGTTCAACCAACTTTTATGTTCTTGTGTATTAAACAGCAGGTAAGCCGTAGTGATGATTAATGACGACTTTTCTTCATACCTTAGAACGGCATTGGGTACGACAGAAATGAGAGTTTACAAAAAAAAATTAATTTTTACTTGGATGTTTTGTTGTTGATAGTTGTTTGCTTTGTTGTTGATAGTTTTTTGTTTTGGGTGTTGAAAGATGTTTAATTGGATGAAAACTTATGAATGAAATAATGTAGGGCGTCCACGTATTCTGAATTGGCTCCCAAACTTTGAGGAGGCTTTTCTCCATATTTTTGTACTGGAGGGTACTAAAATAATTAAGCCAGGCCGCATAATTTTGATCATATAATCTACCCTTGAAGTATTGCCAGTGATGAAAATTTCACCCTGTATATATATATATATATATATCTATATACACATATTTCTAAAATAAATCAAATTACAAACTAAGGAAAAGGCATAATTTTACCTTTAAGTTCCATTAAGATTTCTACTCCGTAATCTTTTTATACCCCTCTATAGATATTGGATATATGAATTCAAGTATTTGCAAACTACAATCTAATTACTTCAATTCAAACACCATATATTCATTAAATATTACATTCGTAGGAAGTCTCTGGTACATTCTCAAAAACCTATATAATAAAAAAGAACAAATATTATATACCTTCCACTCTGACACATTCTCTAGTCTGTGGCAATGAGCCAAGTTCACTCTCAATGGGACTTGCCTCCCATCACCGCAGCACCGTTAACGAACTTTCGAACTTGTCAACAAACGCAAAGGTTGTACAGAGCACACTTTTCTGTACGCATGTGACGAGTTTTAAGTATTATCTTTTGGGTAGGTTGTAAAATGTACTGTGTGAATGTTTTACCGGATAGTAGCATTCATTTTAAGTTCAATTGACTAAGCGTGGTTGTAAGAACTATTAATGAAAATGGGAAATTATGAATTCGGTAGTTTTTTCATTTTTTTGTTACTGGAGTAGTTATCTTTTGGAATTTTCTTCACATCTTTTTATAAAGTTATACTGTACCTTTTTGTTCAGTTTATCTGAATTACACAAATATATACACAAGTTGTGAAACATATGTTATTTTTTCGTGAATTTTTTTCATACCATTAATAAAATTCAATAATAATTTATTTTCATGAATCAAACAAAACTGAAAACTGTGATTCTTAACTCAGTCTCCAAGCAATCGAAACCGGAACCTCACGATCAGAGCTTAAAGTTAACTTACCACGGAGGTCGTCAGCATTAATTACGCTGACATCACCAAATTTTCGCAAACTTGACACTAATTAATAATCACACATCAATTCGTATGCCAACGAGACAGCTTTTTGTAAACAATTCAATGGATATTCCCCACTTAGAATTTGATTGAAAATATAGAAAAATCACGTTTGTTTACAACATTTTTTTTGACTTAACTTTAATATGTGCAATAAATTGTGATTAAAAAATAACCGGTTAACATCTTAGTTTTTTACCACGTTTCACGACAATGTTCTAATCAAGTTTATTTGACGTCACTCAGTTAATTCCCAATGAAGAAAACGTGCGATATCACGTTTTTAAAGGAAATCTACAAACTTCAAAATACACTTCAATATTTCCTAGATTAAACCATTGCATAAAAATAAATATTACTGTAATTAATTTACTATATGTATTATACATACATATTATGTTACTCCTTCAATACATAGTCATTACATTATCTCATAAAGCCTTTGCTTTTACTATTTCTATTCCTTCATGAATAGTTTAAAAGGAAGTGGACTCTTCTTAAACTATCTAATAATTATATAATTGTATCTCAAAGCTGTTAAATATAGTAGATACATGTAACCAGTCTTCCACTTCTTAATATTAAACTGTACATAATTCGACGTAAAAGTGTTTGTTTGTTTTGTTTGATTACTGTAACAAATGCTAGTTTTTTTTTAAAGATTCACGATATGTATGAATTTTAGAATAAAAGGGTACCTACTTATCGCGTATATTTTATAAACAACGCGTATGAACGAAACGTCCGATAACAAAGTACGAGTATATGCGATTTTAAAATGAACGCGATAGGTCCTGTTTTCTTATAAAATATATTATATTCTACCTTGAATATTAAACCTTAACCTCATTCCAGATGCTCCATCTATGTTGGGTGTACTACTTCTCGAAACTCTCGGAGTTTGCTGACACAGTGTTCTTCGTGCTTCGCAAGAAGAAGAGCCAAATCACGTGGTTGCATCTCTACCACCATTCCCTCACGCCTTTCGAAGCTTGGGTCCTAGTGAAATTCATTGCTGGTAAGTTATTTTCAGATAAACTTTTCATCAATCAGGCTATGTCAGTCCACTGCTGAACGTAGGCCTCCCCAAGGTTGCGCCACAAAACACGATCATTCGCGGCCCTCTGCCAACCACTATCCTTTTTCACATCAACTTATAAGTAACTTAAATATTATTTTTTTGTGTAAAAATAACAGAGAGCGAGAGTTAAAAGAGATAACTAATGATATATGCATATATGTTACTATTGTTTCCTGTAGAGAGTAATCATGGATACCCATTTACCCAATCCAGGCAAATTAATTTCGCTTCTTAAACATCCATACATTTCTACAGTCATCCGTAGTTATAACTTCTAATTTCACCATAATCTGATTAATAGCATATGTTTCTGAACTTCAAAATTACATATTTTCCTTCACTTCTACTTACAAATATATTTTCCTAATCACAGTTCCAAAATATTAGGGAATATATGTTAGTGACGTAAGCGTTCATGGAACATAAATCTCACATCCAATAGCCACGAGAATATATAGGCGAGTTAATCACCACTAAGAATAGACTATGGATTATACACACCATGTTTTATAGATACTTTTGTTCGAATAATCATCATAAAGGAGGAACCGGTTGCCACACAGGTATCTCGGCAAGTTATGTGATATTGCCAAAAGTGGTTCGAAAATAAAACAATAGGTATTATTGATTCATTCTTCGATACTTCTAACAAAATATTGATGGAGTTGTTTTTCCAATACGTGATAATATTAATATGATACGCTTATTTTATCATAAAGAAAGAAAGATCACCATTATATCAGTGGAAAGTTAAAATATAAAGTTAGTGTAAGCTTTAGCTACAAAGTCCTTTTCGATTATATTCATTTTCATTAAGACTACTATTTAGTAACGATGAAACATTACTTTCGCTATTCTAGCTTACACCTTGTTTCTATGTAACATATCATAAGATAAGTAGACAAAACTGGCAACAAGATTGTCTTGCTAAACATTTTAAAACTTTAAAAACTCAAGTGCAGTTATATAGACTCATCAGCTTGAACAGCTTCTAACGCATTTAATAAATAATATCCTTCCTTTTTCCTATAACATTCTTAGCACAAGTTAAAGACTAAAATAATCAACAAATTAAACACTCAATCATTTCTTCTTACAGTTACGTAATACTGTATTAATTAGGATACTGTTATGACCATCACATGTATTTACATAATATTTGTTCCAGGTGGACACGGTACCTTCTCCAACATAGTGAACAACTTGGTGCATGTGATCATGTACAGCTACTATATGTTGGCAGCTATGGGGCCTCAGTACCAAAAATACCTGTGGTGGAAGAAGCATCTCACTACCCTGCAACTTGTAAGTGTATATTATTTCTTGTAACATACAAGTCATAATAGTTAGATAACGTTTTTGTATAGTGGATACGAAAAACTGGTTAGACGTTCAACTAGGGATTACTCATTGACGGTAAGAGTGAAAGCACAGTGAAAAAATCTACATCAAAGTTATGACACTATTTTGTGGTGTGTTAAAAGATGTATAAAATAAATGTAAACAAATTATGCTTAGATTAAAGTAAACAAAACTGATCATGGCCTTGGCAAAATATTTGTATTTTGAATCAATAATCAAATTCAAATGACATTCAAAATTTTGGATTAAAATTCAAAAAAAATTGATTCAATATCGTAAATTATTAGCATATTACTCAAGTCAATAACGGATAAAGTTACGACATTCAAAGGGCGTAGTAAACAAAATTGATTATAAACTTGACATTTAAATAAAAACCAATAACGTTTTGTTAATGTTTCTCAAAACAATAATAAGCTGTGACAACATGACATCCAGAAACATTCATACATATATTTCTTCAAGAAATTATATAGTTACAAGTACAACAAACCTTACCGCTAAACGATGATCCAAAATGGATAAGCTTTTACCTCCACGAGAACCTTCCACGACTATCCTTAATGAAATGTTGAATGTTACAACATTTCACAAGTGGCAACTTAGCATTATGGCTGTTTCCACTTGGTGTCACCTCGGCTCGCCTACCTATAGATTCTAGAATGTGTGTGTTTCAAAACTGACCGTTTGACTGGTGATTACCAATAGTTTTTCCGCAAGTTAAACGCTATTTTTCACATAAATTAGATTACATACACGCTATGCTAGTATTAACGTGATTATTAACAGATAAAGCTTTGTTTTATATGTAAAATGACTCTATAACAAATACAGTTAATTCGTATTATTGGCATAAAAGGCGTAGCAGTTATAAAATGTAATGAACTATCGATGAGATAGAATTACCAAGTTATTCTTACCTTATCGTAAATAAAAAAATGCGCCAATTCTTGAGTCATATCTTATGGCCAATAAATATTTATAGGTAATAGATAAGCATTTGTACTGGTTATACTTGTAAAGTGAGACTACTCACCACAGATATTACGAACATTGGTGAATACATACGCATGTTTTAAAGAACATACAGTTTAGAAGATATCAACCTTACTTTTTATGTGTATGTAATTATATTGTAATTAACTGTATCTAATTCTTATTTCAGATCCAGTTCTTCATGGTTCTTTTCCACTCAATCAGTGCTTTGGTCTACGATTGTGGATATCCAAAGTAAGTATACGAATGCAGTATTTTAGCTCATACATATTTCTCGATCAACGTTACTCGCAACTGCACTGCAAAGTCGCACTCATAACACAAATACGTAATACCACGAACAGCAGAAACGAATACATAGTTTTAAACTACCTTAGGTTCATAGTTAAATCTAGGAAGTACTTTTGCCGTGCATAGGCTAATAATATTACTTTTACACAATCCGAGAAATACTAATGTGTGTTGTGTTATATTGAAAAACGCATTAGGGCTTGTATGGGTAATTCGCGAGACGTGTGAGAGTCGATTACTTATACGTATTGGTAGGTTATGCTTGTGTTCATAAAGAAAAGATGCGCGAATTGTTACTTTCACTGGTCGATTATTTCGAAAGTTTACAAAAAACTACGGAGTTATTCCTTAGCCGTTTAAAAAGGTACAAGTCATCCGCCAACTTTCTTTGGTGTAATTTGATTATATTCAACTGTCATACCTACTTACATTATACATACATACACATCACGCCTGCTATACTACAGAAGGATAGGTTGGGATCACCGATCGTATATTGTCTTCATACTGACTAACCACTTTAAGTCCACTGACATACTTACACACACCGTATAAAGGTACTTCTAACATAACTTTATTACAATTAGGCGTTTATCTAATTGTCATAATGTTTTATTGGGGGTCAGCCCTTTGTAATCGTCCTTCCACCTCTCACCTTGCAACATATAATGTCAGTTTATACGTATTTTTTAATCCACAGAATAATTGCGGCTGGGCTGATCCTGCATTCGACAATATTCATCGTCCTCTTCATGAACTTCTACATACAAGCTTACAAGAAGGACAGCATGAAACAAAAAGTGGCTAACAAGGAAAGCACGGAGAACAACAACAACACCAAGATAGCGAATGGTCACGCTAAAACCAATGGCCACGCAGACAGCAACGGCCACGCTAATGGTTTCGTGAAAAATGGCTACAAGAACGGACACATTATCAGTACGGAAAATAAAGAAAAAATGCAATAAAACATGCCAGGAGATTCGTAAAAACCTTTACTACGCTATTAGTCTTCTGTGCTATAAAATGGTATTTTGGGGTCAATCTTAGTTGTAGGTGATGCAACTAAACTGTATTGATTAGATGTATTAATTAAATAAATCTTTGCTCAATTTAACATGTATATTAACAAATTAATGTTGCATCACATGTTTAAAAGGATATGCTAAAAGTTCCCAAAAATATTATTCTTCCGATGGTCCGAGGAACTAAGTTTGGATAGCGCCTTTGCTACCTCGAATTGTCCGTCCAATTAATGTCTTAAGGTTAACATGCCGTCCATTTTAAGCTTTATTTAGAGTCTAAATATAGGGATAAATTATTTATATTCCATTATCATGTCCCATTTATTCCACTGAGTGTTTAGTGCCTTAACACTTGAAAACTTTGTACATAGATAGTGATATTAATCGAAGCAGTTACCTCTAGATAGTTGCAAGTGTCAAATCTATTTGATCTATTTCGAAATTTACTTTTAGATGAACCGAATAATGTGATTTTTGCTAGTTAAAAGAGTTATTCGAAACATCACACATTAAGGTTATATGTTTAAAGCTAAACGTGAAGGTTTTGGTAATATAGAGGGGTCAATTAAAATTAGATATTCAAAACATACCAGTCAATTAGGTAAATTACTTTTGTACGATTATAAATGTTATAAACATTTTGTAAGTAATTAATTGTAAGGTTAAGTGTATTGTATACAAACGTGTATCATTTTATATATAAAATGGAAATAAAATGTACCATAGTAAACAAGTTTTTTTGATTTATCCGTTATCACCCCACACTTAAAAACCATCGGCGTCCCAGGATAGACCGTTTTATCCAATAAAAGAATCTGATAATATCATCACCAACTTAAATTAAAAAATAAACAAAACTGGGATTTTGGAAAGTATCTATAGGATATAGAGAATAGTAGTAGAGAAAAAAGCACGGAAGAAATTACATAAATACATACATACGCTTCTACGATCCCTACAGGATAGGCAGAGACTATTGATCGCCACTTGGAACGTTCCTGTCAAATCCCTCTTGCTCCACTCATACACATTTACCTGCTCATACTTGCTCTACTGTTCTTCACGCTACGACAACCCGCCTTGTGAGAATGATCAATGAGAATGAATGTCAATTAGCGTAATAACGTGACCTACCCCGGTCAACTCTACCTTCCACTTTGGCTTTTTAAATCTCTTCGAACATTGTATAAACACAATGCTATTTTAAGACATTTCGGCAGCCCTTGTTTTTGCAAAACTACTTAGCTGCCTTCTTTACGGCATAACACAAGGGCTGATAATGGGATATGAATCTTTTGCGTTCAGTGTCCCGTGCTAGATAATAATCTGCAACATAGGAGGCAAATTCCTAAAAAACAACCATCAACTATAACAACCCCGTCCTTTGCCTTCTTTAACAACGACATCTAGTGAAACAAGGAACAATTTCTGTATATGTGAAGTAATCAGTAGTTGTGGCTTTGCCGTTCTCTACACAACCTTAAACTAGGGATAAAATCTTACACTAGATAGAGCTAGTAACAAAAATGAAGCTTTTGAAAACTTTTATACTGTTACTTTACTTTCTTAAATGATATTATGACAAAAATGTATTTACACTGCTTGAAAAAATATATTAAAATGTCTCTAAATTTACTTACAGAAGTAATTTATTTTTATATATTGTTCTTTAACGAATGAAAAGTATTCTATAAAAGTACACGATAGGGATTTATAAGAGATAATTTTATTTATAAAAGTGTATCAAAATTATAAAATTTAAAGCTTGAAAAAAAATGTCCCTATAGTCACTTAGCAAACTAATTTCTTTTATATAATGTTCCGTAACTAATGAAAACTATTATATAAACGTATTCATATGTGAAAGGGATTTATAAATTAATTATTTTATTCATAACAGTGTTTCAATATAAAAAAAAAATATTGTAGAGCTTCGAAAAGTTTGTAGCTTTTATCACTTGAAAGTCATAATAGTTCAAGTCATCAAAACTAGATGGCAGTATTTATTCTGTGCGTTTCGTTTCACGGAAAACATCACATTCTACTCATATAACAAAAGAGTAATGTAATAAATTCAATATGCTCGTTAAAGAGGTTAAATAAAACTTTACTCTTTGCTAGACTGGGACGTAATTTGAATGCTAGCATCTGCCTATCTCAACACTATGTTCTTAGAGCAACAGAGATACTTATAAATTTAATATATTGCTTTATATTAGTAGTAGTTGCTTATATATAGCTCATTGGTAATGGATCAGAAAATGACGACGTTATAATACCATAAGAAATCCGGTTATTGGTCAATGACTTAATAAAAGACTTAATAAAATATTTTTGATGTTTTGTCTAGCCCAAAAAGAACAGAAAATTGAATCAGTATATCTACATATGTTTTTGGATATAATCTAAAAAATATAATATAAAAAATTAAAAAACCTAACGTAAATCTCTCAGTCATTTTTCTGTTGAGTCTTCCATAATTGTTTTAATTATCATAAATTACTAGATTATCCTCTAAGAAATTTGCGTTATAGTAAGTAAGTTAAAAGTCAAATAAAATGTAACTAAGAGTTATAATATTAGAATAATTATCTTTTAATAAAAATTAGGTATATTAGTAAAAAATTAAAATGAAAATTTTATAACATTTAATAATAGTTTTATAAAACTAAATACAAATCCGAGCCAAAAAATTTAAAAAATATTTAGTATTACATACAACATTATATAACAAATTATATTCATAATATATCGTTACAAAAATAACAAAGCTTCAACATTACATCTCCACAAATTTACGTAAACCGGAACGCAACCGCTATATATCCATCCATAGCTTACCGGCCGGGACACAATGGACAACCCCGACCCCTAGCGAGGCGAAGGAAATCAGTTGGATGCGCGCGGTCGTCGCACGCACACCGTCGCCTATCGCGCTACGCTCTCCTAAACAATACAAGCAAACGCACAATAATCTTGAGAGAAACCTTACAAAATAAAACAACATGTTATTATCCCACATAGTGTTATTACTTTAGAAAGTGTGCCATAGTGTTTCCGGAAATGGGATGCGAGCTTTCAACCCTGCGACTGGCAGTGGTGTATAAAGTGAAACAACATTTTGTTAACGATAAATCGACTGCAAGTGTGTTCTTTTGGTAATGATTTATCAAGAATCTCTGTATTTTGTAAGTATAAAATGTGTTAAGGGTTGTTGTGTGTTAGAGCAAATCCTATGGAATATGCTAATGAGAGGGTTTCTTTTAACCCGTGCACAAAAAGCTCTGCACTGAAGCACTGCAGTGCGATTTGCAAGGCAAATTCGCCTTGTTTATATCCGTTTGTGGTTTATTTCCCTCAAGATATATTACGGATTATCTGAATTTAGACCAATATGACTTTTTTCGATTAAGATGTATGAAGAGAGCAAATGATTTTCGTGTGTTGGGTTTGAAATCAATTTGTGAACTTTATATTTAGGAACTTAAATTATTTTGAATCGATAGCTTTCTAATAAAATTAATGAACAATTTCCTACTGTGTAGATTTGTTTAAAACTTAATAAAACCTCCGGTAGAGTTATTCAAAACTTAACAGTTATTTTAATAGAGTTTTAAGAAAATATTTTAATATTAGTTAGATAATGGATTATTTTCTAATCTCTAGTATCCTAATGAGATTTGATAAGTTCACCGAAACTTCTTCACAAAATATTCATACAATAATAAAACGTTCTAAAAGCAACATTAACTGTAAAAGGGTTCTTTACAATCCTTTTTTATAGCCAATTTCTGAAATCATGAAATCAACTCTCTCATCAACTTTACTTCACTTCTTGTTCTTTTGTTTTATTTCTAACCATCTAAGTTTCGCCCTGATAATGACTTAGTATACGATTAAAAGTTTTAACGAGGATTTACAAAGTATACCTAGTATCAAAAACTGAAAGTTATGTAATTAATATTCTGTAATTATAAATATTTAACGCACCTAAATCAACATATCTCAAATAAACCATTTCACTTCCATTAAATTCCACAGGCATTCAGCATATTTAGAGAATCGTCTCAGTTGAATGAACCCCTAGTTTCAACCATTGAGAGCAAGAAATATACATATATCATACCGTGTTCAAATGCAACCCCAAGATGACTCGGATCCCCCTAAACAAGTGTGCAGTCATGCGCAAAAGTGGTTCAACCTAGTTGACACTTCACGTATGATTGACGTTCCTGGCTCGACGCACGTGCCTTCGCATTATCTCCGACTCTACAGAAAGCTTAGTAGACACATTTACGAGCCTACCCGACCATCGACAGGCCGTTCTGAACTCTTAAACCCACATAAGTCCCTGCCTCCTCGACGACAAGTTCTAAATTCCTTACCATTCTTCGCCGATTTTCGTTTATAACAAATCAGAGGTTTGCAAAATTTGCAACAAACAAAAGCTTGACGTACTTTCGGATATCACGAAAATACAGAGGCTTCTTCGGTCCACGAACGAGCGGAGGCAAGACATAAATCATCCTTTTTGTGTCAAAAATTACCAAAATCATTCTGTGAACATTGCGGAGTTTGTCGATACAAAAATGATTAGTCATATTATTCTTCAGTGAATACAGCTGGAAGTCCGGCAATATTTCAAGCAAATTGAGCTGCGAAATTTCACCGGCTCAAACAAAAGAACAACCAGGGTTTATTGCGTTATTTTCACAACATGCTAAAAAGTCTCCGCTAGGCAAACAGAGCAACAAACAAAGCGCACAGCAATTTATTTACAACTACTGTCTGGTAACTGTATCGGTGGCCCATAGTGAACTAATGTTATTTGGCTAAAACATCAAGTCTCTGTATAAGGCATCCACATTTCAAAAATAGATCTGTTACATTGTCATTCGGAACAAAAGCGTTTACTTTTCCCTGTCAATTGATATAAAATGCAAATACATCCGGCAAAAAATACCCGTTTCTTCAGAGCGTGGCACCGTTGTAATGGAGACCTTATTGGGAAGAGTTTAGAATGTAATTGTGCGGCATGGCATGTATTGTTGTGTACTTTCTCATTCCCAAAGTTTCATTCCCCAGTGCGCAGCTGATTGACGTTTCAGGATGAACGAGTCTCGGCGCCCGGAAGCCGGTGCGTGTCGCTGTCACGTGTCGCTACAGGCCGAGACAAATGCGTGCCTCACTTACCTAAATGATTTATGAAATTTAAAACAACCGTATTTGCGTATCTTGGATCCGGAGTAATTAATTTAGGTACTCAATCATGAACCCAGTGTCAGCTTAAGCCTTATGTCAAATTTGTAAACCTTGTTTCGAAAGCTTAAAATATCTGTAATATGATTTGTTATCATATTACGTACATTTCGTTATTCTGTTTAAATCATAGCAACTTACAAAGTCTAGATACAATTCAATTTCCAATAAATTTTAAGTTCAAAAATGTACGATAATGTCTTTGAAATTATACCGAAGATACTAAACTATCGATTAACCAATTCATTGATTTAGAAGCTTCTATTAAATTTCCTTACACCCCTAGTAAATCTTAGCCTAAGAACACATCACACACACGTTCAATCTTCCCCAAAACGTCAAGTAAATCAGTATCCTCCCCACTCTTTGTGTGCTAAGCTCTACAAGAATCCGATGATGGAAGATAGCCATAAGACAACAGAGCTGTCAAATCGGAACAAGACGTCAAGCATGAGGAAAACGTCGCGGTTGATTACTCAAATAATATTTCTGAAATCTAGAGTGCTCATTAAAAATAATGGAGAAGAGAAAACAAGTGTCATTCGCTTTGTTGTTTGAAACGGGGAATCGTGAATCGCGTAATGTATACAAGTGTAATAAGCTGATTGAGGTAAAAAAGCTATTTCTGTGTAATTCATTGGTAATTAAAAAAGAATGAAATAAGTCGACCCAAAGTATACATTTGGGTGAGGTAGAAATGCGGTTACGTAGACCAGGAGCCAATAAAACACATGACGCTCGAAAAGACAATGCACACATAACATACGTTTACGTATAAGCCCCGAATAACCCCCGAAATTGTATCTATTAATGTAATGAAATAAATGTGGCTAAGAAAGTTCAGAAAAAGTGGGTCTGTGAGCTCTGCCTATCCCTCTGTCGGAAAACAGGTGTCACATACATGTACATATATCAAATAGATAGTCACCGGTAGTAGTACCAGTAGGTACCTACTTGTCTGTATTTGCAGCAGCGAAGCAAAAGTCTGAAATATATACCAATTCCAACGCAAATCAACTGTATCGAGAAACCAGCGCATCCAAAGTGTTTATACAACAAAAGGAGATTTACAAAGACGCATACAAAATGTGTGACAGTTTTTTTATACAGAATACAAGTAGTATTCTATGGCTATTGATTTTTTCTCTCTATTGAACATGTGTATCTTTTTATAAAAGGGAATCCTCAAAAATGGGAGCTCGTGTTCAATATTATACTAATAAACACTTTGATATTAATAAATATCATACCGAAATTGAACTCACGGGTGGTATAGCTACAACATAAATCAAACTCAACCTTATTCTACTAAGCGCAGGTGCACGCATCTGTATGACGTAATCTAAACAATTCAATATTTATATTTCATTTATTCATTTCCATTCAATGTTTATATTCTTATTAATCAATATAATAATACATTTTGATATTTCACATATTGGGTGTAATTAGCCCTTCACTTTTTATGATATCTTGTATCACCTACTACAGTACTCAAGTTGACGTATATTTGAAAATATGTAGCGATACTTAAATCAATCTATTGATATCCTATAGTGGCTATGTAATTCCCAATTCTAAACCAAAGATGACCACGAAACGATCATAAAAGTATTTCATGTATTTTTGATGCTTTAGAAATCTTTACTAAACGTTTTAGATGGATTTACGATGAATTAATACGTCTTGATAGAGATTAGCGAAGTTGTGCAATCGATTCTCTTTTATTTCTAGCGTCACATAAAAAAACAATTTACTGCTATATGGTATTTTTAGTTCATGTTTTACGATAGGATGACCTCAAGAACTAAAAAGTATTGCAGTTATTTTAGTTTTACTGATCCAAACTTCTGTCTAATGATTCTGGGATTGTAAACGTAATATGTACTTAAGTTAAATAACGGATCAATGTTATATTACGTCGATTTTGTAATATAAAACTCTTAGTCGCCATTGTAATAGAATTGCGGTGCGATTGCCGTTCCTTTGTTATAAATTTAATATCTTGGGCATTGTTTGCTCTACATCCATCTCCTGACAGACCGTGTTCGTCACACTGAGTGGAGTAGCATTTTTTATTTTATTTCCACATATGCATTGGACATGAGTACGAGTATTTTCTTTTCGCCGGTTATTGTTTGCCGTCTAGAGTCTAGACAGCGCTTTCTTTGAATGCAAACATTCCATTTGATATCTGGCGTTTAAATCTAAAATGTTAAGTCGTGAATACTAATGAATACTGCGAATAGCCACTAGACTTAGTTTGTGGTCACATATTTTGATTTAATGGATTGATATGTGTGTTTGTTTATTTTATTATTATTTGCGGACTGGGTTATTTAAATGGTTGATTCAATAAGAGAGAGAAATTGAGTTGAGAATAATTTTTATTTGTTACTTTAATACTAAAGATTCTGAGCTTGATTCTTGATCTAACCATTTGTTTCATACAACATAGTTAAACCTAGAGTACAAGTGTATTTGTGCTTCATTTAGACATTTTGATACATTATATATACTATCGTATAATATTACTTACTTTTGATAACTAAATTTTCATGCAGAAACCCCAAAAATATTTAGATCCGTCTGTAAAAATATTGTTTTCGGTTAAGTGAACTGAAATATCTTTGAAACCATTTTCTGATTCAATTCGAGGACTTTCTGCAATTGAGTAAAAAACAATAATGTCACCGCCAAGTAATTTCCATCACGTCTAAAAGCCGCTTGCTTTTATCGTGGCGATCAGTTTAAACAGTTACTGAGGTCGAATAAAGTTCATTTGATAAGGGATTCTGATAAATATTTATAGTTTATTGGTTAAAAAAGTCTTAAGTACACTTTACCTTACCTTGCGTATTTGAATTATAATCTTTCTCGTCACAAGAATATGTGTAGATATTTAAATAATAAGCGGTGTTCCCAATTACTGTGTTGAATGATATGTGTGTAAGGGCCATTATGCGTCAAATCAGTGTATCGTTAAGGGTATATAACTAGTTATATTTGCATGTACTATACGGAAAATATATTTAGGTATAAAGTACATAATTACGATAACGCTGTATGTCGTTCCTTCATAAACTACAGAGATAACTTGACACAAAAACATACATTGATTTGACTATCATGAGTTTGAAGTGAATGAGAGAGTTTCGATGAAGCGAAAGTGGTTTGCCATATCGGAACAGATAAGGAACCGTGAGCTATGCCTACCCCTTTATAGAGAAACGGGCATGACCTGTGTATTTACTTAGCTCGTTTGTATTTATCATAATAAATTATAGATCTCAAAACCAAAACAGGCACAAAAAAACATTTCTTTTGTTTCCAGAACACGAAACAAATGAGGAGCGGCGTCCACGCAAAAACACACCGATGACAATCCAATCAAGTAGGAAATTTACGAAATTACAATTGGATAGATTGGTGCGATGTCCAGACCGCAGTCTTTGCGATGGAGGCCGACCCTCAGGCACTTCCACAACCAGCCGGAGCTGCAGAAGGGAGGCAACGCTGGCCTCATGCTGAGGTGGATCCTGTTTCTATGGGTGGCGAGCTGCGGACCCCTGGGGAACACGGTAAAGCAAGATGGTGAGTGTCTTAAGATATTTCTTTCTAATAAACTTATGTATCTAAGACGTTACGTTGTTTTTAAAAGTAATGTAGAATACAATTTACATTTCGATGACTCTTATACACTTCCATAAAATCAGTAGTGGTTGTTGTTACTTAAGAATGACAGGTTTTTATTTATTGTTATTCGGTACTTATCCATAATTTAAGATATCTCTATGACTGTGTAGTTTTAAAAATAGTGTGTTCATTTGGCAATTTAGACAGTTCGGTTTATAAGCGTTTTTCGTATGCGTTACCAAGTTTAATGATTGTGTTGGGCTACAGTTACAAAACCAACATTTTAGTTTCTTTTAAGAAGTATGCTCACTAAGTGCCATCTTGCAACTAACCTATAATATCTTTATAGTAGATTATGTATACTGAATTACATAAAAGATTTCAGTTGCGTATAAATCAAATAAATAGTTCCAAAATGAAACATAAATAAAAAAATCAAGTTCAACCGGAAAGAGGATTTGTAAGTAGTTCTTTATCAAGGGTGCCATTCAAATGATTCATTGGCGATGCCCATCCATTGAGCCGACTTTCCCAACCCTATCTCGTCCATACACCCACGTCCACCCACCACATCCCTCAAGACCCAGATCTAATAAATCCAAACTTTGATATGCACTGTTAATTACCATCCTTTACGGGCTCTGACTGTACATGGGTTAGCTTAGAATTCTAGACTAATTACGTGTAGCATATAGAACTCCCAATTGTGTAAATGGAGATAGAACATTTATTTTTTTGTGTCTTATAAAATAAACTAATATCACTAATATTAAGTTTTTTACCGATTGTGTTAGATTACGAGTATATTATAGATTTCTCTAGTATGCGTTAGATTTATTAACGAAATGGCGGATACTAATATGTAGCGTAATGTGTATTTTCAAAGTAATAATTATGTTTAAATTACTCTAAATGTGTGCTATCCGTCTTAAACAGTTCTGTAAGAAGTATTAGATTTGGTCCACATTGGCTATTTTATGGCGTTAAAGAGGAATTTATATTCACTTCTGTGTGATGTTTCTTGAAACGTAACGATAAACATCAATCAACGTGTCAATTGAAAAGCCAGAAGCCGGCAATCATTCACACTTCCAACTCCATATTGGGACGCTTGGATCTTTTCTATTTCATTAAACCCGCCGCTCGCCATTAGACAGAATCGCTTTTTAAGCCCTCAAAAAGGCTGTAAAACAAACACAGCTCGTAAACACTTCGCTCTCGAAAGTGGCCGTGGAAATACGGGGAACAGATGTCTGATTTTATAGTCATTCCCCATAATTTCCCCGCCACGCACTTTTATTTAGTTAAACGTTTTATTATGCGCCATGAATCATTCCCGAAAGCCGTTTCCGAATGTCTTTTTTATTGTCAACAGCATGTCACTTAGCTAAGCCCTGTCTCCTACCAAATAAGCGCCCAGACAGCTGAAATAATCAACTTTGTTGTACAATTCACGCACACGCCACATGCGCGGTTCAAACGGAGCGAAATAAAAATGTAAATTGAAAACTGATGAGGCGTATAGCACGCGCACAGTTTATACAAGTATCATATTTATGGCACTAATAAAGTTATAAATTCGTGGCTGGTCTAAAAATCGACGAGTGAAATGTTATTCCTACCCTTTTGAAAGGAAAAAGGTAAAAAGCTGCGGCGCAGGACGGCCGGGCAGTGGCGCGAGGGGCCGAATAATAGTTTGACAAAAAAGCTTTTGTTTCATCCCTCCTGCCTGACAGCAATTAATGTTTTATTTCACCTTTTGATTCACTCACTGGATAGAGAATTATTATATCAAAGAGTTATCTTTCACCTGCCTTCGGACAGACATCGTTCTTTACATTTGAATAAAGGATTATACCTTTATTATTAAGGAATCAAGATGTTACATATTTAAATACATGTTAGTTTGGATTTTAGAGTCTGTAATTAGATGCATTATATGAATATTATAATAAGTTATAAGTTCAACTCAAACCATATGCATAAACGTAAATATTAATTATGATATCATCTTTCTACTTATCTTTCATGACCCCTCGCCGACTTTTGTTAACGAACAACAATTAAACTTTAACGTTACTAAATCTCCATTCAATTTCGTTAAACTAAACTTGTCATCAACTCATCATATATAAACATTGCCGTATTAACATGTCAACACCATATCATTGGTGTCATAAATTCATTAACATCTAACCCTTACAATTAACTAAACTCACTAAAGAGTTAAACCCGCATCGCTTCCACCATTATACTAACAATACTAATCATAAACAGTGCTAGTCTGAGACGGAAATAGAATACTAACTAGCCGCCGTTCGTTTCGGCATGTCTTTAGGCGACTAAGGGACTAGGAGTGAATGGAATCTACAGGGTAATAGGCTAGCAACCTGTCCCCAATGTTCCATATGACTTCATGACAACTTTATACTAGAAAGTGACTTAGGTGATATGATATTGTATTGTGACTTAACAACTCTAATATTTATACTTGAAAATAACCTAGGTCATATGATATGGTATAGCCAAGGTTCTGTCCAACCCGAAACGGATCAGGTGATCAGGACTGTCATATCGAATAGGTATTAGTGACAAATGTTAGTCCGCGGAACTGATCTATCGATTAAATCAGTTTATCCTAGTCCCTAAGTCTCCTTATACTTTATTGTGAAGAACGGCAGCTAGTTAGTATTCTTATTACGTCCCAGAGTATCAAGAGTTGATGTCTGCGAGAGGTTAAAGGACACGAATGTATATGTATTTATATGGAAAATTAAGGAGTGTTTTACCAACATTTTCCGGAATAAGCCTTTGTATTTGAGTTGGAGGCTGCTTATTTATTAAGGCCCTTCCAAAGTGTCCTGCTGGTGGGACTCAGATGTTCGAAATAACAACGATTGTTGGAGAATGTACTTTTATCTTGCAAAACTTAGCGGCAGACATCTTCTTTCTGTATTCACGGCAAATGGTTTGCTGCAAAACGTGATAAGTACTCTTAATATAATATTCGATTAAGTACATACATAGACTTCACGACTTGTGTATACACACTCCCTTTTTTATTATGGCGGGGTAGTCAGAGACTTGAATGCCCATCTCTGAAATTTCTAAGGCATGTTAGGTATGGGTCATTCGAAACCCACGAATCACTAGATAGACAGCACCTAACGTGATAGGTAGTGAACCGTATCGACGTATACAGGCACTGACTTTTACTTATCCTGAGGGTTAGGCAGGTTTCCTCACGATGTTTTCCCATGAAATAAAATATATGCTGTTTCTTTAACTAGTGTTCTGAGTTTGTGTTATATCTGATTATTATAATAAGGTTTATTATTGCCTATATGTAGGTTTTTTAAGTTCCATTTGACAAGTTGTTAGAGTGATTGGCCCTTACTTAGTATTTTCTATTACTTACTCCCAAGTTCAGTAAAAAAGTGGTTTGTTTAAGACCCCTAACTCTTTATCCACCCTTTCCATCCACTACAGATTGGAATATAAGGGAAAATGTTTATATGTATCGATGAAAAACCAAATTCAATCGCACCTACGACCATCGCGAATCAGAATAATAAGGAGGATGAATTGCAGATTTTTTACAACGGGCTCACAGCCATAAATTATTCTAACAGTAAAAAGCAGGTGTTTCTTTTCATTATTTATGGCCAGACTTTTCTATGTAATTTGAAACTCTAACGCCGCGATATCAACTGGTATAAAATATCATTTTGTATCGGACGTGAGGTGACTGTAGACACTATAAGTTAGCAACAGTGTTCCCAAGTCAAGCAATTTTTAAGATTTAAGTCGCGCTCGTATAAATCTAAGTAACAAAGGTTGTTCGCATTTAATCAACTGCTTGGACCGAGGGATTGAAATATGGGGGCAGCATTTCTCATGCTTTGTTTTCAGTTCGCTCTTCGAGTGTGGCCATAATTTTATTACAACGATTTTACATTAGTTTTACCGATTTCGTTTTACCATTCTACGCTCTACATAGGGGAATTATATCGTTATCGAATCATATATGGTGAGGTGGTACAAATGCAATAGTTATAACTTGTAACTTAATAAGACTATTATATACTAAAGATGACCTATACGGTTTCTTTTTTATATAATAACAAGTTATGTGAAACTTAGCAGTGTTTTTAACAATGAAAAATGATAATGCTTTCTGTACTAAACCTTACACATTGAAAACAGGCTGCCTCATCCATAGTAACTATCACATACCTTGATATACTAAACATTACTCACACAAAATCGACACAAGACTACTAATTGAAACGCCTGAATAGAATTTAGAGCCTGCGTAGGCTGTACATTAAGAGATAAGACTCCAAACTTACCTCTGCGAGGACGGCCCTATTCCTCGGGGCCTAATTCATTGATATTAGCGATTGGACCTCACGTGAACCGAAGAATTCTTCAGAGAATACCCGACGTCTACGTTATTAAGGTATAATATTTCTCTCTCAGGGAGTATGAAATATAATCACTTTGTGCATTAGACTGTCTAAAAATCGTGTCTCGGCTTTCGTATTGGATTTAACGGTAATTGAAGTTTGTACTTTGTTTTGATAAATCGAGTTGTGTAAGAAATTCAACATGAACATATAAAACTTATTTCAAATCCCAAGCTATATTTGGCAAGTCATTGTGTATTATTTACAAGGGTTATGGATGACAGAAATCCAGTAGCAAGTTTTTAAGGAAGCATTCTATATTTAACTCTTTCTAATATCAGACTTATGTGACGACCGCCAAACGTAAAAGTTGTTAAACGTACGTTGTAAGATGTATGTATATTTATTATAAATCAAACTCCAAAAACTTGATCACAAACATTATTCGAATACTTATACATCAGCAAGTACCATACATTCATCTATTGAACTGCCAGAACAGAGTACGTACCTACACTTAGAATAATATTCAAAAGAACATTTCCCCTCAAGCCCAAGCCCCGAATACAAAGCACAAGCGATCAGCATCAGCTTTTTTGAGCCCGCTATCATCCATTAGGTAACAAAACTTAGTTACGCAAAACAAGGACCTCAAGCGGAGCATCCCATTAGTATTCGCATTTGAATCCGAAGCGTTGATTGTTATCGCGGACGTACGCTCTCGGGGTGTTGCGGAAAGATGCAGGGCTTGAACAAATACGATGAGAACATACGAGAAAAGACTGTTAATATATACCTACATACATTGTTCTACGTGCTTCAATATCTTGTGACGTATATTAAAGTGTCACTTGTAGCTTAAAGCTAAAAATTGTGATGGTAATACTAGGACAAGATAGTGACAGATTTGTGAGTCTAGGAAATCTGTTAAACGGTATTCCGTGCACTTCTATTTTCTAAAACATGTTAAAAAGAAAACCAGTTAAAAACCACGTCCTACACAAGTATGGATTAATGCTATTAAATTGCTTAAACATACAGACAGGTGCAGTGATATAGTACGGTGGTAACGCATTATTTATCCAACATTCATTACACTTTCGCTTCTGCGTCACACAGTCATGCCTAGAAGACCTATCCAACCATACCGCGTAACAAGTATAAAGACTAAGCACAAAGTCTAGTATGAACAATTACATTACATTTAGCATTAATATGGATGAGCAGCGGAATAAAGCTTGTATAAAATATTTAATATCTAAGAAACACAAACCGAGATTGGCGATGCAAACAGAAAGTTTGGTTCACCCTCTCTTATTTCATCTATTATTAATTTGGATTTGTATCTCAAATGCTCAGTGTCTTCAAGGCATTTGGAAATGATTCGGGAAGATTTATAATGAGATTTTATTGGGAAAGGACTTGCCTACCTAAGCAAGATGTCTTAGCTAATATTATGAATATTTCTAGAGCCAATCATAGTGATGCTAGTCTAAATTTTTTCTCAATACATATTTCTGACAAATACATCCTTTTGAGCTAGTTATAGAACACCAAACCTTATTCTACATAATCATTCCCAATTACTGTACAAATACCGTATCAATTATCTATAACTTTAATAACTATAATAAACAAGCGTTTATTTCAATAATCCTCACCCGTACGAATGTAATACAACAGATAAAACATTTAAAAACTTACCTCCCTAATTTGACGTTTCGCAAACAGAAATTTAATATTCCGGCCACTTTCTGTCACAACCGTACAATGGAAGGTTGTTTCGTGAGCGACATAGAGGAAAAGGCGTCTTCTTTTTTCCAGCAAGTACTAGTTTGTAAGCAGAGCCTGGTAAACAGCTCCTGCTATAATTGGAGTGCTGTATGATTGTGAGGTGAATGCGACGCGATTGTTATTTACGTGATGTGTGTTGTTGTTTTGCATTATACTGTTTTAATATAGCTTATTAATTGTTGAAGATTTTGGTTTGTGGACTAACGATATTAAATTGCTTAAAAAAAGAGACATTTACACGTAACAATTCCTTAAAAACTTCATTCTTTTATAAGGTGTTAAGCTAGGTTTAGTATTGATATAATGTGAAATAATCTACCATTTAAACGTGCATCTTTAAGACTTAATCATGGAATAAATCGTATTTAGAGTTGTATAATATTCGTTCATTCTACATTTAACGACCAATAATCACGGGGCGTTAAAATGGCTTAAAATATTTTCCGTGAAATTTAAGCTTCGATTTTAAACTCTTCAAACTTTACAACTTCAATATTTGCTCCATACAACTATCAGATATTTGGAGCGGCATTTTTAATTTTAAAATTTTCGCAGGAATCGGTATTTAACGGGGATG
Source organism: Leucoptera coffeella (assembly GCA_030578115.1). NCBI lineage: Eukaryota > Metazoa > Arthropoda > Insecta > Lepidoptera > Lyonetiidae > Leucoptera > Leucoptera coffeella. Next base: position 333,121 of record JAMBLF010000076.1, on the reverse strand, counting down.
AAAGCGGGAATACTTTATTTTATTCTCGTAAAAGATCTACTCTATGCAAGGCTTAAAGATGGGAAAAAGCTTATACGTCCTTGAATTAAATTATCATTACACACATAGTGATCTAGACGGTGATGTATTTACATCTTAACAGCTTTATTTATAACAAAACTTATCTATAGCTAGCAGAATATTCTCTTCTGTTACTTAACTCTTAAAAAAGGTGCTTTGTAGAGTCATAATAATTATTATTATTCCCAACATTATTTTACCCATGACATAATATCCATAAATCCAATTCCCTAACTCGCCTTTTACCATCCAAATACAAAACTTCACTCCTCACCTTACCTTGTCATACAATTTAAAAGCCGCAAATGACAAAAATAAAACGACGTAACTAGTGAAGATATTGTTGCGCTGAATAAAAGAGTCTAAGTAGTAGGTTCCCTCCCTTCTCCCTTGTTATCAGACGCCATGTTGGTCTCGCGACACTTTTTCGGCTATTCCGCTCACCCCAGGGCACTACGGAATTCCACTTCTGCCACGGCGCCGATTCTCCTAACAACATGGAGATTTAAATTGAGATACGTAAAGGCACCATGCATTAATAAACTCAGAAGCTGTAATAGATATCTTATAGTTTGTAAAAAAGCTGTGAAACAGTCACGGCTATACATATAATGTTCAAATGACATCATATCTTGACTAAATATAGGCTTTAAGAAACTATAACTTAAAATAAAACGTTACCAAATATGTATAGGAATAAATCAAATAAGTAAATGAATATTTATACTAAATAGTGACCTAGGTTCTGTCCATCCCGAAAGATATTAAAGGACGTGTATGTGTTAATAAACCGTGTACCCTATAAAAAAATATTGTGTAGAAACTTATTGGAGAAAATAATTGTAGTCAAGTATTTGGTGTAAGATTAAAGTTACAATCACATTAATGTTATGGAAATATTATTTAAATTATCTCATATGTATAAAAGTATTAAAATCCAACTCTCGAAATAAATAACTGTTTTATTTAAACACAATAAAAAATTGGAGAATCAAAAACCAACTTCAGTATCAGATACGTTCCCCGTCTAGTACTTATATACAAAAGACACTCGAATATATAGTACGTATACTTGGTATCTCAATCTTTGACACCAACTTCCCGCATCTTAAAATAACATCGTCATTCAATGTTTTTTATGAATTGAAAAATTATAAAGAGGGCTGATAAGGGGAAAGATATGTCAAACTTTTACTGAGCTATAAATCACTTCATTATAATCTCGCTGCTCCTTTTTCTTTACTCGTAAAGTTACTCCATTCTAATGGTTTGATGGTCTGTTACTTAATTACTTATACTGCATTATTTTTCCATTATTGTTATATTATACTTAGGTTATGAGTATTAAGTTCTATGTAATAAAGAAATAATCTATCTAAAGTTGATCAAAGTTGAACTAAGTTACTTATACGTATACATTCACGTGCTTCAACCCCATTTGGGATGGACAGAACCTCGGCGATTCAGTATCTCCTAGTTCACTTTTTTGCATAAATGTTAGGGTTGTGATATCATATGGAACATTGGTAACAGGTTGCTAAGCCTATCGCCTAAATGATCCCTTTTACCCATAGTCCCTTCCTACGACATGCCGAGAAGAAAGGCAGCTAGTTAGCATTCCTTTTACATCCCAGACAAGGACACGTTAGGCTAAGTTGTATCTAAGATTTAAACAATCGGAGGAGCAATAATGTCCTTCACTTGATCACGATTGCCAGCTTTCGTATGCCATCAAATACAATGTTGTAGAGCAAATAAATGCCATACATCAACGTTGCGTGATTCTAGGCTTTGTCCGCTAAATCACGAGCTTTTTATAAACGCTCCGTGTTGTTTTGGATTATTATACTGTCGTGAATCGCTGTTGTTTTTTGTACGATTTGCTGGCATATGAATAATTTATGGCTTTATTTTGGAATACCGTGATTTGTGGATGGCTTTGTAAGACGTGCAAATAAAGGGCGTATTCGAAGAACTTTCTTTGTCATATTATGTTTATGTTTAACTTTAATATCTTTGTCATATTAATACTCTGTTTTTGTAATGACAAATGCGTTTTGTCTTTGGTGAACCAAAATTTCGGTTGTTTGTTCTTTAATTAATATGTATCTTTCAATGTTTATTTTTATTCGTTCATTCGTTATTTTGATCCAACCTCTATAACATTTTAATTTATTAAGGAAATGTTGTTCATCAAAAATCATCTTTCTTTATTTAATAGCATTTAATTCGCCAACTATTCTTTCAATTTAATTAAATCTTATTAGCTATTTATTCAATATTGCAATAGTTTCAATGAGTACGTCATCATTAACATAAGTAGTAATAAACTCAACTGTTCAAATATCCAAGAGCAACTATTGATTCACCCACACTGATAGAGAGAATCAATTTCGTAACTACAACGTACCCATTTCTCTCGTACACGACGACATAAAATTATCAAGGTACGAGACACAAGATCGATCTGTCTTAATATTAATGTAGTTGTAAGACAGATGATGAATGACGACACTACAAAGCACTTTGTGATAAACAACCCCTCGATTACTTTTGTGGGGATGGAAATTAAATCATTTTAGCTATTAACATAACCTATTCTGGTTTAAATCGAAATATGTGTTTTGAAGGGTTAAAATTTTAGCGTTAAATTGCAACTCAAATATTTAGAAATAATGTGTCCTATTTTTTTTTGCACTTGTGCATCAAAAATTAGTGCAATATTTAAATACACGTTATATAGATGCCTAATAAGTATTTACATCACTTCCATTATACACTAAAGTGGAAAACTTCAATAGCATAATATTATTATGCTTATAAATCGAGACTAGTCGAAATAAAATCCAGTTCAAAACAAAAGGAATGCTTACGTACCTAATCGCACATTTAATTCAAACAAAGACAAATCGAAATTCAAATTTCCCAAGAATAGAAGGTCGGAACTGTGAGCAAACGCTAGAGGTAGTCAAGCTTGTAGAGAACAGGTGCATCACATAATGTAGGACCAAAAATAAAAGTTGCCAAACTAACTCGACTTCACTTAGGAAAGCTCGACTGGGACGCGCTCAACACGTTACACCCTTAATGCACTTTCCTTAACTCTGATCTTTATGTTTTCATACATTAAAATGTGAGTGAGTTTAGCCGAGTTTGGCTTGATCTAATCGAAGTTCTAAGTCGAAGGTTCCTTTGTTACTTTGACTTGGAATACGGTTTAGTCACGTGCGTATTGTTTGGTTAAGAATGTGTCTTTTCTAGTAATGTATGAAGGTCTTTACATATTACTAAATTTAAGTACATTAAGTAATTTATGATATGTTTGATAAATGTAAGTATGACAAGATCTGTTTGTTAAACAGTTCAAAATGTTAATCGATAGTCTCTCTCTCTCACTATCTGAGTAGTATTCTATGTACCAACATAGAGACATCAAAATGCACTTGTTTGTAATATATACGAATACGATAGGTCAATACTTCAGACTTATGACCAACTTTAACCAATTGAGTTCCGAAATTATGTAAAAAGCTGTCCTAGCATTTAATGATGCTCGAACGGATGGGTAGCAACTCGCAGCATAAAACCCCTCGGTGAAAGCACAAAAAAGAACAACAATAACCATAAATGAACAGGGAGGCCCTCTGTGATTAATAACCTTGTATATCAATTAGCTGTGTCAGGCACAAGTTGGTTTTCTAGTTTGCCAGTAGTACAATAACAACGGTGCCTCGTGTTTCAGGTCTCAGGATTATTTATCATTTACAACTGTTGCTGTATTTTTGAGTTCCGATTGTTTTGTCTATTGGTTATTGATATGACCTATTCAAATATAATGATATTTGATCAAGCATATCACGTTATGCTATCAAAAATACTCGTAATTCTATTCAGCCATCAAAAGTATTCGTATCATTATGGCTCTAGTTTTAAAAATGAAAAAAATAGACTTCACGATGAGTTAATTCCTGCTAAAACCATACTATGTTAAATTATTATTTATTAAGTTTAGCCAGACATAACAATGTATTTATTTTTCATTAATCCGTTTCTTTTAAGAAAAAGTTACATAGTATGATATGTCATTTCTATACACCACCCTATATTTTCCTCGATTTCAACACAATTCTTTCCTACTTCACAAGACATTCAAGTCCACATTCAATTGCACTAAAGGTGCAAACTCGTCAAAAGTACATCATCACCTTTCGACTAGTGTACGGGGATCTGTGACAATACAAATGCGTTTTGAATGCACGTATTTTCTGCACAATCGTTGTATTTGCTAAGGACGAGGCTTGGAGGCAAACTGGTTATTCGTACACGAGATTGGAGATAAAGATAAGCTTTAAAATACTCTTAGATATGCTTTAAATACATATACGAACACATAAAAGTAAACAAAAACACGCTCATTTCTTTTTAGTAGGCGGGTATCTAAGTCTATGTTTAAAAAAATAAAAATATTTTAACCAAACCTATTGTGTGGAGAAAAAATAATTATTTTCTTAATAAATATTTTCACTTTTTATTATTTTCTTAAGCAGTATCTTTGTTTGTTTTGAAAGTGAATTAACTAGACTACATTAATTTTTAGAACATTTCAAAAGCGTACAAAAATGCTGCACGACGATCTTCCATAAGATATAAACGCTCGAATACTTATAATATATTATTGTACTAATCTCGAGTCAACCTCCAAGCAGCTTTTACTGTCCGCTATTAAGCGTCATATATTACAAGATATATCGGCTAATAAGGATGTTATCTTCACAATCCATTAATCAAGATCCCACAGTAAATTCCTTGTACAAATAAAAATAATGACGTGATTGATTCTCCTGTCAGGCGGGCTAAGTAATTGGCGGATTAAACTCATAATCTAGACATGCAGTGTTGGACTAATAATAGAACTAGTCCTGCCCACACGGCGTCTGCCTTTCTTGAGACCTTTAACAATGTGCAGGTCCAGATAGCGAGATTAAGCTCCAGTTTCCAACTTGAATCAGGTTTTAAGTGATGTATCGAAACAAAGACTTGGTTGCTTTGTACTTTTTTATACCCTCATGAAGCTTGGAGATTATTTTTGTTTATACGAATTACAAAAAGCAATGTCATCAACATTGATAAAGAACCATATAAACATACATCACGTATATATCTTTAAGAGAGGAAACAGAGAACTCACACCAAAAATGTTGATACCTTTTCCACTTAAGATATTATAAAAACCCCGATTATATAATATAAATAAATCTACAATATCTTCAAATTCAGAGATTAGGCTGCGAATAAAAGTTTTACTAAGCCTGCGTTACTATTTCTAAATCATAAAAAACAATGATACAGATTGTTTTATGATTGGCAACGAATGGTTAAGGGCATTGCATGTACATTTTTATTCAACTCACATGGCGCAACTCGTATGAATTATCAAACGCAATCGTCTCCACAAATTAAAGCAATTACGTGCTGTTGTATGCAGTTGCTGACTCCATCAGCAGATCTGGCTGAGACGGCGCTATTATTGCGAGGCGCCTAACTGTGCAAAACTGTGCGTGAGTCTGTGTGCGTTTGATAATGGTCTGTGTAACAATTCAGTCTAATTCGGGACTCCATCTCGTGGAGGAAACTTCGTGGCGAATCAACTATCTACTTTACCTATGTAGGAGTATGTTTCAAACTTCAGTTACTGAGCTTTTGTAGAAAAGTTGCCGCCGTGATTGAGTTCCTTGGAGTAGGAATAGTTCTGGATTAATCCGGGACGCCTTTTTTGTTCTACATATTTTGCTGGGAAATCGTTCGGTGCATTTTTTCTCAAATATGTGTTTCATTTTGTTATCGTAATTTAATATTAAAAAAGTATTAGTGCATATCATATTCCCTAAAAAACTTAAGACAATTTCCTAGTCTTTAATTGACATCTGAAAACAATTCAGAGACATAAAAGATCTTTTACATTGATTTTAACTGCAAGACTACTATAGTTTTACAAGCCGTGATTTTGTCACTAAGGATCACTTTAATAGCCAAGTAATAAAGATAACTTAGTTTTAACTTGTTACTTAGTTCGTTAAACATTTAATTTGTATATTGTAACACATAATACACCCGTTCTGTGCTTGTCTACGGAATGCCCTTAGAAGAATATTACAAAGATTTCTCCTAGATCCTACACCATTCCAGATTAAAGACATAATCCTTACGTATAGGGGCCAACTCAATAAGACTTCTGACAGTCAGACGACATATTGAAAAAAGTTAACTATAACCACCGAGTGTGTATCAGAAGGTATACACGTGTCAATGAATCGAAACTGTTATGTCAGGATCTAAAATGCTTGGGATCTCTGCCTACCTCTATACAGGGAGACGGGTGTAATCTGTATCTATGTATGCTTACGTATATGTGTGTATCTACATTAAATTCAATAACATACGTAATTCTAATCCTGTTAGATTCGGTCATTAGCATCAGGCCCATTAATTCCACAGCGCATTAGTTTAAAATGTTCATATAGCATAATAGCTAGAGCACAATTACTCTATCGATGTGCTATCTTATAATGGCTCTTTCCAATCCGTCATGCCTCAGCCCTTTGTCCCTCTTTCAATGTATTGTGTCCATTATTCTGTTACTTGTCATTGAATTCAATGATATATTGTCTTTATTAGAAATTACAATTTAAATATACATACATACATGCATATGCATTCACGTCTTTTAATACTTTTCGAACCTTTCCACATTTCGGACAGAACCTAAAAGATATAATATCTCCTAGGTCACTTGTTACGTGAAGGTTGTGATGTCTTAATGGGACATTAGTGATGGGTTGCCAGCCCATTGCCCAATAGAATTTATTTACCTCTAGTCCCTTAGTCGCCTATTACGACATGCCGGGAGGACTGGCACCTAGTTAGCATTCTTTTACGTCCCAGACTGACACGGGCAGGACTTAATTAAATATATACTATGTAATTGATTTTATTCAACAGTATTAGTTATATCTATTTGCATTCTCGAATAATATACAAATGTACGTAGTTGTGTTTATTTTGGGTTAACCAACACTTCGTAAATATTATATATTCCTTTGGTTACATTTAATAAATCTATCAGTGTTTTAATAGTACTAAACAACAGCCTAAACTAGGGAGTATTAAAATTTTCAAAGAGTTCTGCAATAGAACATTGCATCTAATGTAACAGACATCAAAATAATAAAGGCTTTACTTGCCACCAATAACAGCAGAAAACCTCTCTTGGCTCACTCATGTCCATCCAATTAATATATTGCAAAGAAAATCTGTCAATACAATGCCATTTTATGTACATATACTTGATGAAATAGAACGAATTCATTTAATTAAGTGTATTAGGTAAGATCTGGTGCTAGCCAGATTATTCTGTCAATTCTAATAAAGGAGGCTTATTCAGTTAATTTTCGACATTTTGTCCTGAGCCAAAGTCACCTTAGCTGTATTTATTGGCTTAGTAATAAAATTCTATTGAGTTTTGTTTGATCGTATAATATCGTATTTTGTTTTTATTAAATATGTTTTTGATTTTATTGTTTGTTATAAGCACTGTAATGAAATGCTTTATTAGAAGATTTTCTCAATTGCTATGAACAGCTTGGTTACACGTACAAAGCCAATCCGCTAAACAAAAGCAACGAACAAAAATCATTAGTAATTTCTAAAATTCATCGAAAATATAATTGTCACTCACAACATTATTAATTAGAAACATTTTATTTACACTATCCATAATATTACTAAACCATAACCTATAACTTACAACTATAACATTTTAAAACAATATACGCAAGAGAAACGTGGATCCAGCCACTTAATTCCGTTGGGCCGTGTGAAAGCATTTTGGTGTAAACTTCAAAACTGCTAAATGACAACTTCATTAAAAATCCCTAACAAAGGTGCGGGACCTAAATAGCTCCATTCTTGGTATGACAAAAGCCTACGTCAGCTTTGAGCCTAGCCCCTAATTTGATCCAGCTCACTTAACTAGCACAGCCTCTCAAACTTTGCATCGAAATTAACTGTAATACCTGGTAGTTTATACTCTGCTAGTCTAGAATTAATATGCATGTGTGACGTAAGGAGCTTGGAGAAGTTATGGTCTTTTAATTATATGGCGACTGGAAAAGTAGCTATATAAAATTCAAGTCTCAGAGTAAATCGATATTCGTTCATTTACGCCCTTAAATAACGTATGAAGTGTATACATATAACCTGCAAGACATACTATCTCCTTGCTTACGACATTTGGTATCTTTGTCGTAATTCAAGTAGAAGTAAATTAAAATCAAATCCTTCTCATGTTTAGAAGAAAGACAGCTACATAATAATAAAAGTTTCAAACCAATAATACATAACGTTATAATAATATGTAGTAATATCCGAACACTTCAGAAACTTGTCTTTGATCCTATACATCCTTTAAAAGTAAACCTTTGTACCACGACCCCTAATATTAAAACTTCCAAAACTAATTACATTTGTCCTAGTATTAAAACATCTAAACAGTCACCATCTATTAATTAAAATGATGTATCTATGCATATAAAAGATAGGCTCCCAAAGATCTCGATCGACAGATAACGTATACCGTTTTGATCGTCAAAAACTAACGTTACGCGATCTTATCTCAGAATTCACATAGTTGGTATGAATAATCTTTATTAATTTATCTGAGAAGAGGCTTATTAATGGCAGCTTCCGTTTTCCTCTCACTTATAATAATAGTTCTGTATCATGTATATTTATCTCTTATGACGTGTCGTTAGAAATAAAATAACTGAATGTGATATGGTGTTTATGAGTTATAATCGATATATTGTTGCTACTTTTAATATATATTGTTGCTAGTGTGTAAAATTTCGTTTGATCTAGAAATAATGTATCAAAAGTAACCATACATAGTATAAGTCATCACACTACGTTAATTAAAATAGTAACTGTTAATCTGCTACTTGCGTAAAAAGTAACCAGTTTCGTAATTATCTTTTGTTATAAAAACTTTAATAGATATCAAATTGGAACCCTGAAGTATAACCACATGTGACTTATTGATCAAGTGAACTTTTTTCACAGACCTAATACATTATTTATTTTATTTTTACATTACATTACACACAAATTCTCCCTTTAATAACACTTGACGTGAATTATATTTCCATGTTCAAATAGTTCTTTTTTCAATTTCACATGGTACACATATTATGGTCTGCTCTCAAAACTCTTACTCTAAACCTTATTTGATCTCAAACAAACACTCGTTACACAAGGGAATGTGTGCACTAGAGCTCCAATTGGTCTTTTTTCAAAGGATCGACTGCAACCGGTTCCCAAGATATGAAGCAGCTTAGTAAAAACACAGACGTAGGGATTAAAATGAAATTATCGCTCCCGCAGGAAACGTAGTAAAGAACTACTTGATGATTTATCGATTTTTTAACGTCTAAACGTATTTATCAGTACCCTAAGAAAGTTTTTGAGATTACAGCGAGATTGATAGCTTTTTATTGAAAGCTTAAAATATTGCTTTTGAATTCCGAAAGGTATGAGGTTTATATAGTTTTTATCTGTTTGATGTATTTTACGGCATCAAATAGTACGTTTTGTTTAGTGTGTAATAAACGCTTTGGAGTTTTATTAATCGTTGGATTTAAATACAAGTGCGTCACTCGTAAATTATCTGTGTAATTAATGTTGTCACGGTAAGTACAAATAATCTGAAACGTTTTGACTCGTTTTAAAGTAATGTTTTCTTATCTGGGCACATTTAAAGAGAGGTACTAAAGCTATATTAATTAGATTGGTTTTTTATATTCATCTACATTCTTTACTTTTACGAAAATAGTCACATAGACGCTATATTGAAAAAAGGCGACGTAAGAAATACCCATAACCGCCGAGTGTGTATGAGTGTCAATCAAGCGAAAGTGATCTGTCAGGATCGTGACAAATGGGGATCCGTGATCTCTGCCTACCCCTCTACAGGGAACCAAGCGTGATGTGTATGTATATATGAAAATAAAAGCCGTAAAGGGTGAACAAAACTTAAGCAATACGGAATATAACTTTCCACTAGGTTCCCTACAAACAGCGGAATAGATATAAAAACCTCCTAAACTCTTTAATTACCCTGTAAAAACAATTGATTAAATAATTCAATACCATGTAAAAATCAAATTGATTATGTAATTCAATACCATGTAAAAATCGATTGATAAATTATAATAAACAGAATGTAATTTATAAAACAAAACCCAAACATTCGGTGTCATGTTGCAAAATTGCCAGGTTTCGCAAAATGCAAACCGTTGGTATTCAAGGCGCCATAACTGCTCTTGACACGGTGCCTCAATGGCTCAATACCTAGATCAGATCCGGTACATTCGATCTCCTGCTTTCATGCAAAATGATACCCTATAGAGCTACCGCACAATAGTAGTCTGAAGCGCCTGAACTATGAATCGACAATGCGGATACTTATGGCAGATTACCGAACTAGGTTTATAGGCTACGGGATGGATGGATTTATTTACATTTACAACAGTATGGAGATCGGGTCTTTTTATCGCTGTATCAAGTATTCGTAGTCATAACTCGCATCCACAAGTCGAATGTGGGGAGTAAATATCTCCGTATTTACTTTTGAGACAAGTAAAGCTACTTAGTATTGTAGTTTCGTGAATAACAATATATTTTTACATAAATAGTTGTTAGATTATTAGTAATAAAGTTAAACAAACAAAATAAAACTAAATATGTACAAATTCAAACATAAAAATAAACTTAAATGTAACAAAAAGTAAATATTTACACAGCGCCACTTTAGCAGCGTTTCCCCGTTGGATAGCCAACGACAACCTCTGGGCCAAAAACTCACCATTATTATTATTTATTATTAGTAATTAAAATAATAACGTATAAGGAATAGGTAGAAATATGTTATTAGGCAATTGTCGAATATATTTCATTCATCCATAGTCTCTGAGTCTCGTCGTACAACATACCGGAAAGAACCCAAGTAGCACTAGACTGTAGCAAACTCTAAAAAGTAGGTTCACTAGAGAGGGCAAATAGTCTTAACTAAGTAGCTAAATAGTTGGTCGCTTACACCTATTCCCACCTGACGATTACACTATAAACCAACCCTTGATGTATCTCGGAGCCGTATTTTCTTTTGCGAAACAGATGAAACTACTCTCTCTAATTAATGTGAGTCGGCATCCGCTAAACATAAAATATCCGAGCTCCGTACTAAATAAAATTTATACGGGGAGCGTATCTAGTAAGTATTCCGCATTCAACCGATGCAATCTGTCTTTCGCTGAACGGGCGTAGATCCCGGTGGTGATAACAGCAGCGCAGTTGTAATCCCGTGACGTAACCTGGCTACGCTCCGACACTCGCACAATGGGCCGTTTGCAACTCTTGTTAGGTTATTCCGGTGTTCTGCATTCGGTGACGGCCGCCGGATAGTTTCATCTGATTGACGATTGCTGTTTCGCCCAGCTCTGACATGACACTGTCGAGCATTTTGAAATGCATTCGTCTACCTACTCGAGCTCTATCAAAATTCCAATTTGTCGTCCCGAATATGCCGATATTTTTATTTTGTTCAAGGACTTGTTACATTGTGTTTTTTCACAGCAGCACACTATTGCAACATATATTTTCTTTTTCGTTCGGTTGAGGTTCAAACTAGGCAAAGCGTGTTTTCATAGCCCTCTCACCTAGTTCTGTAAGTTGACGCGTAAAAAGTTTAACCCTTTCGCAAACACCACGAACTCACTCGAAAACACCATAAAACAGTCGTAAAATTTTGATTGTACCCAAATAAAAGCAGAAGCGCTCCGCCCAAGTCAAGTCAATAAGTTGCCAAACTTTAAAAGCGGATAAACAAAGAAAACTAATAAGAAATGTGAAAGGCAAGTCGGAGTCAACGTTGAACCGTTCAACTTTGGATAATCCCGGGAGATGAAAAAGTACAAAGGATTGGAATAAAAGCTGGTATCCGAGCGAATCGATTGCCGACCGGCGAATTGTATCGGCGGCGGCGGCACAAACTTATTTGCCTCGAATGAGCCATGATTGTGCGAAACTTTCCTCCGATACACTGCCCATTCAGCGCGGCTTTTCCAACTCAGTATTTTTATTACCGCTCCAATGAGAGTTTTATGAGAGTTCGGTGGACAAGCTGTTATGAATTCGTTATCCTTATTTGATTTATCTGCTAGCATATTGAAATCAGTGGCTTATTTTTGCTTTAATATGGGTTCCGGTCAAAATCTCTTCACAATATCAACATCCAACAAAGGAAAACTACACATTAATACAATAATTATAATATATGCATTTATGATTATTTACGTAAACAATCATCCAATCTAGTCTATCACGTTATGAAAGAAAAACTACTATTAAGATTTTTAATACAATCACAGAAAACGTTGAAGCTTTTCCCTTTTAATAAACAAAAGGTGAATTTGCCAGATGATTTCATTAGTCCACAGACAGGTTAACAGATAAAAGTCAGACAGGTTGGCTCGTTTAAAATAGGTCGAGCAACACTGCGGATAAAAATCCCTACTCTTTATTAAATAGGCTCACCATTTTTTACCTAAGCTAACTTAATATTAGCTGAAAAATCTTTTCCTCTTGTTGAGTATTTAGGCTGACTTTCTACACTATATTGTATACATGTTTCACCTGGGGATAAATAATCATTACAGACTTAATGAACACAAAATTGTAATATTAGGTTAAACTGGAAAAAAGAAACAAATAATGATATATATTATTTCTGATACGAAAGTGAATTTGGAATAGCAGCGCCTTGTAAAAAAACGCCTCAGATACAATAAGGGACTGTATAGATGTATCTTAGAAGCCGGAGACCTTAATGAATTTGGTATTAGATAAATCTATGTTATCCAGAATTCCCGAAACGACTTATCTTGGCAATTTAATTTATTTGTCCCACGGGCTATTCATTTAATTTAGCTATCACTCTTGCCTAATTGCGAGCTGAACCAATTTCCAAAATTTCAGTCCCAAGAGACTGCAGAGGCTTTTGTTATTTTTAAGCAGAACCTCTGATAATCGCCATGTTGTCGTTGAATTTGACCTTAGCCTCAAATGAACAACATTTTTCAGGGAATTAACTTGTCCGGGCATGGAAGGGCAGTGGTAAGCCTACGCAGACATTTTTTTTAACATCATAATAATCTACTTTGTTAAAAATAGGCCCTCATAAAGCGATGTACTTTTAAATAAGTATCTTTCTAATATTTATTATTTTCACAATAATAACCTTAACTACGTACTTGAAAAAATAGTTGAATTCGAAAATTTACAAACTTTGAATAACAATATTTGGCAAAGATATTATAGAAGAATTCTTCTAATGCTTATTTATAGGTAAGTATACATACGTCTCATCTTATCTAAGTAATGTTAAAAAGCAATCAGCACCCGTCACGCTAAGCCCGCTCAAGCCTGTTAGTCATCGAACCTATCTATCTCTGCCAAAGGGTCAGATCAAATTAGTTACAATTAATCTTCTTAATTGCAGCATCTTCGCGCGGGAGTTTTCAGTGCGTTTCACTATGTCATCTGTCAAATGTAACAACTGAATGCTGACTGCAGGAGTGACTGAATAATGGGCTCGCTGAAATGTGCCGCGGGACAGTCTGCTCGTTAAAACCAACCGGCAAATGGGGATGAAACTCGAAAGTGTCGAGTAAAAAGATTCTCCCGCTTTAATAACCCATTAAAAAATTCAAGCGAGTTCACGGCGGCAACGCGGGTTTTTTCGGTAGGGTTTAAAATGTGATGGTCGTGTGTCTTACTTGAATGTAATAGGTTTTGATTAGTTTTAAAACGATTGCAATTTCAAAAAAATAACATACAGGAGTAACTATGAATCTAAATAACACATGATAAACAAGTAAGTTCATATTCTAACGCATTAAATTACATAATTACTTCAAAAATAAAACAACGTTTTCACACAGAAACGGAAGTCTACCCTAGTACCCATTTATTAGCATGCAATTTAGTTTCCGCCCGATACTGTATCTAGGCATCTAATCATTCTTTTTCCCATACTTAGAAGCTTCGCTATCGAAAATTGTACTTAATAGATGTTTACGCAGGAAGAAGTAGCATGCTTCACCTGGTTACGGGTATTGAGCTCATACCTAATTAAAACCGGTCTGACAAGCCAAATAAAACAGAACCTTTGAATGATTGCACTTTAATTATAAGAGGCTATACCCTCAGGGCTTGTAATGTAAAATTATACTTTGATAGGCTTTACATTGTGTATTGTTGAAATAATATGTTGTAATTATGCTATCAACCAGTTCCGGGATGATTTGAGAATGAATATCGGAGGCTTTGTGTGAGAGGCTCGCTTGTTAGTGATACGGCCATTGTATTCATAATATGTCGTCTACTTCCGACAAGACTACCTTCGTGAATATCAATTAAACAATACATTGTTGCGTGACATTATAAATACATACAGTTTACTTTTAGAGTTACCGAAAGTAATCACGAAGATTATAAATAAAACTAAATTTGTTACAAAATATTTTTATAAGAGAAATTTAATAAATAAATAATTACTTCAAACCTTTTGTAAAATACCCCTTTCACATTTATAACTAGAAACGAGTCTAATAACATACCTTTCTTTTCACGGTCCTTTGTAAACATCTAAGGTATACGGGAATAATTTTCATGTCTCTTTCAGTTCGGTCATGACCTAGAAACTTAACTCTTATAGCTGAAATAATTCTTACAAACGTATTTAATCTAACATGGACTAAGGGGTCTTCAAACGTCAATGTTCTTCCCGCCTCTTTAGTCATAAACGAGCCATGTTGAGTCAAATATGACCCACATTACAGACTCACTGCGCAAGTATACTCAAAATGACTCAACTAAATTTAGGCATTCAGCTCAAACCCTGGCGAATTAACTAAAAAAGCTAAACGTGACAATTTTACCGAGACACGTTTTATCACCCAGGAACAGGTTGGGCTCATTCTAATTGCTTAACGATGGGAGACACGTAGGGAGATAAAGGCACAGATGAGCCTTATCGGGAAGCCTACAGAGATACGATAGATGGCGTGACGTGACAGCTAGGATTAGGCGTTTGGATATTGTCGTAAAGATATTGAGGGTTAATTAATGGAGACGGTTACTTTACTTTAGTAAATGTTTGTGTGGTTAATATTCGTTTAAATATTGAGGAGCTTAATATTGTGCGTGGCAAGGTTTTTTTTTTATATCGATTATATTATGAACGGTATATACATACATTTACATAGTTTGTACACATCACTAACAAAACATTTTATCATATTATTAATTGAAATTACCGAACATAAACTTACACATTTTACGATTTATTCAGGGATGTCTTTATTTCTTATTCCCTCCTCCATTTCCCACATAAACAATACAAACCTTTTGAGTACGTGTCTAAATATTAGTGCACTGTCACTTTGTCTTCAGTGCTAATTGATAGATGCGTCTGCTGCCACTCACTTTAATTACGAATTGACTTCAGACTGAATTGTAAAGTTGGAAATGCTTTTTCGATAATGCGGAAGCACCCTAAGCGACAACTTGTCCCTATTGTTACAACAGAGGCTGTCATTAGCCTTCTCGAACGTACTTCAAATTCATTCGTACTACGGTATAATTGTAGAACAAAGTTTAATACGTATTATTTTACTATCGGTGTTTAATATACGATCAATTTAAAATTATATCCAAACGTATTCAAATCCATGTTTACATTTACACAAACATCGTTATAATATATAGTGTTGTACTAATAAGTAAACAGTAAACAAAATAAAACAACAGAGTTAGATGAACATTGAAATGCATATTGTTTCTTCAATTCCCTGCAGCAAAGACCGTCAATAACTCCGTCGAGTTACAGGTAGACGTTAGAAAAATCCAATCACCTTTGTAGAGCATCTATTGCGCAGTAGAACAACAAACGGGTGCAAACTCAATTATAATCCAACTAACCGGAGCGTCCCTCGTCGGGCGAAATGAAAAGATGTCACTGCAAAATACCTTTACCATAATTTCGCTGAATTGTCGCAGCGAATGCAAAGACTGACAACGGAACGATGAAATAAGATTTTTAAAAGTTTCAGAGGAAAGAGACCATCTGCGGATTCGAAGTTATTTAATAAAAATATATCTCCCGCCGCTGGCTGAACCGGGATTTTGGTCTATTACGCGAACGGCCCATTCCGCTCCGGAGCTTCTTGGAAATTATCGGAAGCTTTCGGAATGCCCACGAAATAATTGAAACTCGATTCCTGATTTGTTTTCTATCATAAATATTCCTAATACGAATTATATTTGAATTTAAAAACCTTTAATCTCATCATTCACAGATTCTTATTGATTTAATACTATATTGATAAATATTTTTATAATAAAAGATACAAGATAAATGTCGTAATAAGAGAGCGTTACACAGACTAGGAATAAATTCAGTATCACATCTGCGAGAGCGCCCTGCATCTTGTTAATTTATTTAAAACACCTTTGCGTTCTCCATTAATAATTTCAGACATCCTGTCTTGCGGGAACTTGTTATCTAACACTTAATACGTTGTTACTTTGACATGAGAACGTGTTCTGTGCATAACTTTCGCCAAGTTTGCACCGCGTATGCTGAAAATATTAAATAAGGCTTTTAAAGCATCAATTTAAACTTACCTCGTGGAAAAAAGAATTAACAAACTTCCAAACAAAAGACTGGGAGTACATTTGGTATTTTTATTACGAAAGTTTTAATTTGGAACTTTTTTTTTAATAGCGTCGGACTGGCATTGTCGTACTTATTTCGACACAAATTTAGTACTTGCCACTTTGGATCATTGAAAATTTATACTCATTCCCTTTACCTCTACTTTTCTGGTTTAATATTTTTCTTTGATAATTTATATAGGTTCGTTTTAATTAACTTTTCCAATGTAGACTTTTGGTTATATATTCTCTCATAAATCTTGGTATATTTTATACAGTTAGGACTTTCAAATTACAATACAAGTAATCATAATCTTGGTTCGTAAAGAATAACCTAATATGTTAAGGGAAATAGAATCCCATCCCATATTACCCGCGTCGTAAAACCCACTGCAAATTTAGGGTCGAAACACATACAATATAATGGACTGTTATCATATCCTTTGTTGTTGGGTTGTCCTTATGTTATATATATATATATATATATATATATATATATATATATATATATATACATACACATATATATAACATAATATATATTTCTATTTTATTTGCGACGCATTTATTTCCCGTACTAGCCTGGAAGTTTAAAATAATGCTAGATAGCTGCCGTTCTTCCTGGCATGTCATAAGAGGCGACTAAGGGTCCAGGGATAAATAGAATCGATTAGGTGATGGGCTAGCAACCTGTTACCATTGTTCCATATGACATCACAACTCTATTCATAGTAAAAATGGCCCAGACAATGATTTCATGTATACGAGATTCTTTCCACCCAAAAGGGATTAAAGGACATCAATGTTTGTATGTGTATTCACACCGCTTTTTTATTAATAACGTTTTCATAGAATTTATCTTAATCTCCACCTACTTAGTTACTTAGCAAAATTTGTGGTTAATTTTCATACCATCTATAACGATAACATAGTTTATCCGATATTGAAAGATGTTTTGCTGAAGATGTAAGCCTAATTAGTTCGCTACAACATCACAATACAGTAATTAAGGTTCCATAATAGTCCAAGAGTGAGTAATGTGTGAATATGTGCCAAATTCTCGTGGCCGACCAATATCAGAAACAGTAACAAAAACAAAAACTCATCATAATGGCATTATGACTCAGACGTATACTACATACATATACATTCACGTCCTTTAATCCTTTCGGGGTAGACAGAACCTCGGAGATTTAATATCACCCAGGTCACTTTTTAGCATGATATTCGGGTTTCCATAATTGAACATACGAGTAGGTGGTAGGTTGCTAGCCCATCACCCAATAGATTCCATTTACCCCTAGTCCCTTAGTCACCTCCTAAAACATGCCAGGAGGAACGGCAGCTAGTTAGCATTCTTTTTTGACGTCCAAACTAGCAAATACATATAATAATAATAATATTTGGACATTATTACACCAATTGAACTAGCCCCTTGGTAAGTTCATTTAAGACATGTGTTAAGGGTACTAGTCAACGTATATTTAAGAAATTTATACATATACATATATAGCATATATAATCAACGACCAGACTGGAAAGCAGTAGAAAAGCGTAGTTCTTAACTCTGCCTCCACCGGGAATCGAACCCGGGACCTCACGATTAGCGCTCCGACGAATAACCGATCGCGCCACGGAGGTCGTCAAACATATGTATACTACTTTCGCTTTACTCGGTTAGGTTACTCAGTGTACATTTGACTTGAGTCTGTACCCAGTAATTATACTGGTATTATCGCGAACCAGTAATTACTAGTACTTGTTCAACTGGTATGATAGCTTGATACCCGGTAAGGCACGGATTATTCATTCAAGACAATACTTGTAGTTTATATGCTAAGTAAGGATTGTTTAAAGATGTTGATAGCCTTAAAAACAGGACAATACCCTTTCGAGTTCTTTTGTTGTTGTATTGCAGTTTGATGGATTTTTAATCATATTATTATAATTCAATTATTAACTATAATTAAACTTTAAACTTTTTATATTGTGAAAAAAGTGATTTTTATTTTAGATACTATTTACTTTAATAATTTACGAGAAAAACAAATTAGTATATATATGTATATTTATCTACATAAACGATAAATTCATAATAATAAATAATGTATTATAATGATAATTCATTTAAAACGATCGAACGTTTGAATTTTGTTAATATATGTATAATGTCATCAAAATCATTATCAATATATACCTTTTAAAGACATTAGCAAAGTATTTGCGTTGCCACTCACTTATAAAGAGTTAAACTGGACGTTCTAAATTCTCGTACTTAGTCAATTTTATCCCAAATCATTATTCCAAATCATCATTAAACATATTTACAATCACATGTGTTTTATAAACTCATGATATTAACTGAAGCGGACACGCAAACACGAGCATCATCAATCATTTTAATTTTGATCCCAATTGGAATGTATTACTAGGACAAAAAACAAACGAAAAGCTAGCCAACGTTTCGCTGCTATATCAAAAGCTGTTTTAGTTCATACATTCACGCTTTGATGGTAAACAGAAATTTTAAGATGAATGTACTAATACCACATCGGCCGTTTTCTACCAAAACTTTTGGGGTATGAATAATATCAATACTAATGTAAACTAAACTAGAACGAGGCTAGATTTTAGAAAAGACTCATTTTATCGTTGTAAAAGTATTAAAATACATACTATCAATGTTAATAAGTTGCTTGAAATAGTCCCTTTCATATTCTAATACTAACATATGATACTGGTATGAAATATTTATACTTTATCACAACATACGCCCTTAATATGATGATCAACGAATCACATCTCCGGTAAAATAAAAAAAAGACAGAATGGAATAATAATTCTTTACTTAAATTGCATATTTGTAAGTGTGTGTTACATACTTTCTTTCATACTTTCTTACACCAAACTATCATTTAAAAAAGCATGCTCCATTTAAAAAAGGAAAGAAATCAATAATGGTTTCACCCAAAAGTCGTTGGAAACCACAAATGCTTCGAACTTTCGATGATGGATGATAAGAGTTGACGGACACGTATCAGAATAAATTACGACCCAATTTGTTTGTTTTTTACCTTACGGTATGTGACAGGCCGCCTTTAATTACGGTTTTATGATGTCGATCTCGTATATCTTTCATTCCGATCGAGGCACGTCGCTTCCAGGCCTCTAAGAAATACTCATTAGAACGTAAAACCTTTTATGTGTACAAATACCTTTACTTTTACAAGTTCAAAGGCTATTAGTTAATTGTAGGTTAATAGAAACATTAGTTTTTAAATAATAATTGGTGTGAGTTCGTAGGTTTGTATAAAAAGTGGACTAACTTACTTACACAGTCTGTTTTGTCTATGTGACTGTTCATATATATAGTTGTTTTTAAATATTCGTACACACCATGCCTATCTCTACCGGGGTAGGTAGAGTTCAAGGATCTCTATTTCCCCGTTCATGGCAATCGTTTCGCTTCATCATCTACTATACCTCTCGTACACATTCGGTATCTATACTTCTACAGTTACTCAGGCCCAATAACCTTTATAAGTCTTACTAGGTAGTTTTTATCTCCTCGAATAAACGCAAAATAAAAATGTAAGTACTAAAAGTAGTTCATATTAATTGACGAATTACGGCAGCCAGTCTCGCAGTCCTTGCGAAGCCTTTACCTAAAAGCGTAGCTCTTAAAAGTCACTCATCTGACTAGTTGTTAACGCTCAAAAGAAGTTCCTTATTCTACTCTTTATAAAATTAAAACGCTCTGTAAGAACGCTCCACCTTTTTACACAGTCATTAACCTTGTATAATTAGTGTCTACTTTGTAAAAATATGTTCAACAATTTCTTGGGATTCCAGTAGAATTCCACTGGGTTGCTAGCGAAAAAGTTTATTGAACTGCATTTAAATTATCACTTAAAGTGTCAAACGCACGCCCGAATAAGATGTGTGTGGGGGAAGCCTTAAGCGCTTGTAAGTGATATAGCTGCTAAAAGTTTGTTCTAGGGTGCATAAATCTAGCTTATCCCGAACACTAAGCCCTGTCTGTCTCAAAAGTTATATTAATATTTTACCAACATTTCGACTTAATACAATTAACTTCTTTTCGTTTTAATACTACCCATACAATTTGCCTGTAGCTTGTTTTAATACTTATTTATCGATTTGAACAATGTTTTCGTTGAATATCGTTACATATACCAAGTATGGGAATAATAGCATTACTTTTTTTAACACTTTAGATATAGTATGGTTGCGTTAAGATTGAAAACGGTGGTCATACTGAATTTCAACACTAGTTATAGGATTAGTTCGGCTACACTACGTTTTCCCTGAACCTAAAAAAGTTCCATATATTCGAAACGAGCTTATCACCACAAACACGAAGCAGCTCCAAAAATAAACAGAAGCGAAACGCAGGCTCCGCCCACCAAATTGGAGATTAACAACTAGGCAGGGAAAGACACGCAAAATGGGCGTTTCGGCTAATAACTATAAATATTTTGGGCGCAATTTAAACACGATTATTGTCTCAGCGTTGGGCCTAATGGGGCACGCGTGATATCAGCCGCTCTTTCCAAGTCGTTAGCAAGGAAATGAATGTCAAAATATCGAGATCTTTCTACAAACAACGCATTCTTTCATGTTACGCAAACTAATTTTATCAGTCCTAACGTCGGACCTTTATTTATTGCGTGCCTTTGTCGTTAAACATTCTATTTAGTGGAGAAACGTGTATGATTTTAGTATACAATTCTTGGAATTTCAGTTTCATTTAGTTGGTTAGCAATTACTGCGTTTTCGAATTGATTTAACCACGTTTGAATGCCTTTGTTGTAATTATGATTGAGTTCGAGTTATGTCAGTATTTATATATGTATAACATTGTAACTAAACTCACTGTCAATTAAATCGTTGCTACATCATAGTTTAAAAAATAGTACATACTTTTGAAGTCAATTCCAATTACAAGAACCAACTTTTAATGGATATTAACATCTCCAACCCTTACTAAAATTCATCATAGCTAATGTCATCTCAAAACAAGCCAAAGGCCTTCTCAAATACCAGCATAAACCGTACAAAATATTTTGATATACACTATTCTCGAGCCCCGTGTGAAATCGTAGTAGAGGCAGCGCTTGTAGCTTGCTAAAGCCGTGGTTATGCCGCTCCACACTAGCTTTGTCATGGGTCCTCTCGATTCTCTGGTCTAAGTATTTGTGGCCTTCTTATTGAAGGTGTAAGGGATTTCACGCAGTGGATTTACGACTCTCTTTTGCCGTTTTACCCTCGCTTTTCTTTTGGAATTTAGAAAATACAAGTTATTTTTCGTCTAAGTAGAAATGTTTTCAGTCAGTTTATAATTTGCGACATAAGAGTCGCTATTAGCTACATTATCATGAACAAAATACACGAATAAAGCATAAAAGCAATAGTATTTCAATGATGACTAAGAATTTGCTTACCTTGGCGACAAAATCAATAGCAAGTTACACCCCAAAGTCGACGGAAATTGAGTTTCGACGATCACGCAAGAATAAATTGACATCGATTTTAAGAGAATCACGAATCATGTTATAACATTGTTCTAGGCCGGACCGATTTAATTTTGATTGATGTTGTCGGGACCTACGTTTTTGTGGCGAAAGAAATTGCTAGAGAGAAAACCTTCTTTCCAGATTATTTTATGACGATGAATTTTATAAACCTATTATTATTGAAGGTTTACTTTATAACATTACTGTAGCATTATAGTTCGCGATAGAATTGTAAAAAAGAAATGATTCTACTTAACAACGAACTACAAATACTCGTAGTTACAGTAAAAATTCCTTTGATAAAGGACTTTGTAGTGCAATTACTAACAATTCAAGTTGTTAGGAACATTTGCATAAGGACTGTGTTTAATTTTCCAATACTGCATTACCTGTGCTATTCGAGTGATACTATGACTTATTACCTAGCATTAGTATCACTCCAATATTGATTCTAGTAGTATGAAGGCTCTACGTCGAAAAACAGGACTAATTTAACAGAATTTTCGTAGTAAAATATACAAAAGGTTTTTTATGAGTTACGAGTATGTAGTTACTTGTTCCAAAAGTTTAAATCATACAAATGTTTTATTGGTAGACATACATTATCGAACCTGAGCTTTCTTAATCGCTGACCAACATATACCTTTAATAAGAAACTTTTTGAGAAATAGTAAGTAACGCTAATCGATAATCTCTGCCTGACCCATTTGGTAAATAAGGTAATAAAGTTCAGATAATGTCACGATCACTGTTTGCATTCTCAAAGCCTAAAACGTACTAATTTATTATTCTGGATGACCTAAAAACGCTCATCCACAAATTGTCAAAACGCTTTGAACATGTTACGAAATTCACTCAGCCGAAACAATAAGCCAGCTGGGTGGTGTAGAGACGAAAATAACATATTGTTCGCTCCTGTCAAATGTTCCAAACAATGGATCTTAATTCTCATTCAAATTGAATTTGCTACTAATATAACTATGTAGTGGATTTAATCTTGGAATAAGTGAAATTAAGCGTTTTCGAAATCACAATCTAGTTGAACGAATACATTAGTGTATTTTTATCTCTGTTTTGGAGTAGTCAGAATACTTACTGATACATATGTTCAGACATACGAGTATACAAGAATGTATGTCTTAGATAAGTGTGATAATAAACTGGCTTCTCATGTCCTTAAATTCGCTATAAATATAGCTTCAAAAACTACAAATCTTTGGAACATGTTTTTCTGTTTAACTTATCGGATAATGGACGTGGTATAAGCAATTAAACACTACAAATATCAAATAAAAACATCTAATTAATAACACAACAAAAACTATAACCATATTTTATACCGACATTTGACGACTTCTGTGGCGCCATTGGTTAACCACCTGAACGCTAATCGTAAGGTCCTGGGTTCGATTCCCGGCGGAGGCAGATACGCTTTTCTTCTGCTTTCCAGTCTGGTCATTGATTATCACTATACAAGTATCTATAGTATGTATGTATCTTTATATAATAAGTATATATTTCTTAAATATACGTTGACTAGTACCCTTAACGCAAGTCTTAAATGAACTTACCAAGATTGATTTTGAGTGATTTGACCCGGTCTCACATAATTAATTAAACTTACCAAGAGTCTAGCTCAATTGGTGTCCTACAATATATATTATTATAACTAGCAACTCTACATAGTATAACACTGTTGCAAAAAAGCCTACTTTCCCAAGTTACCTAGGCCGTTCTTTATAGTTACGGCGGTCGTAAAAGTGAAAAAACCATCCGCTGATTACGGCTACTGTAATCCCCTGACCGACCCTTAAATGGATCCGTTAGGGCAAATGGCGCACAGTATTCATCATTACCCGACTCACTGTGGTAAGTGGGTGATTTATTTTAAGCTGTTACTGTTGAAGTCGAAGAGAAGGGTTGGTATGCCTCCTACATATGCTACTGTAAGGGAAACATTAGGGAATTTGGGCAGGTTTTTTTCTAATTAGAAAATGTATGGCGTAATACTTATTATCATAAATGTGTAACGTTGGTTATCGATTATCAAACTAGGGTCCTTGATTCGATGTCTAGTATTTTATGTGATATTTCAGGGGTTGGTTGTGTGTATGGTATTTGTCGGTTACATAGAACTACATTGCTTGCTTTACATAGCACATTCTGACATCCTCACAGTTGTATAGTTAGTGCGATTTATTTCGTTCAACATATTAATATAACCAAATAAATTAGCCATTGTGAATGAAGAAGTCTCTATCTTGTATCTTGTAATAAATAACACTTTTATTCGAAGTGTAATAAGGTGTTTTGGTTTAAAATTAATCGTTTTTTGTGCTCTCTATCTTGTACTAAAAATCACTTTTGTACAAAATGTAATCAAGAGTTTTGTTCATAGTAACGTAAATTATTGTTTTATACTGTATAAGTTAGATATAACTTATACATTTTTTTCTCCCATACTCACATATTAGGCAATTTAGTATTAAGTTGATTGGTTGGTATAATCCCCCTACGATATCCCCTCCCCTTTCATGTGATGCATTGATGTGATTGGTTCCAAATGGCTACAATCAATTTTATTCCCATAAAAGAACATGGATATAAATTTGGAAAAGCTTGTTCTGTGATACTAACTTATGTGTTAGGTTATGATACTAATGTTCAAGATATATAACGGCAGTTCTAGCTGTGGTCAGGGTCGTAAATATAATCTTAACTAGCTGTATTTCGTATGGCCTGTATAGACGAAATAGGGACTAGGGTTCAATGGAATTTATATAGGGGGCGTTAGGTGAGCAACATGTCACCATTATTCTATATTAATACTATCACTACCCTGATACTTCTGATAAATGTGACCAAAGAAAGATATATTTCATACATACATATATATGAGATTGGTTCATTGTACATACTCCTAGTATTTTAGATCTGAGATAAAAGTGGTCTGCCCCGTGCTAATCTGAGATGTAAAAACAATGTTAACTATCTACCGCTCTTTCCCGCACTGACTGAGGGACAAGCGGTAATTGATATATGTTGGTCTATCTATCTGTCACCAATAATCTATATTACGTAATAACTCTAATACTTATGCTAAAAAGTGACCTAGTAGTTATTATATCGCCGTAGTTCTGTCCATACTAAAAGGGATTAAGGGACGTAAATGTGTATCTACGTATAAAACCGCAGCCATATTAATAATTCTTCACTGTGATATTAAACCAAGAACAACAAAAAGGGGACGTTTTAAACTCCATCCGTAGACACTATTCAAAATGATTCAATCAAAAATACATGTGTGTGAGCTAATGAACCCAATTATCCTCATACGGAACACGAACTTGAAGCACCCCTTTCTGAGTTGAGTTTGAAAAGTTCGCTTGTTTCAGTTCTACATTATTGGAAACTCTTTATTATGCTAGTTTACGTTGCCATGGTGATTCAATAACAAACTTGAATAAATTATATCTTTATTTGTAAAGGTATAACAATTTAAATGGGAACTTTATCAATTTAATTACAGTTTAATAGTGATTTGAAATGAAGAAGAGGTAGCTCGATACTGTCATTGTTTTTCGTATATTTATATTGATATACTTAGATGTACAGACATACATACTTAGATATATGTAAATACATAGATGTCATACCCATTATTATTTTAAATACTGAACTAAAAACTCTGCAGATACTTACATACAAGTAATTCTCATACAACAATCAACATATATCAATCAATAATCCATATATCATATACAAGTGAGGCTCTAAATAACCAAATTGTCATACGTAATTATTTTCACCATATTCAAAACCTAGCACACTCTTAATTCTATTGGAATAAAGAATACTTTTGCATACACTACCCAGTTAGTCAGTTAGTAACGAAACTCTTTGTAAAGCTCGTCCATTTCAATTATTAATACGAATAACAATAACAATATCCGTTGTCTTTGTTTCAGGTAAGTGTGCAGCAGCCTTTATTCACAGACTAAATGTTATTCTCTGTTGCGACTAATATTACATGAGGTAAGTATTTAATGCGTATAATGTATAAAGGGAATTATATAATTATTAATTGCCTTATTGAAAACGGGTGACGTTAGAAGTAACTATAACAGCCGAGTGTATAAGAAGATGTATGAGTGACAATGACGCGAAAATGGTTTGTCAGGATCGGGATAGATGGGGATCAGTGATCTCTGCCTACCCCTCTACAGGGGAACGGGCGTGATACATATGTATGTATAATGTATAAACTATAATTACATACATATATATTATATTCATGTCCCTAAATCCCTTTCGTGGTGGATAGAAACTGAGAGACTCTATTGGCTAGGTCACTTTTGGTTCACTATTGTGGCTGTGATGGTATTCTTTACAAACATAATTACTTACGATTAACCGACACCTACAATCATAATAATTCTTACATTAAGTACAATAACTTTTCGTAAATAATATTGGTATTGCGAATTTGTTGAAAATTCTCTACCATTGAACAATAACTATGATAGATACAAAAGGACCCAAAACATTGAAAACCTTACAACCCTCCATTAATTTGCGAACGATGATTCATTATACAGTTCCAATCGCCACGTGTATGTTACATGTTATTATTATTATGTAACATCGGTATGATTGACACTTTGAATTGAAATTAATGAGTTAGATTGTTTATAAGGCATGTATGTAAAAATAAAGTATAGTTTGGTAGGATACTATTTGAAATGTAGCTAAAATAAACCGTCTGAACTAAAAGTTACTTCTTGACAAATACATATACATTCACGTCCCTTAGTTCCTTTTGGGGTGGACAGAACCTTGGAGATATAATATCTCCTCGGATATATACGTATACTATCTCCTAGGTCACTTTTTAGCATGCATGCACGCATATTGAGGTTGCATTGCTATAAAGGAATATTAGTGGCAAGTTGCTAGCCCATCGTCCAATAGATTTCATATGCCTTACGATATGCCGAAAAGAACGGCAGCTAGTTAACATTGTTTTTCGTCCCCGAGTGGGGTAGGACTACTATAACGAAACATAAATATAAACTTATGTATGTATCTACTACAGCTGATCTTAAAAAGCTCCCTGTGTGATTCGAATACCGTGTCAAAGTTCATATTAAAATTCAATGTACATTTCTCAATTATTTCGGTATCTGCAATGTTCCCAAATAGCCTGTTAGAGTAAAAGGCTATTGAGAACACAAATACCTGTGTTATTGGAGGACATTAGAGGGAAATCGACCTATTAAAGTTGCGCCTAATTACTTTTGTAGCTTTTGTAATTTAAATCAAAGTTTTAGGAGAATTCTGGATTCTGTTCCAGTTCAATTGTAACAACTGTTTTTTTTTAATTTCATTAGATTCTTTTTAAATGTGACATTAATCTATTATTTATCTATCTATAATCTATTTTCAAATTTCTACTATGTTTATTTACTTATACTGAATAAAACGATATTCATTTACATGTTTACAAAAGTGTTTGGATATTTTTCTTCACGTGCTATCGTAAAATATCTTAATATAAGAAATGCCAGGTCTATGGATATAATAACACACTTATTTATATGCCAAAGATGTCATTCAATGTCAGTTTACCCTTTATTTAAGTAGCAAGTAAAACATCAAATTTACATTTATTAAAGTAATTATCTATATGATTAAATGGTATGATAATGTCTTCTTTGTAAATTATGTAGTACATATTATGTATGTATGTATGTATTAAGACGTCAGAAATGTTGCCAGTAATTCCCCATGTTAACACGTTATTCGTTTCTGCAAGCAATATTTCCTGAAAGGTTAAGTAAAATAATTAAAATGAATTTGTTTTCAAAATTAAAACTGGACCCATTTAACCTTCGCAAATCGTTAGTCTTAATTTGCCTCTCGCTAATGTAAGGGCATGTACACACTGTATCTGTATACATTACAATGGAATGAAAACTTCCGACGATTTTGTTGTAATTACTACATTGAAACAAAGATGACCTAAGGAAGATATATAAGATTATTTGAAATCAAATCATTTAAGGAAAGATATAATAATTTATATTATTAACTTTAACAGCATTTTATATGCACTCGTGTAATGTAACGTATGCATCACTTATGTTCTATTTAATAATGATGATGAACTAATCAAACAAAACGAGTAAACTTTTTAAAACTTATGATTAAACTAACGGGACTTATCGCGTATGTTTTTATATAATAAAGTTACCTTTTTTAAAACTTGTGAATTTCATATTTAACGAAAGCTTTTTGGTTTTATACTTTCAGTCATAATACTTTAAAAAATGACGGCTTTGGCAGCTCTTGAACAGTGCTACTCTGGAATCAACGTGAATTGTTAAAGTAATTTTTTACTCCTTGATTTTGATTTCAAATATTGCGAACTAAATCTTGATATTGATTCCATTACAAACCCGATAACTACGGTTAAAGTAACCATCCAATAAATATTAATCCATATGCACTAAATATATATAAGCACATTCAATATACGCTCTTACGTCTCACAATTTACCAGAACAATCAACAGTCCCATATATGTGTATACTAGCGTCCCGCTTCGGCTTCGCACGGATATAAAATATATAGTCTACTTCACTATTTAATGGATGTTATTATACATATAAACCTTCCTCTTGAATTACTCTATCTATTAAAAAAACCGCATCAAAATCCGTTGCGTAGTTTCAAAGATTTAAGCATACAAAGGGACATAGGAACAGAGAAAGCGACTTTGTTTTATACTATGTAGTGATTAACAATTTTAAAAGCATCTCAGTGCAGCTTAAGCCTTATCTGGAATCGCAACGTCAGCATCGGCGGGTGATTGACGAGCGAGCGCCGTAAGCAAATACACCACTAACTACATGCGTAGCCAAATCACTTTGTGTTTGCCCATCGCTGATTCGCTACGGATTATGTTTACTTATTTATTGCGTTATAATTGTAAACGGGTGGCGATCGATTGGTTAAAAGTTGGTTTATGGTGGTCTATTGGATAATTATATCGTTATTTATGGATGGTTATGTGATTGCGGGAATGTACATTATATTGTTCTTGTCATTAAATAGTGAGGAAATGTTAGATTTAATACTTATATAATTCTTTATAAATTTTTTCTACGCAAAAGTGTTTATAATATTGTTCATGTCATGAAATAGTGACTTAATATTATTAGTATTATATACAAGATCATATTTAAATCTGTTTTGCAATGGCAGAGATAAACGGTGAATCTTCGTGACCCTTGTAGAAAATATTATCACATACAAAAATTTTATAAATAACTTTTATGCACTTAGTGAACATCTATTTTTACCAATGACTGTCAAAGTTCGACATCCATTTACATACGCCAACACAATGATTATTAATTTGCCAGCAGCCTCATTTCCAGGCAACATTAACAAAGCTTAACTTTACCGCAAACTTCCGTTTACGAATCAAATCTCTTGGAAAATGTATGCACAGTGAAAATCCTTATTAAAACGCGATATTATCTCAGTGGATTATCTTAAATTAACGCCTGCGAACGTCGGCACAATACCCGATATTAAACGGCGAGGTACTGTCTACGCACTACGGGATATTTATAGTCTAACAGCTAACAGGTTGAACTGACATATTGGGATGAGATAAGACGCTTTTATTAAAATCATTTAGGCCCTTGACAGATGGCGAATGTTGTGCTTTGTAGTAATCGGTACGTTTGCTACCCATATTTGCTGGTGTTATAAAGGTTTAACAAAAATGTCGCTATGAATAGATCAATTATTAGTTTCGAAGTTGCGAAAGCCAACTCTATTTCCTTACAATTTTACTCATACTTTATTACATTTCCTTGTTTTTTGGTTTAGATTTTTACATTTCATAGGTTATCTACAGCCAAAATAAATAATAGTCCCTTAGACACTAATATCAAGATGTGGCGAACTAGACACCTGGTTGCTAAGTTCAATTCCCAAAACAGCACGGTAGCTGTAAAAACATTCCATTCAAATGTATGATATTCCGTTACCAACGTATTAAGCACATAATCAAGACATCTTTTAATTACGCTCAACTTCTTTAATGTAGCGTTACAAAATGACTTTTTGATGTACAGTTACTCAGTACTACAAAAAGTTTGATTCACAATATATAATAATAGTATAGCAATTTATATAGCTTTTAGCTTATTCCTTTGAGTTATTCGAGTCATACATAAAATAAATTATAACATAGGTCTTATATTAAATAAAAGTACCTATTATAAAAAATGCTCTTGTTACATGAGGGATAATAAATTCATTCACACACGAATATTAAACAGATTCTCAGGATCATGTTAATTGAATATTCAAAATATTATTCATATACATTTAACATCCAAGCTATAATTTTGAAGGCGATCAACACATCCGATGATCAAAATATGATTGTTAGCTGTGAACGTAGGTGTTTTTCAATTACAAAGACTTATCATAACATCATCTCTATAGTCAAAATGATCAATAGATGCAACAAAAATGGTCAAGTATTATCAGCTACTTTAATAATACAGACTGAATATTAAACACTATTTATCAATGTACTATTTTTTCCAGATATTTTGGTTACATAGAGAATAAAATTTGAGTACAGTTTGTGAATATTATTTTTTCCTATTGAACTTGCAAGCGTATTTAAAGTCATTACACAATTACATACGTAAATTTAACTCCAAAGTTTAGACTCAAACCTTTAATGAGCATTCCTTGTAATGCGTGTGCCATCGCGAACAACAGTGTGGCGATAATATTTGAATAATCTCATCATGTTAGCTTAGGCTCTCCGATACAAATGCGTCCGCATAAATTTGATACTTTACCCCGTCGTTATGTGCGAAGCAATAACTTTGCCCTACTAGAGGCCCTGCTTTGACATTTTCTATTTATACAAAGCTTATGCGAACTTATCCAACTAACCCGGGCTTAGCTTAATCCTGTGTTGGTGCAAACTTGCCCTTACAAGTGGCTGCATGCCATTTCATTCACTTGACTTGGAGTATATTTGCATGTTTTAAACCTTTTCGCTAAAGATTTGGCCGAACAAACGACGATTTTTACATATTCATGCCGCGAAAGTTGGATAAGGGAATCGTTTTTAAATATTTATTCTACTTTCGATAAGTTTGGTTCGGGAACGTCACCCAATTTTAACATTCTTTGATTTTATTCATCACAAAACGATATCTCAACGCCTTACTTATTGAATTAATGGAGGATATCAAATATCTATTTCTGACTTCCATTTATTTTTTATGAATTTTACTCATCAGTAACATAATATTGATTGCAGTAGGCATTGATATTTCATAATTGAATAACATTAACAATATTTGCCGGCGCAGTTATTAAATTAAACTTCATCAATGTCTGCATATTGAATTCCAAAAGCATCACGTCGCATTTTCATAATTTCGTAAATAATTTTATCGGGATTTCCAATATAAACTCTGTTGCGTTCATTAATAAGTTTTCCTGTGTGGTGTTTCGTTTTGAAATACCCTCTTTGATAACAAATAAAATGCTATAAATCGTGCTTTTGAACCACAGCAAGCTTTGATCAATTGAATGTAGAGACTGTACTTTTATTTTATTTTTACGAGTTAAAATAAACACTCACAGCAGTTAGTTTAGCAAAAATACTCAGTAAATAAAAATATAACGTTTGATAAATGTTTGTTTTTGTGTGAAATAAAAGTAAAGTTAGAAAAACTGAATCGATTGGTGGAATCTAATTTTATGTACATACTTTATATTTATAGTTTATTCTTAAATTCTTTATAAGTAAGTAGTATAACAAGTAAGTTAAGTTTTTTTATATTCATGTGAATACAATCGTAAATAAATTTAGCCAAAGTAATATGAGAAATAACTGTCAACTGACATTATGCATAATCGACAATTATTTTATTTACGACTATTACATTAATAACTCAACGTACAAAATAACAAAAACCTACGTAAAACAAAAAAGCTAACACGTACCGCAATATCATTCCATCATAAAAGAAAAGTCTAATATAAAGTGCATTTGAGTTCGCGAGTCAGTGTTCATTTCCTTTACTGCCACCTATTTCATGCTGATATAATAAAAGCGCATCTTAAGCATGTCATGAGTCACACCTCATTCTCATGCTGGTTGGTGGCTAGACAAATAAAAATATAACACGCAATCCCTCTATGAACCCTGCCTGAAATTTCCATATGCATGAATGGGGTACTGCTCTATCTAATAAAGCAGGTTACCCGATATTCGACCCCAGCTAATAGTAAATACGATCGAGTTTCGCCTAACCTAACCCTCTGGAGTATCCCGCACTAAACGCTACCAACTTTCCACTTTAGTAAGTCCATGGTTCCCAGTTTATTTGGTACGAGGAATATTCTTGTAACTTTTCCCTTTTATGCCTTTTTGATACAGTGTTGTGGAAAGGAAGATCATCTGAGTGGCTAAATTTGATAGTATCATTCAAAAAGGTGTGATTCTGCTTGCAACGAATATTTTTTTTCAATATTTCCAAGGTCTTTTTGGGAACTAAGTAACAATTTTAGCTATCGTGTAGTTTTTAAAGCTAGAATTCATTCACATGTTGCATCGCGAGATTGAAAACTGTAAACTATAAGGCCAATAAAGCGCCCATATTCTCCAAAGAACTGACAGACTTTCTATTTACAAAAACCATATATTCAATTTTGGGGATGAAACAGAATATTATAGGAATGACAAGAGGGCTGTAATTCCATTATTTACTAACAAAATTACTGTCCATGTTTCTTAGTTGCCTTCAACATACAAAATCGAATTTCAGCTAGTTTAGCTACATTTAAATCAGTATAGATCCTTTACCTCAAAATAAACGGAACGAATTAGCTACAATGCTTTTACATCGCAGACGAGCATATGCTGGCTAAAAGAAACCAAAACGTATGGTGACCCGACGGCTCACTATCCGAAATAAAATATTTATTCTTTGGAAGGCACTTTTTCTCTTTGATTCAGTGGTTTTATTGGCGAGTGGCACTCCAGCGTGATAAATCTGTTAGGGGCCGTTAGCCATAAATAAAATTACTTAGCATAAGCGAATCCATACTCGCAGGGATCGACTACTACAACTATTGAATAGATTAGTAATCAAGCTAAGTATTGGAGTCATTATGAGCTAACTGCAATTATTATTTTACTTAGAAGATGTTTTAAAAGTCATGAAACATCGGCATTATTGTAAAGAAAATAAAATGCAGTATTATACAGTGGTCTAAGAATCACACATCGATCGCACATTACAGAAGTACGTCGTAAATGCTTAAGTTTTTTTTTAGTAATCATTTTATAAATTTAATTAATTATTTTCATTTTAAATAATACTTAAGCAGAATATTAAATGCAGAAATTAAACTTTTACTACTGGCCATAACTATTTTAATGACATACCGCGCGGGATTTTATAACCCAAAGTAGATGGATATCATACGTATACAATCATATAATACTACTTTTATACTTATGTTGATATGCATAATCATGTAATTTATAGTTAAAAGCTACACAAAAGCATGTCATTTGACTAAAACATTTCATTATTGAGTACGTGATGCGGAAATAATATTCAATAAAGTAATCCATTTATAGTCTCGTAATATCGATTCGTTAATAGACAATAATTTACTTTTACTACTTGCACCACGCTTTTAGAACATGGAATATTTATGGTCGGTTTATCGTTTTATTGATCCTCTAAAAATCACATAATGGCTTTTTCTTTGGAAGGGTGAGCGTTATATTCTATTGTGTGGCTCAAACCCTTTTCACTGAGCGAATAGATGGCGATTAGAATAAATAATACAAATTAGGATTGGGGCTTAAATAAGAGATGTTATTCGGGTATACGCAATTCATGAATTCAATGGCGTTTCATTCCATAACAGGATTTGAACACTTGATGAATAATGCTGTACTGATGGCAGATTGTGAATTTAACTGCGTTTATTATGTATGCTTCTTCTGCATGACGGAAGTTTAGTATTCAAAACAAATAACCTTTTTATTTGCATTTAAAGCATAATGTCAGCTTTGTTTCCTTTCAAATTAAAGGTCAAAAGGACGGCCTAAACACTAGTGCATTAACATGTGTATATTTATATACTTGTACTACATACGCTGTATATTCTTTTAGTTGCATTTTGTTGCATTGCGTTTGCATGTTATTATTAATTACAAAAATGTCGTAAGTGTACAATAACAAGAAACATAAAACATTCCGGCACTAAATACCGACCCTAAACTTAATAACTTCCTGGTTTTACTCTGGTGACATAAATTTTTAATCATTAGAGTTAGCACCTGTAATAATCTTACCTATTTATCGTCATGCTCAAATACATACAATAATAGGGGAAGAAAAGCGAGTTACCTAAAGCAGAACAATATGAGATCAGTTTTAAGAAAGATTCATAAATCTTTCTTGCTATTCTCCTATTATAAGTATGCCATTTGTAGGGTTTGTAATTAAATGAAATGCTTTTTATTCAACATAAGGAACATAAAAACACTTATTCACATGAAAAATTGTCCTTAAAATATGATAACATTGAAAAAAAAATCTAATTTGTACGTGTATATAAGTATATGCTACCACTAAAAACAAACTAAAACTCACAATTAAAGTGCTAACAGGCGATTGAAATAGCTTGAATAGCCATGTATATACACTATATTATTACGTTTTCCAAAACACAGATATGGCCGTTAGAAATAAATAGCCAAAGGCAAATCTTTTAGGGTAGTGACCGGCTACTGACGTTTTTAGTTGGGAGTCACGCGACTCTACTCCTTTAACATGCTACACGAAAGCTTCTGTGGTAATTAATAACGTAATTACCAGCTCTAATCTAGATAAAAAGAAAACAAATTAATTAAAAATAAGTGTGGAATTAAAGTTGAGTTGCAGATAATGTTTAAAAACGTATATTTAAAACACAAATTTATTTAGAAAGTACTGTTTACCACTTCTATTATAAAATCTATTAACACTGTAAACTTTCTTTCTTTTAAAGTATTCAGTTTCATGAAACATTTATATAAAAACGTTGAAATAACAGAATTATTATTAGAAGTGAAATTAGAACATTATATTTTACAATAATAAACCCGTGTGTTGAATAACAATCGCAATATCACGTACCAGACACAAACATGGGACTTGTGACGTTACATACGCAAAAATAAAAATATCTGTCAAAGGCTTAAATTAATTACACCTATTCCCTCACATGCCTTTTAAAAGCTAGCTCGTTTTTCTTGATTGAAGCCCTTCGCTCCAAGTACCTTTTAACAAATTGATTAATAACTTGAGAAGGCAACTTTGTTCGCCACCTAAATCTTTGGAACGACATCTCCTTAACAATATTAATGCTCGGAGCCGATCGGAGTGGGTCTTTAAAATCAGTGATTTACTCAATGGCTAGCATTTACAATGTATAACACATACCCCGTATATTTATTAGTGTGTGCAACAAACAGTTTTTTTTCCTGTTTGTTTTTGATATGTTTAGTATGTATGTATATTCCGAATAAATAGTTCTTTCGGTAAATAGTTGGTTTATATAAATGATCAGGAGTTTATTAATATCGTATAACGACACTTTAAGTAAGTATGAGACGTGTTTACAACGAAAACCAAATGATCTTAACAAGTGTACAATGGCCATTACTTAATTATATACAATTCTTTACTCTATAGAACACATATTTTCAGGAGTATACCACCAACAAAACATGAACCGACAAGGAAAAGGACATTTAATTATAGCCAACACAACAAGTCGACAATAGTCTCATGCATCCATTACGTGTTGGTAGTAGCCATAAATAACCCGAAGCTGTGTCACCTCGGCTGGTTAATTTAGGCCTCAAAGGACGGGACAAGATCAATATTATTGTTTACCGCGACTTGCCTAGTCTACCCCTCGGAATACCTAATGAGGACACTGTAATCCCCGGCTTAAAACGCTAATCGCTTTTTCAAGATGTTACGAAACAATTGTAATCATAATTCCGGAATGAATGTTCCAGATTTGTTGGGAAACGTAATTCATTCATTTCAACCCTTTCGGCTTGGCATGGGTTAAGCCCCGCAGAGTAATACAATATTATACAACGAATTTGTGAACGTATTTTTGAGTGTGCTTATTTTTATTTAATCAATAATTACTAGACGGTTGGACCAGTGAACTGACTAGTTAACGACTTTCTACCTATGTTATCTAAAATTGCTTACTTACAATAGTTTGGTATTGTCATGTTATCTAACATACATTTGGTACTGTACTTAATAGAATAGCATATTAATACTAAAATACCAAAAGACTACTAATAGTAACACGTTTCGAAAATTGGAAAACATACATAATCACTCTATGTAATAGAATAGCAACATACTATAACACTCTAACATTACTAATATAAACACACACATTATATCATTCGATAATCGAGAATCGAAAACGTATACAAAAACTCTATATTATTTTTACAAATCGTTTGTATGTTTCTGATGTATCTTAATCATTCATATTTACACATTAATGCGCATATTTAAAATCGCAAAGATATGTAAAGTTCCCTTACGGAATCCGCTGTTTTCTCCCTCGATTATCATAAACGTGAGCGGATGGAACTCTAGCAGGAGGAAACGTAAAGCCTTTTATTGATAACAATAACAGGATCCAGCCGCAGCGGGCAAAAGCATCGAAATGTTTGCTTAACCAAGGTCCAGTAAATACTAGAGAAAACAATTCTAAATCGATGCTTTTAAGCTCTTATTTCAGTGTTGTCGGAGCGTTTCCGTATAGTTCGAGTTTCCACGGACAGTGATATTATGTTACTATTGCACGCATTTTTGTTTTTATTATGAAAAATTACACAATATTCCATAAAACTTACAGACATAATTCCATAAAAAACCCTAAAATAACTCTTTTACTTTTATTACCTAATTTCTTAGTCATTATATCCCAACCTAAAACCCAACCCTAACTCAAAGCAGTGATTCGCAATAAAAACGCAGAATAGCAGCTTTAAAATGTTTTCCATGTCGCGTCCGCTGCGGTTAGCCTGCAGCCCTGGGTCATTACCACCTGCCTGATTCGAGCCGAGACCCCTATTTATCTGACTATTCGATTATAGATCAATTCCGTACTCGATACACAATGTTGCAGGGAACAAAGGAGTGAGCGTTTATGGTTACTGCTCTTATTTGCTCATGGGAACTTGTCCTATTCCTGTTTATTGTTTGGTAAGTTTCCGATGTTTTGCTCGTGTTAAGGAATTGAGGCGTAGTTGGTTAATAATGGCGTTTGGTGCTTTTAAATGATGTCTATAAACAAGATATGTGATACGCCATATTTAGAAAGTTAAAAATGGTTATTAATCTTTTAACTTATAAAATTTATGCGTTATATTTTAAATAGTTCTAAGGGTAGTAATTACCGTTGCTTATTTTCAATTATTGTTAATTAATATCGGTAGTTAACAATAGCATATACGTGGGTGTACCAAACCTACACTAAGCCCTTCAAAAGACCGATATGGGTCCAAAAATAAACATGCATTCATGTAGTGTGTGGGATCAAGAGAATCTCCTTTTATAATACACAAAATAGACAATAGCGTATCTTATACACTGTGATATCCCCTAGCACCCATTATATCTCATTCGCACTTCTTTATATTAACAGTAATAATCGCTATTCTAAAAAGCCTTCAATGATTTATATGTAATATAAAAGTACGTAATCCTCAACATTAGTTTAAATATCCTCTAAAGTCCCCTTTTCAAGCTCAAATATTTGTTATTTTTACCGATTCGTCCCCGTCTAAGCTTAATAAGTACACAAACTTCCACCGCAAACTCGGTACACAAAGATGGTTGCGAAACAAAAGCTAGTAGCGGCGAATTGAAACTTTGATGTACCCACCTCGCAATACCTGCTCCTTTGTAGATCTAGCCCGGGTTAGTTATTTGGTTTTACGTGATCGGAAACTATTGTTGCCTTCCGCCCCGGGATGTGTAAATACGTTTCAAAAGTTCCGACTTTATGTGTGCGAACGCCATTTCAAGATTTACACGATACGTTTGCACCTTAGCTTGAATCGATATCGGCGATAATACAACTCTTATGTTATTGCCGGATATGTTTGTTTGAATATAGAATCAAATACATTGTAAATTGTTTCGATAGATCAATGAAAGGATGTTGCTTTGAATGTAATTCTTTTAGAACTATCTAGTTCAGTTCTTTATCAACGTTCTCTTACAAATTAGGCTCTGGCCTATGAAAAGTGATTACATTTAAATGATTATGGAATCTAATGGTTAAAGTAGGCTACTACAGTTGACATATTATTCCGTTTGAGCTCAAATATATTTGTCCCCATTTCGAATTGGGGGTCGATCATAGAGCAATTTAGAATTGAATGGAGTATCCCTTTCATTGTCTAATAATAATTAGGTATTTAGGGGAAACCTTTTCGTGAATTTTTATATTATACTATTGACCATCATACTATATGATGGGACTTTATTCAACCCCATAAATGGCTGTGAACCAACGGTAGAGCTACCTAACAAACCATTTCCGAGCGAGCTGTTCACTTGTTCACTTTAAAAAAGTTCGCAAAGCCAATCTGTCGTAACTGTATCATAACTCGGCAACAAAATTTTATGGCACAAAGAGCTATATTTCACAGTTTACACAACAAACCACGGGGTTAAGTACTAGAACTAGGTTCAGAGTAACAAAGTGGGTTACTCAGCCCCTTGAGAGGTTAACTCTACTGGCATCTTCCACTTATACCTACATTAACCCTCTTATGTATTCAGTTAAGAAAGATATGAAGTTTCATGAATAACTTAGTCAGTTACTGGGTTAGGCTGCCGTAGTATGAATATACTCGTACTTCGTGGGTGTTATCGTGTTCGTTAGTTAATAGTGGTTACGTGTTTGATGCGAAACAGAAATGTCACGTAACATGTTTCAACTGTCGCCGAAATAGGTAGAATTAGAGCAGAAAAGAGGTATTATGATACAATAGACATAGGTATAGATAATATATACCTCTATAAATAATATATAGGTACAGATTTTACAATGTAGTTTTTATTCAATTTACTGCATTAGATTATATGTAACTACAAATGTGTAGTATTTTCAATGTATTTTTTAGACGATTAAGTCACCACAAAAATATTCATAATTATTTCACATCTCACCGCAATTCCAATATACTCCTATAAAAGATTCTACAGAACCAACAAACCATCTAGACCCTAAACTGCCAACCCTTTAGAATATATTGTATACATGAATATGTGTATTTCATTCCAAAGCTGCAACCCATTTGAAATTAGATTTCACAATCGTACCAAAACACCGGCTCACCCAGTTATTGATGGAATTCTTTAGTAGTCCGTTAGGCAAGGCGTTTTTTGTACTGCCCTATCCATCTTCATTACACGCCTGTATGGACTTGTATTCGTAAGCCAACTCCAATCAATATTAGTACGTATACCTCTTCTATTTTCAATGATACTCCAGTGCGGCGCAATATAATGGTAGCTTTCGGTATTAGAACTGTAATTATAGCAAAATGTGAAGAGAATATATTGTAGTAGAATATTTTCATTCAACTGATGTTCATTGTTAATTCGTTTTTCTTATACACATCTTCATTTAGCACGTTAGAGTTTCTTTTTTTCTCATAATATTTTATAACATCAAGAAAAAGTTATTTTAAAATCTTATGAACCGATAAATAATTAGCCTAACGTTAATTATTCTAAAAAAAACTACCTAACCTGACTACCTAATGTTAATTATTCTAAAAAAACACTCTCGTTTCTACTCCAATTAATATGACTACACCACGCCATTCACATCAACAGCAGCTATTCCTATACCAAAACACACAGTATCACGCCTAAGTGCAGAAATCACTTTGAAGTACACCAAACTCGGGGTACGAACCCCCGTACTTGTCTGGGGCAGTCGGATTGAATATTTTGCTTTTGAACCGAACACTTGATGATTCACGTCATGTTTCCTTTCGGAATGGCTGCAATCGGTCAAGGGGCACTTTACATTCGCAAGATCCCTTAGAGGTACCCCACACGTATGTACGAACGACGACTCTCGGTTAAATAGACTAGACTGGACTATTACATTGATTTCATGTCCTTATAGAGATTTTATTACAATGTAAAAAAAAGTCCAGCGCTATTCTGGGACGTAAAAAGAATGCTAACTAGCTGCCGTTCTTCTCAGTCTAATAGACTATAGGTAAATTGAATCTATTGGGCGATGGGCTAGCAACCTGTCACCAATGTTCCATATGATATCACAACTTCAATATTCGTGCTAAGGTAATGTCCTCATGTGTCCAATAAGTAACTAAAGAGACATTTTCATGTTTCCAAGGTTCTGTCCCGCCGAATGGGATTAAATTATCTGAATGTATTAGAATGTAACTAGATGTTTCTTATCATGACGTATGAGAACAGATGACGTCGATGTATGAAGGTATTTCTTTATATCGAGCGAAAGGCTTGAAGGATATCTGTTGTCGATAGTTTAACGCACTAGCGATTGCTTCACCTTATGTGACGTTGGATAAGGACTATCTAAGAACGTGGGTGTTGATTGACTTCAGAATGTCGATGAAGGCTTTTTCTACATCTAAAAAACTTATTTTTAAAATGGCTCAGTTCAATTTAGTATATTGAACGTTCATGTGTATGAAGTTAGGTTCATAACAATATCAAATTTTAAAAGTATGTACGTGAAGTTTCATCTCATAAATTTATTACACTTTTACACCACCATAACAATTTAACGTAACAAAATAATTGAATGAATTCAAGAAGTATTTATTTTAATATAGCATGCTAAGTTTCAGGTAACTTAAATGCTGCAAAATTAGGTTAGAAATCGATAAATTGGTTTATGCACTTAAAACTTATGAAAGAGTCTCCTAGCTCATCTTATTCAACGTAAATAGAAGCCCGGCTTCGTATAAAAAGAAAACGAGCATTTCTTACTCACGTTTCAATTTACGTACGTCTATTTGCATAACATATCCTTTACTCGGAAGCAACCGATAGGTATTAATATTCGATAGCAAGTAGGGTTGCCACAGGAGAATTAGATGTGCTCAAGCCAGGCCATTGGGAACGAGTTTGTTTATTTATCACGTCAGTGTTGCCGGGTTAAAAAGGAACGTAGCCGAAGTGGCAAGGATTAATTTTATCGGCCATATTTTCCCGACTGATTTATAGTTTGCGAATCAACTAAATTGCCAACTGGCTGAATGCTAGATATCGTATACATATAATTATATTTTAATTACCTTAGGAGACGAAATAAAAAGTTGTAATTTGTAGTTTTTGAATGTTAGCAAAACAAACTTGGGAATTCCTAAAATGCGTGAACATAAGAATAATAACACGTCTTTAACTATTTTTATTAGAAAAATACACCTCTTCTTTTACAAAACCTAAACCATTATTCTCGAATATACACATAAAGAGATAGACCATTGACTGATCAAGCCCCATGGGTCAAATCATTATCGAAGGAACTTTGCTAATAGTGACTGATGCCTCATTAGGCCCAAGTGTGCTCCCCAGGGGTTAAAGACGTAAAGTATTTATGTATTTATAACCAACTGCGTTTGGGTAGTCCCCAGTTTGATTGGGGTGGTCGGTGGAGACACTTTTACCTTGGGGATCGAGTCGGAAACTTTCACAAGCGGTTAGTTTTAACCTATTTACTATCTGTAGGTTTGGTATAGATATACTAAGCGATACAAAATGGGTGTATAGAATTTATGTAAAAGTTTGGTATTTGAAATTCAAATCAAAGAATTTTATTAATTTATTCTCACTGACGCATTCAAACAGCTATACTTAGGCTAGTACAGTATTAAATTATATGTATGATTTAAGAATATCTTTAATAGCGACCCTAATTAATTCGTTGTTGACATTATGTTACCAAACACACTGATACTTTCTCAGATTTTTTTCCATATAATTATGATAGCATTTTATAAGAAATTAATATGACTAAATTTAAAGGACAGTATCGTGCCAACCCTAGCCCCTAGTCCTAGCCTGGTACCTGTTTGTGTGCATCTTATACGAGACGGCTTGTTTATTTACAAGAAGACTAGTGTCGGGTAAAGTGTTAGTTATTTGGATCTGCACTCCACGTGAAACACGAATCAGTCACTTCCTACGTTTAGGCAACCACAGCTGTTTTGTTGCGGTTGTATCTTAGGTCTGGTGGTCTGGTCTTGGTATACTGTTATTTAATTCAGTGTAATTTAGGCTGGTTTTGTATGTGGTCCATCGTTGACGATAGTTTGTGTTGAAAAATAATAACGTTTGATTTTTTAAACCTATGTTTACGTATCTCAACACAATATTCACTGATCACATCGGTACTGAAAACACACTGTGAAAATAACATACAAATACATTCACGTTCTTTTTTCCTTTGTTCCTTTCGGGGTGTACAGAAACTCGGAGACACAATAATATGTCCTAGGTAACTTTTTTGCATATTCATTC
Source organism: Leucoptera coffeella (assembly GCA_030578115.1). NCBI lineage: Eukaryota > Metazoa > Arthropoda > Insecta > Lepidoptera > Lyonetiidae > Leucoptera > Leucoptera coffeella. The sequence goes on along the minus strand of JAMBLF010000076.1, from coordinate 290,001 downwards.
GATGGGGTTGCGATGTTATTTGGAACATTGGTGACAGGTTGCTAGTCCATTAACCCCAAGTCCCTCAATGAAAAAAAAAGAATGTCATGTGCTGGAAAGCATGTCAGCTAGTTGGTAATTATTTTTACGTTCTAGACTAGCAGGAGATCCAGACTAGTACAGGAGATTGAAAAATAAATAATAATAAGAGATGTAGAAGTTTTGAGTTGTTGTTAATTTGTTCTTTGTTGATACAGCCATGAATACCTATAATTAATATTTCAATTTATATCCCAATCATTCATACTATAATAATGGTATGGTATAATAATGGCCAAAAACTATCAATATTCGAATCAGGGTCTCGATATTCATAAACAATATCGAACAATCCTTTAGTACTTTTTGTTCCATCCCCAATAAATCACGATTAGGTTCACTAACAATCCCTAAAGGCAGAAACTGTTTATCAAGTATTAAGAGTCATAATTCAAAATTATTCCTAACTTATGGACTTCGCAAGGTGAGGTCTCAACTTCAAAACTTCCACTGTTATTAATTTCCCGACAATATACTGCATATTTAATGAGTGATAGCTTAGTGTACGATTTAATGGCTAAATTGCTATTGGCTTGAGGGAGGTTATTTTTAAATGTTGGTTATGTTTTCGTAATCGATCGCGGATCGAATCGTTGTAAAATGTATTAGGGTACAGTAAGTTGCTAAATAAAATAATGTTAGTAACTATATGTAAAAACCCAATTATGGTGTATTAAAAATAAAAATACATTCACGACCTGAAAGGTCGTTCGGGGTGGATAGAACCTTGTAAACATGAAAACATCTTCTTGGTCACTTATTAGCATGTATATTAGGGTTTTGATGTCTTATGGAATATTGGTAGACAAGTTGCTAGCCTTTCGCCTAATAGATCCCATATACCCCTAGTCCCATAGTTCCTCGTACGACATGCCGGGAAGAACGGCAGCTAGTTAGAATTATTTTAACGTCCCAGACTAGCACGAATTATTATTTAAAATATAAAAGAATATAGTGTTACTTAGCATTTAACATAAACATTTTCCAGTGTTGTTTTTTCTCTACATTACAAACAATATACAAAAATTTACATATTAATTACATTAGTATCGTTACTACTCAAATCTCACATAGTCACGTCCGCTTCTCTTTTAATAAGGAAGTAGATAACAGACAGTATGCGAGTAAATTAGATTAAAATGTCTTCATTTTCTTTCAAGTATTGCTTAGACATCTAAATTACCTAAATACAGGGTGAGTTTCCCCGAATCGCTTATTTTATGAAAGTGGTAATTTCCTTACATTATCCCTCAAGGCTAAAGTAAAGATCCGAAAAATCCGGTTTAAAATCAGATTGAAAATATGGAGGAAAAATAAATAAAACAACCTGTAGGTAAAATACTCATCTAAAAGTATTTGATTTCATCATAAAATACTTTCATAGTTCACTTAGGAAAGTACGAACCTCTAAATTACATACGTTCTTAGTACACCAGTCATAGTATAAAATATTTCTGTACTTTCAGGCGCATTCATTATTTGACTGTAGTGGACATATGAAAGACCTAAATTTATTAACGGCATCCAAGAATCATAAAGTACCTTATTTCTATTAGATTTTGGGTTCATCAGCTCATTGTCCGTCAACGTTTAGCCTCTTATTAGGTACCTTTATCAAATTAATTCAAAGGCTTACCCTTGAGAAAAACAAGGACTTCATATTGAACATTTGATATAGACCTTAATATAAGAGAGTATAATTTTTTGAAAACCTGCGTATCTTAAGTAGCCCAGGATACATTTCCATAACCTGTACTTCTAACGCTACAGCGAGCATGATAATACGCGTCTCCCCGTATTCTAACAGCAATCTTTTGTGGTAAAAAGTGCGACATCGCATAAGCCAGGTGCGTTAGTCTGACGGATCATTAATATCCACTTTTTCCCCTAAAAAGAAGCGTGCCGGGCACTTTATACATATTTATAGGCGAAAATGCTGCAAAACATTAAGGAAACACAAGTGTACACAAGATCTCGAGGCTTTCAGAGCTACAACAAAATGCGAATCGATTAGAAACAAAACTCCTTTTAGAGACATTGCTTCAGCTTAAAGTAACAGTGTAAGTGAATAAGTGAACCTATTTTTACCCGATCATCTCTTGTTCATCGTTTAACAAAAACATAATTAGCTTAGAACTTTTGAAAATAGATTTTCGTATAAAATTAACCTATTATCCATGCAACGAAGCATTAATAGGAGATTGAAAACGTAGATTCGCGGAAAAGGGATCTTAACAAGTCAAAGATTAAGCAAATAAATCAGGCCGGGTCCTGCTCCCAAAATACTCAAATAATTGTCTTAAACGAATAGGTACACGAAACACAATCGAGATATTCCTTGCCCTCCTAATTCATCGTCGTATTCATCAAATCGATAACCCTCGTGACAATTGGAAAACCGCAATTAACTAAATTGCTTTCGATGAACAAACGCTTTCCAAACCTACTGTTTATTGCTTTGGAAGAGCACAAGAAACTAGGAGCAAATAGGTACATTAATGTTTTAGTAGGAGTTGTGCTGGAAACGGTTAACAGCCCATTACATACGAAGACTTTGCTTTTCACTGTCCTTTAGAAGTTATACAAAGTGTTGCGTTCCTAGGACTTACGCGAGGATTTGTTTTTTTACTTATAACAATAAAATAATACATTCACGTCTATCTAGTCGCGTCTTCATCTAGTTCTCGGTGGACTAAACCTCGGAGGTATGATGACCTGGAATATTGGTGACAGGTTCTCATTTACCCCAAGTCTCTTAGAAGAAGAAAAGAGTGGCATCTAGTTTGCGTTGTTTTACGGCCCAGACTAGATTGACCTATAAATATTAAATATAGAAATACCTAACCAATTAATTTTAGAGAATCATACCCAAAGAGTAAAGAAATAAAACATCCCGATCAATTATAATTGACAAACGGTAATTACCGCCGAAGTAGTACTGATTTTATTAATTGAACGCCATCATTTTCCCACTGAGTTGGGACTTTGAATATTAAATCAATTTAAGGAATTCGCAATTCCTGTCTTGGAATTGAACGGAACTGAAGACTTTTAAAACACAATACAGTTTGCAAATCATATTCCGACGACTTAACAAGTTATTGGCGTTGAATAATCAATAACTTGGCAACTGTTTTCATTAATATTCACTTGAGAGATTTGTATTCAAATTGCCCTTTGTTTCGGAGTTACTTTTAAGTATATAATATTAAAACGAATGTTCAAACAAGCCCTCCTAATAGGGGACAATAATATTTAATTGATTTAAATTCACAAAATTATATGTGACACTTATATTTAAACACTTATTTTTAAAAACCTACTAATAAATAATAGCAATAATGCACCGTGAATTAATTATTTTTACTTGTTTTGTGTACTGAAGCCTGTTAAAATGTAGGTTAAATATGGCCGAATATCATGAACTACGATATATTAAGATAAACACGCGAACTTATGATGGACCCTCAAGTGACAGGGGTTATGATCCGAGTACATTTTTCTTCCTCTTAGTTTAGTAGGTACCCAAAAATAGGCAACATTTTGGAGTGGTGCCTGCAGTGAAGCCAGTTGAGCAGTTAATCACTGAATTATGCTAATAAATAAAAGGGTCTGCGTGTGCCCGCACAAAAATAAAGTAATTAAATTCACGACGACTCGTTAAAATATTAAAATGCGACATTAACCTAGCTACGGTCCTGAAAAATAGAACCACGTGAACACGTCAAGAAAAATGGAGTTAATCCGTCTTCGGCCCCTATATGGTGTGTGCAGTGTTCCTATTTTCAGGTTAATAAAATTAAAATAGAAACGGTTTTAATATAGTTTTTACTCCACTTTATGAATTAGAGTTTCAGCAATGAGAAGAGGTAAACTGACTAAAAATATAATTTCTGGTAACGCTATTCTCTCAATTTCCCTCACCGCGTATAAAACTTCAGCGTATAATATTTCGTCACGACGTTATTATGACACTATAAAGAACTTACTCTATGTAGAATTTTTATATGCTTAGCATGACATAAAATATAAATATATTCATACGACAAAACATCACAAAAATTTAAAAAAGTTCTGGAAACTAAACTTTTCACAGTGGACTAGTAAAGAGTAAAGTTACTTTTAAATTACCCCTGCTTATTCGACAACATGATGTACATTATAATTAATAGACTTGCTACCTATAAAACAACAAAAAGTTATTTTACAAACTAAATGCTAACCCAGCATACCTAAATAAATATTAGCTTTCCTGCGCTGATTAAATATTATCCAGCAATATCAATGGCTCGCGAATCAAAGCCTTTTAATATCACTGTTCACGGGGAACCGAAATATTAATTATTTATTTACGCACGCTAATTAGGGGCCTCCGACATTTACTTATCCCTCCCTCGGCCCAACGGTTCCATTTCGTTTGAAACAAACTTTTCATTAAATTCGATTTTGGTTAAACGCGTGGGATACATTTGAATTAGTTCGTTTCAATTTGTTTGGGTTGGGTCCTCTAATGCCAATCATTGTTGTTTTGTTTTACTTACCGGCTAGTGATTGCGACCGCTAGGCAATGTGCCCAGGAACAAACGTTTTACCTAAGCCTAACAGAGAGCTAATTGGTGTCTAGACTTCGGTAAAAATACGTGTTGAAAACGTTGCATCATTATTCCTTTTGTTGGTTTTCCTTAACAAATTTATTTATGCAGTGAACAGAAGAACGTGTATGAAAGGGTCAGTTTGTCAGGATCGTTCCAGGTAGCGATCGATCTATTCTATGTATCTATTCCGTTGGGCATGTAGAGGTGTGAATATATGTATGCTTGTATGAAAATAACTTTAACCAAAGCTTATAAAAACCTTTTTGATGTTCAGCCCTTTAGGGATTATCGATATGAGTGTGTATATATGTACGTAAAACTAATACTTAACATGCCTCAGTACTCATTATTTCGGACATAATTAATAAATCAGTGTTGTATTTAAATCGTATTAACACATAATTAAAATCAGCAGCATATTTCACAATAAATAATTATCGGCCGTAATTTTCTTGGTAGCTCAAATTGTTAATCCCAGATAATGTCGAAAACGATACTGATTTTACATTCTGTTTGTAAATTTCATCACGTTGACATCATCGAACGGCAATTAATAACCGGTGCTGATTAAAATCGAATGAATATCCAGTTTGACTCGATTACTTCACTCGTATCAGTGAAAACTCGAATATAGTTAAATTGCCAATGCGTTTAATTCAATCGCACCTAATGAACGCTCAATGGCATGTCCGACATAAAATTTATTTCGTCTTTGTATAATCCAGATAAAGCTTGTATGCATATTAAAGAGATAATACTTTCTTATGAATACCAGTAACAAAGCAATTACTGGGAATTTTAAAAATGCACTATTTAGAAATGATCGATCGAATAGCTGTTCATCACATGAAAGGTCCTCTAAGACGGGACGGATAAAAAACAAAGACATACAATGGCATTGTTAATAAAGCTGAAGCTATTCTATTCCAGAATCATTTTAAAAGCCGACACAGCACTGGAAGTAAAAGAGGAGACCATATATTTCCAACGTAATGATCTCGCACTTTTAATATATTGCTCCTTTTTAAGTGTAATTGAAAATAATAGAGTTGCGCTCCGTGTACAACAGCACATCAATGTAAACATTAGAAGAATACCCAACCTCTAGCTGTTCACCTATGGAGAGTCTTACAACATTTAATATGGACTTGTATACATTGAGAAGCTGTGACAATGTACGGAGACTCAATTCGGATATTTCGTCCTAAAAATAATAAGAAGTGTTCGGAAGGCGTTGCCAAAAAAGCGTATAACTCAACAAGGAGAGAGCGATAAAAGACCTTATCACTGGCGTGTGAGAATGGAAATTCGCGTGGATTTTTGGGTCGACATGAAGCACCCTTAGCGCCCTGTGACCCTCCAGCTGTACTTGACCTCTATAAGCTGGAACTCATACAATAAGTAACTCGGAACGGCAGAACTTTACAGATAATCGTTAGGAGAAAGAAGAACTTTTTAAATAATCTTCCGAATTCATTGAGAACACATTCCGTACGCAGATATTCGGCGGGTTTGTGGATTTCAAAACCGAGTGAAAAATTTAACTTACAATATGAAATATTCTAATTACAATATGAAATATCATTATGGAATCAATTTAGGCCTTTAACACTTAGAGTAAATACTTATAGAAAGTCTCATAGAAATACTCACAGAATACTCATAGAAAGTCCTTCCAAAATGATAACCAGAATAATCAGTATTAAAGAATATTTCGTTACATGGTAAGTGGTTAGGTAGGAACCTACTAATAGCCAATAAATTGTGAAATGTAATAATGGTCAAGGTTGATAGCGTTTTACCTAAAAATGATTTCCAATACACTTATTGGGCTTTCAATATAAGTATATTACTCGTACATGTTGGCAATACATTAAACTATAATATACTTAATGTCCTTTTTTGAAAGGTTTTCTTACGTATACATGGAAGTTATTTCCTCATACATTTTTTATTACATTATAATATTAAAGCTGTAAAATCCCAGTTGAAATTTTATCTCGAAATCCAGCACAGAAACGGTGAAGTCATAATGTGGCAAATAAATCTACAAAGCCGGGGAAAGGCTGGACTCCCTAAATCTATATGAAATCTCGGACTTAATCCTCTCTTACAAGGGTACCAGGACCTGAGTTTGAACCTATAGGCGAACAAGTCTGCTATAAATTTTACTTCGTACTTCTAAGAAATTTTATTTCAATATTGTGGCAAAAACGCGTAAAAATACCTCCTGCTGATTACAAAAATCTCTGTATGTTTAATTAGATGTTTCGTAAATGACATTGAACTTGGTGTCTTGGTCTTGGTATTTAGTCTTGGTACTTAGTACTACTACTATATATATATAGTAGTAGTAGTATATTAGTAGTAGTATTATTATTAGTACGTAATTTTTAATATGCCAATATACACGACTTTTAATCCCTTTACCTTTTGTGCCCACCCTGGGTACAATCTCAGTTCGTTATGTAATAGCTAATAAGACATTTTATACGAGTAATAGCTTTTTAAAATCCAATATCCCAAAAACGTTCACAAAAGGGAACTGGGATCTAGAGTTACTAAATGTCAAATTAATATTGATAGCAATGACGATTACGTTGATTTTTATTCATTGATCTTAATTGAGCATCGTATGTCAACAGATTACATAAATTGACGAGAGCTCTAGCTGCGGGATCCATTGTGCCCTTATTGAATGCGAAGAGTATCAAATCACGTTTACAAATGTACTTACATCCATTGATATACTTCCGCTGTGAATATACGGGGGTATATTTAGAATAATACGTTTAATATTTTTGTTTTGCTACTACTTTCTTGCATGGCACAGTAGACAAGGAAAAATAGATATCACGTATCTCAATTTATCCTTATCCTGAATACTAATAAATCTATCAATATGCTTTATTAAGACGTTGCAATAAATGTAACCATATATATGAAATATCGTTAAAGTTACGAGACGTAGATAAATTAAACCGTGTAAGAAGAAAGAAAGTGGAAATAGGTATAAAAGCCTACCCCAGGAGAAAGCGACGACGCGAGACGGGTAGAAAATCCTAGTTTATATATGCCCGCCAGTAACGTTCACAAAACACAAAGGGAACTTGCAATTTGCAGCCACAAGTACGTACAAGTGATCGTTTTTATTCGGAATATTCCGGAATACACGCGCTTCGGCTGTCTGTGATTTATTTCGGAAATCGCTGATAGAGGAATATTTACGCTATTTGACATTTCGGGTACAAAAATTGTACGTGTGCCGAATATTGCGCCAACTTGTTTTCATTTCGTAACCTTCGCGTCGGGAATGGTTTACAAAATTGAATCGAGACTTACGTATTGCTTCGTATTTCGAAATTTCCTTCGCCCTCGTCGCAGTAATCGCAGACAATAAAATGGCTTCTGCGACAGATGTAACAAAGATCAAAATCAAGCCCCCGACGCAAAATAACTGTTGACGCTTAACAAGTCCCGGGCAAACTTCAATAAAAGTTTTAAAGGAAATTTCTAATTACGTGTTCTTCAAACTTTGCGCTATTCGTGTAATTGTTAGCTTACACAAAAGCTAAGTATTAAACGCTGCAAAGACAATAAGACTCTGTATGAATATTAAGAGGGGTGTTCATTTGGTGCGCGGTACGGGATAATTATGCCCGTGCAATTGTATGTTGTGAATACATAGGCTACAATTTGTATAATTACCTCACCAGAACCTATTGTCGCACGACACGGCGACACGTTGTATGTGTGATCTAATACGCTCCCACCATTCATGTCTACAATATCTACGTTAATTGTTACAAGCCACCTAGTAACACAACTATTTTTATAATAATTCTGTTAGAGATTATAAATGTGACAATATTCGAAAATTATTGATTAACCTGAACATACATAAGTATCATAATAATATATTTTGGGATGTTCAGTGGTCAACTTACCCATTTTCAGCTCGCATTATCGTGAAACTGACAGAACACGATTTATTGATTTATTTGCCTATTCATATTATCCTTAAAATGACCTTACTTAAATCGCTAGACAACCCTGCCCGAATCTTACCTTTAACCTATGAATAGTAATGAATAGTTTATTTCATTAAGTAAGAAACCATGTATGTAGGTTCCTTTTACCTTTCTCATAAATGTGTCTTTACAGGTTGCGTGTTCCCTACCCACTGGCACGGCCGCTGGTTCCAGTCCGGGGTGATCCAGCCCATCACCATTGAGGGGGACCGGCTCTCCAACAAAGGGAAATGCCTTTCTTCAGAAGGGGACAAGTTCCTTGTTGTCGATGAGTGAGTATTCATTACCTCCGCCTTTATCTTGCACCGCAGAATTTCGATTAATCCAATCAATTTAACAAATGCTTGATCCCTATTGAAATGATTGATTGCGGGAGTGTAATTGGTAGGGATCTCTGTTCTTTCTTACCTTTATTGGGGCTGAGAATTGGTGGACCAAAACAGATTTTCTATGCGATTTTTCGGCGCTTTTTGGCTCGTCATTCTTATTTTTTTATGCTGTAAGACAATGAAACGACAGGTTTTTAGTTATATTTTTCAGACCGAGTATAAAAATTAACAAGCATACACCTTTTAGAACTAGATTTCATCCAGATTCTAGTTTTACGTTTAACCGACAATCCCCCAACATATTAGAATTTGAAAAGTTGAATATCAATCATACTTACAAGTATCCATCCACTTACCCTAATAATAGGCTTGCATCCCGCTGCATACATGCAAAAGTAGACCTAGCATCATCCTTCATTGTTGAATAATGTGTATGTATTCCATTTTACAGAAAAGGATGTTATCGCTGCGTCGTCATGCACGAGAAGCATAAAAACGTCCTCCAGTACAAAGAGAGTAAGTAACGAGATCTTATTACTGTTAAATTGTACGAAACAAAGGAACATAGTTCATTTAAAACAATTTTCTTTTATGCAGAACGATGCACTTATGATAACTAGAATTTATGTGCATTTTCCTCTGCAAGCTTTGTTACCTATCTCGGAACGAAACTATTTGTTGAGCTGAAGTGAACCCTGTTAACTGAGTGGTGTCTGTCCTATTTTGCAAGCACATGCTGCTCTAACGGATAGTCAAATAGGATAAAGGGATTTGTCATTCAAAGGATTGAGTTATTGCTTCGTATACGCGTACTTAACCTATAATGCGAATGGTATACAGATTATGTAATTGCATTTATACAGATTCAGATTATTAAGAGGTTTAAATTGCATAGTTTAAAGAGATAGATAGATAGAAGAAATATGCATTTGCCTGACGACTTATATTCCTTTGGGATCAAAGACTTTTAGAAAAGTAAGAGGCTCTTAGTTAGATGTCTCATACACGTTACTCGAATATCGATTTTTTTAACTTATCACACCTCTGATGTTTAATCCTATTATCTATTCTATATATAAGATATTAAAGACAAAAACCTGCCTAATTCTGGAGCGAAATCTCTGGAAGATAAGTTTAATAAATGAAGAATAAGATAGCAGATGATCTCATTGATTTGGGGAGTGTGCTTGATCAGGGTTCAGTTACACTGTGCACACTGTCGCAGTTGATGAATCGATTCGAAGCGAGCTCTCAAGATACCCAGTGTTTCTGACGTAAAACACGATGTCTCTATTGTAATATTATGTCGTACATACGCATGTCGTCTCCGTTCAGAGGGATAGGCGGAGATCACGGATTCTCATATGATGTGTTCCTTTTTAATATTAATTATCTTGTCTTAAAATCGGATTCTCAAAGTTTCGTGATATTTGATTATCTTAGGTAAATACTGTTAGTATACTGTTACCCTGATACATAATTTGTCATTTTAATAAGGACATTATTTCCAAAGCTCGCAATATTAAATTTTGCTACGACTAACGCGACAGGAGTAATATATTTATTTTATTAAATATACTCGACCGATGTAATTCTGGTGTTAGTTTTATATTTATCACCATTTTGATTTTTGTTGTACAAAAATGTAGTTAATAATTAAGACTGCGATTGTTAATTATAAATAATATACATTTACGCGAATAATATTCAGATTGACCAGAACCTGGAGACAATAATATCTCCTAGGTCACTTTTTAGCATGAATATCAGGATTGTGATATCATATGAAACAATGACAACAATTTGCTAGCCCATCGCCTAATAGATTCCCATGACACCTAGTTCCTTAGTCGTGTCCTACAACATGCCGAGAAGAACGACAATTTGAACTAAAATTAATGAACTTCTATTTACGTTCCAGACTACAACAATTACTAATTAATCCTATTCGTACAGCTTTCTGCCACCGGCGTGACGCGTTGCCTCATCTCTGCTCAATGATCACCGGGGATGCCCTACTTTACTCCATGTTCAGGGAAAACGCTGATCCAGTCGATTGCCCACTGAAAGGACCCTTCTCGTTCACGTATAATAGGTTTGTATTTCTATGATTCTATTCCAGCGTTGTGTTAAGTCTTTTGTGCTCGGCGGATTAAGTCGGAATGAACTGGTCCGGGTTGGTTAATTGTAGAATAAGTATCTATTGAACAAGATTATTTTATGAACCATTAAGTAAATAGACATATAACAGTCAGATAGACGCTATATTGAAAAAAGGTGACGTTAGGTGCACCGATAACCGCCGAGAGTGTATGAGAAGATGTATGAATGTCAATGAAGCGAAAGTGGTCTGTCAGGATCGGGACATATGGGGATCCGTGATCTGTGCCTACCCCTCTACAGGGAATCAGGCGTGATGTGTATGTATGTATTAAGTAAATAAAGTATAAGTAAATGAATATAACCTGATTGTGTTGTGTAAAAAATCCAAGCAAAACATTAATTTCGTGACTGTTTAAGACAATTAATAAAAGCAAAGTCAAATCTATAATTGAAGAATTTTTGCCCGTAGCAAATCATCCCTAAACACAACCTCTAAGTATTTTCATTACGTTTAAATGACTAGCAATAAAAATTGGGGTCTTATAGGTATTACCGAAGAAGTACTACCGAAGTTCTACTTCTCTTCTCTTCTTCTTATTATATTATATATTTTACTGTCTACTGTGTATTACAGAGGCCACGGGGACTGCAAGAGTCCAGTATCTTCAATCGAGAGCTGCACCGAGGAATCCCGTTTGCTGCTTAACTACCAAGCGTGCCCTGATGTCTATGGCTCTGAAAGCACTGGTAAGGTGTAATAAGTATTATATGGATAAGATTTCGAGATGTAGGAAATTGGAAAATTATTTGTTTCGCTGTATATACATAAAAAAAAAAGTTACCTCTATATTTATATAATTATGAGTTGCTATGGAGATTACGCAGAGAACTTACTTACTGCGTCTTATTATCAGTTTATCTACAATAAAATTGTGATGTTAAATTCATAACAGAACCTTTGGATATTATTAGGATATTTTGCTTACACATTTAGGATAATGCGTTGGCGTCCTTCCATCAATTACTTTAATATTTTGCTTCCATCATTTTTATTTGGTACAACGTGCCTAAGATGATATTTTAATTATTCCTTAAAATTAATTTTTATATTACTCTCAAACTTCTACTACATACGAAGTGGAATCTAAAATATGGATTCAACTTCGAAATATCTGAACATTGGCACGCTAGAGCCTAGCTTTTGTATAGTAGAGACTAGAACGTATAAATTGAATAAAACACATAAAGCTCTATTCAAAGCCGATATTTAGATCAAATGCTAGCCAACAAAACTCACAATAGACTTTTTGGGTGAAAACAAAAAAATATCGAACACAATTGATTACAAATGGATCGGGCACCGTTCCAAGGGACAGGCGTGTCGTCCACCAATTGTTTGGGTTTAGCTTACAACGCTGTAAAATATAGGCGAATTATGCGCCCCATATTTATTACATGTAATATACATCCAGTATTGAGTGTGCTTCGGAAAATAGAGTAACGAGAAAGAATGGACTAACTGATTTGCGGTATGAATAATGTTGAGTTGGTTATCTGTGATAAATTTTCGTAATGGTATTGGGTGGTCTAAGAGTAGATTCAATCGATATCTTTGTTAAACCTAAAAGTACTAATCTAGATCTTCATTTAATCTAGATGCTTATTTTAAGTAACCGATGCTAGAATGGTTTCTTATTACGAATTACGTATACACAATCAAGTTTATAATCGCCAATAAGGCTAAAACGGAACAGAAAGTCCTGGAGATAATAAGACATTTCGTCACATTCAAATTGTTGTTGTCACACATTGTTATTTGCTTTTATAATAAATCTGATTTTTCTAATTAACCCTCTAAGTATGAATAATGTTTTGACGAATATGTCCCTATCATATTCCAGTTGAGGAGCTGGAGTGTTTGGCAACGTGGAAGGAAGGCAGCTTGCGATTCCTGGTGGGCAAAATCCATCACGACCACGCTACTAGCAATGAAGATCGATACAGGTGCTTCGTTTATGAGAAATCGAACGGAATTGGTAAGTTATTCGGTTAAGGAATTATTGTTACTCGGTTAAGGAATTATTTATAAGTTCATAATGTATTCAGATATTAGTCTGCACTAGAACCAATTTAATAAAAGTGAATTTATAATAATAAAATCCAATTTAATTTCGTAAACATGCTTACATGCTAAGACCTGTTTCTTTTCCCTGTAGGAGAAATTTCTCTCTCACAATATGTATAGAAGATAGCTACCTATTTTAAGTCAGTGCTAGTAAATGACGACACGGCTTACCACCTGCCACATTAGCTACTATCTGGTTTAATAAGTGAGTTCGAGGTGTTCATAGAAACACTGACCCCGCAATCACGGAGATTTGATTATTCCATAGGAATTAAAGTCGTGAAGGTGTTTGTTGCTTTGTTTATTTTGAAGTCAATAATAATATATATTTTTATTATTTTGCAATTACAGTTTCGAGCAACGCCTACAGAGAAGAACTGAACTCTGGTTCCGTAGAATACAGGGTGGCACAGTCCGGAGACGCTACCTGCAACGGCCTGTTTAGTGCCACCGAAGGTTCTAGAACCATGGTGTTGAAGCGAGGTACTTTTTATTAACTGCGAAGTAATTAACTAGCATAAAGCTAGCTCTTGCTTTATAAGGTAGATGCACAGATAATATAATACTGCAGTAGATGGTTTCTAATTGAGGCGAAATCTTATAAGCAAGAAGCTATAGTTTCAAACAATGCAATAGCCAGTCTTTTTAAAATGGCCATTCTTCAATTCATCGTGTACTCCATAATATTAGATGTGAAGCCTTGAGGTGCCCATGGAATCACAGTCAGAGACAACGCTCATTATCCTTCCTTTGGAATATTGTTGTAATGTGAAATTAGGTTTTTTTATAAATTATTTTTATCAATTTCAGTGGGCGTAAGATTCAACTGTCAATTCCCGTCGTGGATGACGTTTTCCCACACGTGGCACACGTTAGACTTCAGCAGTAACTACACGTTTTACCAGAAGAACGCTACTTTGAAGATAACCAACCAAACTGGGGTGGATGTGAAGGTTTACTGCTACAGTGTCAAAGCTAGTACTCCGAGTGGAAAGTCAGTCGCCGTGGTAGCCCATTGGCAGCATCATTGGTAGGTTGAGCTTTTATTCTATTCCTCTTTCACTAAAACACTACCTACATTAATCTTAATTTGGTTATCTATGAAAGATGAATCTTAAAGAGGTATACGCCTATAACTAATATTATTAAGAAATGAACTAAGGATACTGATTTGAGATATCGCCAATTCATAAGTAAAATAAACGAGAGTTTATTAGGTGGTATTATACATAAAATCTAACGTAAAGAGTTATAAGCGTAACCTCCTAACTTACCGGAAGGTAATTATCTATTTCCCCGAACCAGGGTGTGTTTAAATGCAATAGCTATAATTCTATTCCAGTGTATCTCGCTACGTGTGCCTAGTCCTGTACAAGCGGGACACTTACATAGCAGAGATCCAGCGAGGGACTCCCACTCTTCGGCCTGATGATGCTTGCTCTACGCACCACTTTACTGCAGCTACTGCCCCGTACATTACATTAGTTGGTAAGTTTATTTACCTAATTATTTTATTAAGTTTATTTTTATATTAAATTACTCTTATGTTAGAAAGGAATAACATACCTTAAAATAATTTTCATTTTCTTATTCCAATATACAATTTTCCCTTTAACTCATTCGAAGCCGCGCTATTTTTCAGCGTCTTACTAGCGGAGCCGCCATACAAACGGTCATGAACACGCGAGGCGTGTCCGCGGCTCCGCGACTAAGAAAAAATGGACACGCCACGCGTGTCCACTGGCTCTGCGGCAAGTTTAATGTTTCTAAATACGTTAATAATACATTGTGGTCGTTTATTTCCTTAGTTCCATTTGTGCAACGAAAGAGATAAGGTTGTGGCAACAGTATAGTGATTTTAAACCAGGAATTATGGCGGAATATGGATATTTAGGTAAATAGGTAAATTAAATATGATGTGATTCTCAAACTTACTTATATATTATTAAACTTATAATATTTTTTTTGTTTGTATAGTATATAATTTACTCATCTATCGACTAAAATCACTCAGAAACATATTATTGTGTAAGTACTAATATTATAATAAACAAGCTAACGTAGTGAGTTTGATGGAAAGTTAAACAAACTTTTAGAACCTCTGGTCGCATACTCAAAGTGGACACGCGTCGCGTGTTCTTGGCATCCCACAAGGGGTTCGTTTTTAGTATAAACATAACTTCTTTCAAAGTAGAAACCACGTGAATATATTGTTATTCGTGTGGTAAATACCATGTACACAAATTCTTATAACATTTTTTCATGTACTTTTCGAGATATAATCGAAAACTTATGGACACGCGAGGCGTGTCCGCGGCGTGGCGAGTAGAATTTCCATGGACACGCGAGGCGTGTCGTTGGCTCCGAATGAGTTAAAGGAATAGGCAGGGATTATGGGAACTCAATTTATGCGTATGATATTGAAAAGGATTATGCTCCGGAAGGCAACCTAGATACATTTAAAATCGGAACCTTCTTTAGCCTGATCCTAGCAAACAACATTGACTTAATTTGTGTATAGATAGATAATCAGTGGTTATAATTAGAGAATATCATACCATTGTATGACTTAATCTAATACGATTAGTTACGATATATTATTATCATTTACTTTCAACCATCTTAAATTAAGCTTTTTAAAAATTACTAGTACTTAATTGTCTTTTGTATTTGTGGATCTATAATCACCGATATCTTCTGGCAGACTTTATATTATTGTATCTGACAGTCAACATATCTTATTTCTTTTCGTATCCCGTTTGCAAATAATTAAGTCTATTAATGTCTTTTTTACAGCAAGCAATCCAGAGTCAAAAGAATGCCCCTACCCAGGCAAATATAGCATAGAATTCAACTCGCGTCCGAGAAACACTAGATCGCTAAGCAAGTACAAGCCCACTAAGAGTAGATCCAGAAAGAACGTGGACGACCATAACCATGCACATAATCTTAGATATAATAGTAGTAGGATTTTGAATTTTAGTGTAAATAATATATCAGATACCCCTATGTTAAGGAGCAGAAGACAGGTGGACGTTTTTGATACGAATGGTTGTGTGCATAGCAATTATAACAGGTTAGAAGTTGCCTGTAATAATGGGAAGAACATGGAGTTTTACTCGTCGTGCGAGAATAAGGACGTTGTTACTGGTACGTAGAACCGCTGTCAAACAATTTTTTTTTCAGAAAAACATTGAATTGTTCTGGATGCACTATAACTTAAATGAATAAAGCATTCATATTCTGGGTATCACGGGTAACCCTGTGTGTTGGGGCTGCAGACTATTGAAACGATTGGGCATGTTATTCTAGAGTGCGGGTCTATGGCTCAAAAGAAGGTAAAAATCCTTGAGAAACTAGGGTTGCTTTCCTTTCTGAGCCTCTGGTGGGAGCTGGGTTGACTAGACTAACCAACAACATCAAACAAAACGATCTCACTGGGGACTAATTCCGGAAACCACGGAGACCAACAAACTAATTAAACTGACTTTTTGGTTCAGATTACAAGTTTTTGTAAACATTCTTTTCTTATTGATCTGTTGCTTACAAATTTTATTTTATGTTTGCTATTTTCCAGCATACACCTGCCATGGAGGTTGGTATGAAAATGGGGACTCCTTCGTAGTGACAACTCCAGTAACAAGAGACAGTGCAGCAGCGAGGAGATACTGTTTTGTTTCTAGAGAATCCCGTAGTGGGACCCTATCCTTTACAAGATCAGCCACAAGCTGTCAGCGGGGATGGGAAAATGAAGAGGCACTAAGTTTTGACTCTGTGCCTACAGGTTAGTATTTTTTTATTTATACTGAATGCCTTGATATATAATAATATAAGATCACAGTAACATAGTAACTATTATATTGTATAGAAAAATTAAGACTAAATGAAAAAATACTAATGGTGAGGGAAAACATTGAAGAAACCTACCTGTTCCCGAAACGGGTAATAGTTAGTGCTTGTAAAGGTGACATCACTTAGAAACTGCCTTATTGAGTACTGAAAGGTTTGGTTTTCAATGGACACATGCATGACCATTAACCCATCTGTGTTTAGAGATACAAGTGTTATCATCTCCATTACTGATTCCTCATACTTTGGGATGTTGTGTATGTTTGCTTGTGAAGCAAATTTATATTCCATTCCACAAGAATCAATTAAATGAGCCAGCGCCCCAAAGAAGTGGCTATCTGTCAATGTATAATAGACTGAAGTATAATTAATAAACTTTGTTTTATTTTTCAGGAGAATGTCAAGACCAAGCCAGCAAGCAGCCAAGTTGTCAAATATCACCCTCAGTAATATTAGGAACTCTTTATCTAATTATAGCCAACCCTTTCATTTTTAGATGACTTCAAATGTCTTCTTTAGTGCTGTAAAGTCATTATATGTAGGTATCACCAATTGTTTTAATAACCTTAATTTATTATTCTAGATATTGCCTATTAGTTACTACCTACAAATTATTATATATTAAAAACAATCTTAGCTATTGCATTATGACCTTGCTATATATTGATAGTTGAGGGCCTAAAATGATTGCAACAATATGCATGTCTTCTTTTCAAGAAAAATGTTTTTAAAATGGTTATAAAGTAATGTAACTGCAATGAAATATCCAGAATAATAAACTAGAATATGTAAATATATCATTTGATTGTTAGTAGTTATGTATTTTGTACTGGTAAAAGTTTTCAAGCACAAGTAAATGTAGAATAGCCTTTTTGTATATCGTTTTTGTGAAATGTTTTAGTTTCATAGAAATAGACAGTTTTGGTGTTATTTAAGCTCAATATAAGGTATTTAATGTAATGAAGAAAAATGTTATACTATTATAATAATGTATCATACTAGACTGTAATTTACACTCACTGTTTTTAGTTATAAATTGTCCATTTTCAATACTTTCAGCTACTAAAGATACAAACAAATAGATTAAAATAAAATTACACTGATCCAATAAATAGAAATTAGTATGGATATGCCATGATCTTTATTTATATTGAACATTGTCAAACTATGTTAAACATTTATTTTTATTTAAATTCTTAGTGAAATACAGGTGGCATCCTCAAGCAAATAAGAATGTTGTATAGAACATTCAAACACTATTTCAAGGCACA
Organism: Leucoptera coffeella; assembly: GCA_030578115.1. Lineage (NCBI taxonomy): Eukaryota > Metazoa > Arthropoda > Insecta > Lepidoptera > Lyonetiidae > Leucoptera > Leucoptera coffeella. Next base: position 271,620 of record JAMBLF010000076.1, on the reverse strand, counting down.
AAGCTTTGCAGATCTTATATTCCCCTAAATTTCACTGACCAGCAAAAGTTTAAACCTCCAGAATATTGAACGTTTTATCTTTTATTTATAATGTCAATCTCAATATAATTTTAAATAGAAAGGTTGTGAGATTAATGTCAAATATTCTCCAGCATAGGTTTAGTCTCAAATATATATAAAAATTTAGGTTTATAGAGTATCAAAATTTGAGATCGCATTATTTTATATTGACATCGAAGTAATGTACAAAATAATTAAGTTGAGGTTGTTTTAATATATTGTATATATAATAATAGTTGTAATAAACTACATTTCATCTTATATACACTAGCACCTAATTAAAATTTGTTACACAGTGAAAGTTTCATTAACTATTCAAACCAAAATTAACTATTTCTTTATAAGACCTATATTAAAAATTTAAACATGTATTTCATCTCCCAATCATACATCAAAGTATACGTCGTTAATGTACCATATCCACAAACCAATTCCTTTGTTTATAGATCCATGCCAATTCGTTTAAACCATAGGGTAATTGGCATTAGAACTCACCCGTATTAAACATAGCACACAGTCCTTGGACCGTGCAGTCTTATTTGAATGAAAGTGTTAATTATTTTATTAAATGATAACTTGATTATAATTTTCAGTTTGAAGACTTTGTTTATAGCATACTTTACTTATCAACGAGAATACCACCAGCAGTTGAATGCAAAATATTGTAAAGAAATTTAAGGCGTTTTACACATTTAAATTCAGAAGTTCTTTTGTTTGTTATAATAACATCTATTAAGTATGTCAAGGATATTAATTTGTGGTTTAACATTACCTATAGATATGAAACACTATGATATATAAATAACAATCTTGTGTGTCACAAGTTAGCATCATGTATGTTCAACTCATTCAACAGAGATATTACTCAACTCGTCAAAAACACTGAATTTAGCTGCAAATTGTCTATTGGAATAATATGCACAGGCTATACTTTATTTATTTGTCGATGTCATGAGATGACTGTGTAGAAACTGCATTTTAGATAACACAATTAATGAAAACTTTGTTTTCGCACTTGAAGCAATATTAGCTAAGATAATTAGATAAGCAATGGAAAATACTCATTCTGAGATTGAAATGTATTATAAAATAATGTTAAATAGAATAATAAGACTTCGCGACAGCAATAATATTATATTTGTATTCAAGGCTATTGAATGATAAATATAATGATAGAATGATAGTGTTGTTATAGATCATCCAAGAGAGATTTTCAAAGGAGACTTTTATTTGCAGAAGACTAGTTATCGATAGTTTTCATTTCGAGTCAAAGCATCGTTGTTTCCCATGTGTGATATAGATATATACATTTTAATATAATAGTAGATTTAAGTCATAATTTTAGTCTGCATTGATCATTAATAAATAACTAAATAAATTTTCGTTGTTTTATTCATCGAATGATCGTTCACATTTCCAGAGCTACACAGTGAATAACCTAATAATTGTTATACTATTTTATATCATTTATTTTCACTAGAAAGTTTTCTAGTAACATACATACTTCTATCCATAATTCTATCCATGTTACCAAAAGAAGTAGATAGACAAAAGTATAAGCAAAACAGAGATAAAAATTAATGAAAAAAAGTATCGGCGAGTATAATATACCCTACTCAAATTTAGATGGAGCTATTTCACTTAATTAAGCTAGCTAATCGCTCTAGTATTGACAAATAAAAAAGTGACCTCTATTATTGAGAAGATGCACGATTTATGTCACGCCATCTGTTTTTCCAATTTGGCTTTAAAAATAAGCGGAGTAAAATAAGAAGTTAGCACTTACCAAAAAATTAGTATGGGATGGGGTATCTGTACTGTATTATTATATTATCTGTGGTTTAGGCTAGTCTCTATTTCTACATACCTCTAGACCCACCCTTTCACATCATATGCAAATACATACATAAACACTTTGATGACACCTCTTCGGGGAAGTCAAAAGTTCACGTGACCATCTCTGCAATTGCGGAGAAGGTAATTCTGAGGGCACTTCTCATTCACTTGACGATGAAATAGTCAGTACTCATTGTGATTGGTGGTAAGCCATGTTTTGACAAATTTTGCTTGAATAATGGCGGAATTTAGCACTTTTGCTAGTCCACTAACAACTTCTCACTATTACTGATCTGATATTGAACTGATATTTTGATGATATTGAACTGTATTTGTGCTAAAACGTTTTAGTCGACTTTGGGCACCTGATGATTGTTACCCTCACTGTAGTTCCTAATCAGCGCATTTTGTAAAAGTATTTTGATCACGTAAATATTGATACAAAAAATTTATTTTGTTCTGAACCGGGGTTTGAACCTTGTGGCCACTTATACCGAGGCAACCCCATACAACTGAACAATGATTCTTGAGACAATTATGGCCAAATGTGAGATGAGTGACTTTTTTTTGTATAAATAAATTTGCCTCTTTGACGTCTGGGCCCCCAGGCCACTAATGCATTTTAGCATAATCGTAGTTCAGTAGTAACGCAATTATACTTTAGAAGCTCGATAGCAGTTTAACGGTAATGAGTAGCAGAACTGTCAAGTTCACTTTTGAAATTACGATATTTGACACTTTTGCTGCAATCAATAGAGATCCCGCCACATAAGGTGGCAGTTGGAGGCGTCGCCACAGTCGCGTAATTCAGTGTTACCAGTAAACACGCCAAAACTAGCACTCACTGTGCCATACGGCTCGATACATTATAGGTTTCATTTGTAACGGTCTTTGGTTGCAGAGCTATAAACTCAAATAAAACAAATTAATATATCAAAGTCAAAATATGTTTATTAAACTATTTCAAACATGATTAATAATTAACGGGACTTATCCTTCTTATTATATATTACATATATTATGTGTTCCTTCACTCTGTCCGCAATAGACCGTTTAGTGTGTCCGACGTAGGATTTCCCACAGCTGCAATCAATCTTATACACACCCTTATATCTTATATCATGAGTATAAATCGCGAATCTCTTAAAACTATTATTTCAAACATGGCACTGAGCATTGTCTTTACATATTTTTTACCGAGGTTAGATCAGCGGAGACCCTAGCTTGGAGAAGAACTAACAAGAAACTCCGGAAATCAATTTATTATAATCACCCTTAACAAACATAAAAATTACAAAGAGTGGGCAAAAAACACAACGCTGGTAATACTAAATTTACCTTTCATACAAAATAACACGCAATTGCGGAAACGTCAAATTTAGTTCCAAGTTTGGCTACTGCCAACTTATGTGGCGGGATCTCTAGTAAAATTTGACACTTGTCTTGTTAAAGCATTTTAATTTATCCAATAAGGCTGGTTAAACTTAGTTTAACAGGTGATTTTATATATTCACGAATGAACCAATAGCAAATGTTCACCATTGAAGTTCCCGTTAGGAACAAAATGGATTTTGGTTGAAAGTACAAATCAAAGATACTTAACATGTTAGCGTGAATATATATATATTATAATTATAGGTAACTGTTAGGAAATAAACAAAAAGATAACTAACCTAACCCATGAGATCCCATCATCACGACGAAGCTATCATTTTTATCTCTCCATCCCTATTAATTACCAAAAAGAACAAATGAGCACATATAGCATCCTTTGCCTTTTCTGAAAGGTAAAATATTACTACCAAGCTAGTCGCAGGTCTGAATTTGTTATGTTTTCATAATGAAAAACATAATTAAATAAATTGTAAAATTTCTATTAATGGAATGAAGATAGCGCCTAATGTTTATTATTGTTTAAAAAAATTGTACGCGTAGTTTTCTATTCGGTTCACGCCATTCAAATAGAATCTACAATTTTCATCTTTTCGTTGTTATCATAAATCATAATATAAAATAAGAAGAGAAACTCAACATTGTAATAGGATTCCAGTTAATATGGACAAGAATTTAAAGTTAAAAATACTTATCTTTATCATCCTCCAATAATTTCATGTACGCTTTAAATAAAAAAAAACTAGCTGTGTGTGTCGTTCATTCAGTTCAGTTCAGTCAATTCCATTATTTATTTGTTGACTAGTGTGATGTGTGTTGCAGTTGTCGTTTATTATAGTCTTTTGGTTTAATTTTTGAATTCATCTTAATTTTTGGAACCCTTCAATACGATTTAAATACCTCCCTAAACTATTTAAACATGACATAAAACTTGTGAATTCTAGTGTAATGTATAAAATTCTTGTGTTTCAAAACCTCTTCATGTTGGTTTTGACAAAAATTTCTGTGAAAGTGACATAAAATATTGTATTTAGTGTGACTGATAATGCAAAAGCATCATAGTAAACAATATAGACTTCCTCTTGTGTTAAGGCTGTGTGATTGTGCTGCGAAAATGCAACGCAGTGCAGATACGTAAACGAAATTCCCATAATGTTCGAGGCGGGCTGAGATGATCGTGTACCGTCGATGATAGCGTTATCTCAACCGCTATAATGCAAGAAGAGGCTTCTGCAGATAACTCTGATTCTCCACCTAGGAGAAAACCAACCAAAGTGCTCAAAATAGCTGAAAGTTTTACTAATCTTGACGAAACTGCAAAGGGCGGGCGATTTGTACGAGGGCCCAATTCCAAGCACGGCAGGAGGTACCGGAACGGTGTTTCAGAGAATGGCACCCCTGGGAAACGGGCTGGTGTGTGTTGTGATGATACTGATAAGGAGTTGAGTGTGAGTGATAATAATAGTGAAAGACATGGCGACCGAAGGGTGACTGGATCCTCATGCACAGCGCTACGGACAGCAGTAGCTGCCTTGTATCCCTTCGATGATTTCATCTTGGAGAAAATCGGGGTGGGATTCTTCTCTGAAGTTTTCAAGGTAAGAATGTTGTACTTAATCAATTGCGTTTACATTTTAGTGTGACTACCCTATATTTTATAACAATATCTGGAATTTCTTTCATAACTATTGTCTTTTTGCATAGTGATTCAATTCAATAGTTCTTCCATACTATGACCATAATAAAGCCTCTTGAAGTAAGCGGGTGCTCCTTAGCTTATCTTAGAATTTATAATTTTTCTATTTAAATAATGAACGGTCAATAATAGGTATATATTCTAAGTATTATCATTATATAAGATTATTTCAAAATGACTATGAAATGGTATATTAAATAACAATAACTTCATTATTTACAAAATACTTAAAGTTCTGAAAAGAAACATATAATTTATTAGTAACATGCATATCGCGAAATGTTGAAACCCAGACATAATGCTTTATGCTATACATTTCAAAGTAAATTACTAACAACTTCCTTTATTCTGATAGCTTTATTTTTACATCTTCTTGTATACTTTCTCTTACTTACTAAAACAATTAGATTAGTATGTAAATTTTTGAATAATTTGAATTCAATTCATACTTTATTTTGTTATATGTTCAAAATTAACTAACTTTTATTCCCTTCTTTCTATGATAATACCAATTCTTAATTAAGCTTTTTCTACAGACACACATTGCCCAATGGAATCCGATACACATTGCCCATAGTAATTTGTCATATGATATTGCTGAGTTTCTGTCAAATAACCATGCAAGTGACAATATCTTACACTATAAACTACTACTACTATTACTATAAACACTTAAGAACTTTACATCCTTTGTTATCTTATTATAACTTGGTAAGTTGTTGTTACTAAGGGTAAGCGCAATAATAAGTTATAATCACAGTAGGTAATAAATTGACTCTTTTAGGGGGTTGATATGATTAAACATAACAATACATACTCAGTATATGTACAATAGTTTGCACAACTGTCAAGATCTCTTATTGTTTACTCTTATTTATGAAATGCATACTTAAACAATGACATCATTGTTATTTTTCATGTTTTGCATTCATGATGAAAATATGAGAGAATTTTAATTTTCTTTCTTGGTTCAGAAAGTTAAATAGATACATATATTCACACCTCTACATCCCTAAAGGTATGGGCACAGAATATCGGTTGCCTGTTGATCCTGACAAATAAATCTCTCTTGCTTCACTCAGATCCATTAATCTTCTCCTACATGCTCTTTGATTCTTCACAATACATACTCCTGCCTTGAGAAGAATGTATCCAATTTTATCTGTATAAATTTTATGCGGCCTACCATGTCAATCTCTGCCATTGCCTTTTCTGTTGTTGCAAAGTAAAATTAAGAAATTTAGGAAAATATTAATGGTAGCTGTAATCTTGAATACCTAAGTATGAAATGAATTATTTCAGCGAATGATAATTTGTAAATATTTTGCCCAATAATAATTTGCTTCAATACAAAGAAAGTTAAAAATCACCAACTTATTGAATAATAACATAATAACTTCACATAATTGACCCTTACAGTCTCATAAATTTTTGCTGCTCTCCAAAACAAAACATGCAAATGTTCCAAATGACTTAATGGTTTCTACTCATGACTAAAAGGATTATTAATTGATAAGGACATTGTGAGGAATCCTGCCTAAATGACTGGATAGGACAGATTAGGCATAATGTATGAATGACTCATGGATCATTTTGAACACTTGTCTCTTCAATGGAATGCTTAATATTATAAAGATATTTGCAATGAGAACAAAAGTCACTCATGTGTCTAATTACTTTTAGTATCTCATAACTGGTCTCACTGGACAAAACCAGTAGACAGACAAAAGTGATCCAGAGAACAATTTATTGAATTTAATTTTACTAACTTAATGAACAACCAGTTTATGATTAGAAATTTTATAGGGATGTTGATTAATAACGTCTCTGAAGAATTGATCTGTAAAACTATAGTAAACTAACTACCTACTTTGGTAACTATTCATAAATGCTAGTTATTATTATAACTTAAATAGTTAGATGTTTCATCTTTAAGTTATAATAATTCTTTTAACCTTTGACTAACCACAAGGCTTTTTATGTTATTGCCTCCACACGTATGGCATAATAAAAACTTCCTTCGCATTATAATGGCATTAAGCAGATTGTCTGCAATTTCCTTATGATAAATGCTGTTTCATTGTAGGGGATGGTAGTTTGCAGTTTTCTTTGTGTAGGGCTTTTATGTAAAGTGGACTGACTCGATGTCTTTGTTTCCTTGTATTAATGTATTTTTGGTACCTTCTATAAACTTATGATTATGCAGTATTGTGTCCTTGTTGAATGAGTGAAGGATGGGCGACATTATGATACAACATTATATTTTCTAAAAGGCATTTGTAATTAGTGTAATTCACTATATGAAGTAATTATACATACTTTTGTTCTGTTGTACTGTATGAAAAGAGGGCTTCTATGGATATAAATGTATGAACAAAACAGGCTCTTTTTACCCTCTAAATAATTACTACCATAAAAAATTTACAATAGGTAATTTTATCCAAATCTCTACATAGTAATAATAAACAAAGTAAGACTAATAAATTAGTAACTCTTAAGCTTAAGGCCCCTATCTCCGATTGGATCGTTGTCTGAATAAACCGATGACGTTTCAGCCTTGACACTTTTTTCTCTCAATTTTTGTAAACATCGAGCTTTTATCAGTATCTGGGTCACAGCTTTTAATTACGTATACCACCCCAGATACATACGCTGATAATAAAATTATTGTTATTATCATTTATGCCAGTTGACAATAGTTAATTAGGAATGATTCCCACTTCGATCCTTCTGTAACAAATATATGTACCTAGTTTTTAGGTAACAGACTTTTGTATTTGGTCAAAACGAGGCTTAGCTTTCCGTATAACTAGCCTATATGTATACCGAAAGGAATTCAATCGTGCTGTTTATATTGTATTATCATTACTAAGTAAGGAATGTGTAAAGGAATTTCGCAATTAATTAAGAAACTACTTGTGCTTTTAACAAATAGAAGCCAAGAATTTGAAAGGTAACATTCTAAGTAAACAATGCAAATGGCTATTCCAAATTCTGTACCTAATAAACTATAAAAGAGCATGGAAAACTGGTATCCAATTATCTTTTGTCCAACTAGGATTACGTACACGGGACCGAAATAAATCGCAGTTTTATTTATAAACGGCCGGTCTTATAAAGGGCCGTTCACGACAAGTGAATATCCTCCACGCTCTCGTATAAGGAAGTGCAATGAATCATCAGGTCACAGGATGTAACCTTCGCGTGGACTCGGCAAGGCGCCGCGAGACGCCAACTGATTACTTATCGTGTCGCTCTTGTGACATTCTACATGTTATGCCTAGTTGCAATGCGTAATGTGTTAACTAGACTAGATTGTTATTTAAGACTATTGTATAGGTAGTCATAGGACTGTCTTTAGATGTATTAGCTTATAGTTAGGTGTACTTTTTGTAGAGAAGCTGTAGTAAAACTTATGACTGTAAGAAATAATTAATAATTTTATTGTTGTAATGTTTGTATTGTGTTCTTATGTAAATATGCAGTGAATAAACTATTTTTCTTTCTTTCTTTCTTTTCTAAATAGTTAAAGGAAGTAAAACTAAAAATATTTAATAGTTATTTAGTGCATAAGCAATGAGCTCACAGTTTGAACCAATGAGTCAAACAGTGAATGAAGTAATAACAATTTAGTACCACTTCCTTGGTCAGCTAGAAATTCGAATTGTTTCATTTTAATGGGACTATGAGAGTAAACATTCCATAAATCATAACTGCAAGGCTAATGTGGCCTCGATGCCCTTTAAGGCAACTCACAGATAAGGTCCGGATAATTTCATCTGATTAAAAATAGTATTAAGGCAGTACCAACAGTTGTTCTGGTATTTTAATATAGTTGTTGACAAAGGTGAAGGCGTGAACTGATTTTCGCAATATGCTTACTATGGTCGATAGTAATTCAGTTGTAACTACTTCAATCTGCTAATAATAATAAACTGTTCGACTTGTAGGGTAATGTAAATTCTTATGGTTTTATAGATATTAACTTGACTTTGTAGGATTAATGAGAACAGTGTCTACTAGCTACATTAACTACCTATAATTTTGATTTACTGTTAAGTATATCATTAATGTTTTACTATAGCTATAAAGGTTAGTTATTAATCTCTTTTCAAAGTAAAACATATTAAAACATGTATAAATCATACTCATGTTCTTTTATCTGTTTTGAGACGAACGGATTCTCGAAGAAATAACATCTCATAGGTCATCTTTAACATAACTATCAGGGTTGCGATGACATCGTTTTGAAAGTGTGCGAAAATGTTACAACGACCATCTCATTACGCGTTAAGCAAAATATTTCATTACTTAGACTGCACTTGATAACATCTCATCTGGTATTATGAATACGTTCTTATTAGGTTAAATACTCGACTTAATGCTGCAGTAATGATGACACAAATGATTTACCCAATATGGTTATTGCTATTTCTGTGTTATGTACGCAATAATACTGACTTGCTTTCGCAATCGCAAGCAGAATGTTGTTAGTATTTATTATTTTATTTAAAGTGAAACGTGATCTTGGATACTAACCACACCGCGGCGTTCCTCGTATATATTGTGACATAATTTATATCTATGCCCCTTTATAGGCTCTATCCAATGTAATATACTTACCTCGGTTTACAAAGTAAACAGATATTAGTGGCAGTGTGTGCGTGACTTTATATGTATGCAGAATCACGAGCCTTTATTTTATATGCCTCACATTGGTGTAGAAGAACACTTTTTGCAGAAGATATCCAACTAGTTAACTAGTTTAGTAAATATTATAACGTAAACATCACGTTCATTTTCACTTGTGGGAGAGACAGAGATTCACGTGTACATCCTTGCAATTGTGGAGGTCATTTGTGGCTGCTTCAAACCCAATTTTCACCATGTAGAGCCCCTAATATTATATATTCCTTATCTATAAGTATCTAATTGAAACATATTCGAACCATGTAACTATAGTTAATCGGCGTTTACAGATCTCAGTACCTATAACTACATATCGCATATTGATGATTCTTAATTTAACAAAGAAAACCCCTATAACTGTAAACTTTCTTCCAATAAGTTAACTTCCATTAATTTAAAGTTTATGTTATAATTATAATAATGCTTTACATGAAGTTCGATAATTGTGTATCAGATAATTCTTTATCTACACAATTAGGTATATCTAATTGGAAGTTAATTTTACAATCGTTTTATCTATCTGCTTTAGACTAATTCACAAGTGTTTTTCATACAGTAAACTAAATGCTTGTATTACCTACTTATGAAAGTATATCAGCTATCAGTAAAAAACTTAAAAATAAATACAGTAGGTAGGCACTTACAAGATAGCGTTATCTTGAGCAGGTTTTTTTATTAAAAAGTTGGAATAACTATTAATATTTAAATATTTATTGCCAAGTCATTTAATTTACAAAACCTGATCCGTGAATATTGCGCAGTACCAAAGCCCAATACTGCTGTCAGCTAAGAAATCCTTCTATAATTAATACCTTTATAATTAGAAGTGAAATTTATAAAATAATTATAGTGAATAAGATAACCCAAGATATAACTAACTAACCACTTAAAATTTAATATCTGTGAACCCCTGAAAGGGACGAAAGGACATGAGTATGTACGTTGGTTTAAAAGAGTATTTAATTTTTTACCATTTAGCAACATTTAACTACTAACCTAATAAGTCGAACTAATTCATAAATTATTACGAAGCATTGCAACAACTATATCACCTATGTGTAGGTGTTGTAATTAGCCATTGTTACGAAATGCCAACGTGACTAAAGCACGTCTAGTTCCTCATAATTAAAAGCAAGCCAGGACCTCACTCAAGGTCGTTGAAGACCAGAATAAACCAGTTCTTAATGAACAATGCCATCCAGAGACGATGGCAGTTGTTTTTCGGATACAGCGCTAACTATAGATCTTTTGACTGTGGCCAAATTAGGAACTAACTACTCAGTTCTAATGGCTGTAGTATTCCTTAGAATAGGTTGATTGTCGGGGCTTGTAAATAACGACACCTATCTCGTTTGATGCCGACTATCTGGTTAACATGTGGGTTTGTTAGCATAGAAAAACTCTGCTTTTAATTTATTGCACTTAAAACTCACCTTCAAGGAAATGATATTCAAATGAAGAAATTAGTATCGTGAAATCGTATGTAGAATATCTGAGTAGAATTTATAATGTTCTTGATATTTTACGTAGCAGCTGATGCACAGAGGCCCAAGTCCAGTAATGCAAAATCGTAGTTCAATACCAATTCAGTTATGGTGTGAAGTTGTTATTGGATTAGCCAAAATGACAAATCTCGCCTTAAAAATGGCGAAATTTGTCACTTTTTCTATTCTACGAACATAAGATAGACTTGGGCCTCTGGAATTGTGCAACCTCCGAATATCGATAAGGCTTTCTATGAATTAACAGATTTTACACACGAATGTCACGTATTGATCCCACTTGGCTAGACGATATTCGTTAATTGCTTTGCGTGTGCACATCGAACGACTTTTAATCGTTAGACGTCGATTTGTGATTCTTTACGTTTTCATCTAAACTACGTTTAATGTTTAGAAATTTTAATTGGACAGCTCATATACATTCGATCGAATTTATTACCTGCAAATTGTCTATCGAGAGCAGCCAACCAAGGTAATAATTGTACAAAGATTTATGAGTATGAATTATTTGTCAAAAAAGCGTAATGGTGCGTACAAAATAAAGACAGTTACTACTTAGTTACTCGTAATATTGTTCTTTGGCTATGTTCCATTTGGCCCTTTAAATCGGATATAATTTGCTAATTAAACATATGCTTGTAAAACCTTGTCCATTTTCAGTATCCCTGTCAATAAAGGTAGCTGTATTTCTTATTTATTCATTTAGAAAAAAGACTAAGTAGTAAAAATAAACGCGTTAATATCACAGTTAATATGCAAGTCTGTTACTACAAACTAGTTATATTGCTAATTAAATGGTCTATTTTGGATTTCTCTTTCAATTGTACGTCTTAATACGCAAATTCCTTAATTAGGCATTTTGTAATCTGCTCGTATTGTTGTCCGGAATGCGTGTCCAGTCATTACTTTGTTTAGCAAACAGAACTTTCTCGATCTGATGGGCGTGACGCTGCAGTATTTGGCATCTCAAGATACCTCACATTTTGCTCCCCACATTGGAAAGCTGTCAGTATGATGGAAATGCCAAGCCGAATCGAGTGAAAGTGCCTGATGATCTGGACTGCATCGGCTGCATACGATATGAAAATTTAAATTGTTTTCCGTCTTTTCCGATTCCGCCTAATGTACGCGGAAGCCACTGCATATGTATAGCAATTAATCAACAACTTAATGGCTGCATTTGCATACCTAAAAGTAATGTGGTGCGTGTAAGGTTCTGGTTTTCACGTGGTAGGTGGCACCACCATCTATCAGATCAGGTCCCACTAGTTAAGTACGTCGACGCCGCCTATCAATTGCATCGCAAGTATTAGAGCTAATTATTATTATCATCCGAACCGTGGCGAATTGTTAAACTTGTTTTCTAGTTGCGCTCCACATCATGTAAGCCTTAAACATCTTTTAATCAATAGAGATAATGACATCTCAAGTCAAGTTATGCTAAACACATTTTTTTTCATGTAGTTATTTTGTCTAGGTAATCTAATGAGCCAGACCAGATAGATAGATGGTAACTAAGAGGATTTTCGTACAAGTATTTTTCACTTCTTCAAGTCACCACTCTCAATATACTTGTATCTTTCTTGTCGAAGTCTTTAACTACTTACTTAAAACTGCTTTTTTATGAAGTCAAAATTCTTAAATATGCAATTTCAAGTCAATAATTTATGGCATATTCAAGAAACCATTGAGATTATGCAATAAGATCGTCTTTTAATTGTAGCATAGAGTTGCATAATCGATATTTATATCCATGTGCATTTGGTCCACTCGTTAGTTTGATTACTTTTAAATAGTTTATTTCATTTACATTGCACAAGTTTTAATTCAAATCTCGTAGTTATATGTCTACTCTCTTCCGTATTATTTTATCTAAATCACTAGTAAACATCCGTGTTATATTGTCGATTAAATTGACAATTAGAGTGAATTGAAGTGTATGCGACGCACATAGGGCCCTCTGAATGGGCTCCGCAGCAGCTACTTTAGCCCAGTAATTTAATCAATTCACTGCGTTAGACTTGTCTGGTATGCTCTAAGGTTTGTTGTGTAAAATATAAAATGAAGGAGAAATCCTAATTGATATCAAAAATATAGTAAGTACGAATAGTTATTGATATTGGAAATCCTTGTTGAAAGTTATAAATGAATTGGAGATGGAGCCATTTATTTACAACACCTTGTTGATCGGCTTATGTACGTGACAAGAAAGCATTGAATGATGTGAATTAGAAAATAATAACGATTAACAATATTGACATTATGACAAAGCTCGTAATTCCAGTGAGAGCTGATTGCGGCATTTTTTATTTTAATTAAACCCAAGATAATGCCGTTAATTGCATTCCATGAGAAAATTAATAACAATGACGCTTAAATCATTCCGGGAATGGAACGCGAACGTGTTATTTTCATAATAATTGCTCGGACTATTGTAAGTTATACGTCCTGCGTTTCTGAGGCTATGTGTGTATGTGTAAGCCATCCTTTTGTCTCGCTGCCATGTGGGGCATCTGCTTATAGAATGTAATTGGAGATAATTCTCAGTTGTCAACTGCAATCTTTGATGCATGCGATTTCGCCGTAGTTAATTAAGAAGCGAACCGATCGAATAGATAATCTCGGAGCGATGTTTATTTACTATGCGCTCATTGTGAGGCCAAGGAAATTTTCAAAGAGTCTCTTCGAATAATCATAGTGGTTGTTTGTATCACTTATTTCATTATACATGCACTACAGACGCTGGCAAATACTACGTTTGTGCTCTCAGATGCAAATTAAACATAATTGTGTCAAGGAATCCAGGTAGGACTGTTGGCAAAACGAGAAACGAATCGTGAAGCAACAGTAAAAAGACATTAATGGTCTAGTAATTGTTCGGCTGAAGGAACCGAACGAGCGGTGGCCGAACGAGGCTTGAGGATCGCTCGGAGCGTAAAAATCGACGCGTGGGATTCCGCGATGCACGGTGACTTTCACGCACTCTTGTTAAAACTTTCGCCATTAATTAAACTGAGAAGCACTAGAACAATAGCGCAAGAACGTCTCGATGTTATACTATTAATTGCCGATCAGATCGCCTTTCACGGCGGGTTCACTCAAAAAACCGAATGAATACGTTAAAACACACCGGCACGTACGCAAGTGTAATGAATAACAATGCCTGTTAGTTTTTCTTATCGGCGTACACGGAGAATGTTAGAAAGTAACCAACTAATGCTTATGAAATGGCGCACTTTGTAAACACCGATTGGGTTGGCGATACAATGTGTACGTAACTTAGTCATGTGGAAAATTGAACCTAGAACAATTTTAAATAATTATAGGCATGTTTGAATCGGCAACACGAATATCGCTTATTGCATGTATACAAATCAAATTATATTTACGACAGACTACCTGGACTCAACCTTCGGAATCATTAACAGGCTTAATGGACGTATTTGTAGATACGTTTATTGACAATAATCGTCACAGAGAACGTGACCAGACTTTTGGATGGCCACGATAATATTTGTTTTCGCCAGGCTGTTTGGCATGTACCTAGTCGCGCCGCTCGCTTACATCCATTTTGCTTAACCTTTAGCTCGAATCTCAGTACCACTCCGGCTACAACAATAAGAGGTATGCCGGCGCTTAGCCGGTCGGTCCAGAGGTCATCGACCCGAGCCGCGGGTTACCAAGTGAGATTTCTTAAACGTATCGCTTATTAGGTATCCCTTAATGCGCCTGTTTAGGCATACGCTGTGTTGTAACAGCAGTCTCTATAAAAGGAACGGAAACGCATAGCGTTTTTCTCACTTGCTTCGTGCGAGAATGAATCGTAAGTCCTTTTACGTTCCGACTTGTACGCCGTCCACACTGCATCGAAACTTGATACGTTCCTGAAATGGTTCATTCACATTCACAGCCCAGTATTAGCAATAAATATTCAATTTAGTGTGTGTAATAGGACGAGTTTATCGAATTGAATTGGACGGAGCGATTGACCGGAAACAAAGTGTAATCACGTATCCTCCTCAGACGAATCAAACGCTCGCTCTAGATCAAGTTTAAGGTTCTCGTTCATTTCGCAGCCGATGTTTATTGCTAGTTTAGTCTGACATGACGGTTGTGGATTGAATATTTGACAGCACAATGCCCAATGAATTCCGTTAATGTGGTTTGCGCAATGTATCGAGACGAATCACGGACCGCGGGGCGTTCGTCCAGCCGCGTCCTTTTATGAAAGAGTGTCGCTACTAAGCGCTGTTCCTTTGAGAATGGTGCGGCGACTCCACATGTTAAAGTTCAGTCACCTCGGCGGAACAACAGGCGGCGCTGGCAGCGGCCGGGAGCCCAACACTCGCACTCATTTAACGCTAATTTATTAGTTCAAACTCGTAAACGTTCCGCGTTACTTACCAATTATACGCGTCATGCGGACGGAATCTCAAGGATTGGCAGGAACGCTGGAATTCCAATACTGCATAAAGTAGAAACCAAGCCTCGCTACACATAATAACTAACATGCAGTTATCATGTCACGATATCTTAAGTCAAATTATCTGCACCAGAGTTAGGATTAGTCTGGCCGATTGCGACTGATAAGAGCAGTGGTTATTGGACCATTGGCATTGTGTTTGTCCCATTGGTATCGCAAATCGTTGAATGGACTCGTCCGCAGTGATAATGGCGAGTTGTTAACGACATTCCAACGAACCGCCCAAGAAAAGCGAGAGTCGACCGGGCACCGCCGTACGAAGCCATTATGTCTAACCGAAAGAAGGATTACGGACATTACGACATAATTATAGTTTTTGAACTCGTCGACACAACCGCACTAATTTCACTTGACTGCTATGCTACCACTCTATTATATTGATTAGGGAAAAGAGACAGTTGAATTTATTGTGTATGTTTATTTGTGTGATTTGTTAACTTGAACTGATTGATGCATGCACTCACTTTTGATATTAAAGTAATAAAATAATGGTTCCTTAATGATGGTAATTACTGTACGTACACTGCTAAATCAAAGTACTTATTTGGCAATAAAAGTAAGAGGCCTGAGCTTGAAATAAACCGACACATTAAACAGTAATTGTTAAGGAATGTAAAACACTCGCGCAGTTAGATGATACGTTACATAACGTTACAGAACTATGATTCAACACATAAGTGGTGTTGAAATAGTCCAAAATTGAATTCAGGTAAGCCTACATTTTACTCAACCGTCAGTCAGTTATCTTTTCCGCATTACATTCGCTGCGGTGATGGCCTCACATCAATCCGGCCGTTTGGACCTAGATTTGGAGGTTGTGAAAATGTTTCGACTCACCGTCGCCCATTTGATTCACCGAGATAATGTTATTACAATAGACATGTTAATTTCACATGATATAACAGCTTACAACAAACCCTAATAAAATGCGAGAATCATTTCCGGGTCAGCGCTTCAGATACGATATAATTTGGCAGATGTGAGAAAACAATGTCTTAGGAACTAAAACAAGGGTTCTTCTTGTTACGTCAGCCGTTAAGTGTTTATTTGTTGATAAAATCTCAAGTGAATCTCGTTCTCATACATTCAACTAGATTCGAAGATACCTCGGTAAATAATACTTTCTTAGCGAAATCGTCTCCCGCTGAGAGACGTTAATAGAAACAATATTATTATGATAACAATAGATTACTTTCTGCTGTATTGTTTAAACAATGAGCGTGTTGTTGGACAGAAATAGTTAATGTGGAACAGCGGATATCCTTATTGCACAAATGTCCGATAAGTACTTAGTTGATTTGGCACTTGCTCTCAACATGATTTTCAGTTTTTCAACAATAGATGGAATTAGTTTCGCACATACTTGGTATGAGTTACGAAATATATTGTTTAGAGACATCGCCGGAAGAAGTTAGTGAGTGATAGTGCATTTACTAGATCGATATTTAATGCTTATGAATGTTCATAGTTAATATAGATTGTAACCAAAATTGCAAGTTGTGCGTTACTCAACGCCCGGGAAAGTGCAAGGCTGTTGAAACTGTAACGTCCGAGGCAGAGGCATGACAAATTTATGCTAATTGTTTCTTACTTAGATATTGCTATGCTGTGCAAGCTAGTCACTTTCTAATAATTTAATTTTATGTTATGCACAGTGGTGGAAACACTTCACTTTTTGATAGCATCGCCGTTTCGCACGCCATTGTGGCTGAAATGATAGTAATAGTCATGAAGAACGGCGCCACCCACCCACCTGTGAGCATGTACACTTGGTCGTTGAACTCCGAGACGTCGTGATATTATGCAAACTACAATTACTATAAAATGCATGCCGAGTCGAGATTCTAATCGCGATACGGCACGCTCTCCCATTATCAATTAACAATATCCGGACTATTAACAACTCAAATTACGAATTCAGAATAAATGTACCATGGCGGGTCTAGACTTCCTAGCGTGTGTTCAAATAATATTTCTGATGTGATATAATAAATCACGTTTCTTGAGCATCACATTCCTCCATCTATGTCTGAACCGGTGTAATTAAAAGCGACTAGTTTCGTACAAAACATGCTCTAGTCCGCGCGTGCCAACCTCTGTTATGAAAGTGTGGGTATTGTAATGCATTGTGTGTACAGCCACCAGAATATATGGCGTCGGTTTATCTGGTGCGGCATGAGCAATAACTCAGATGCGAGTGGCCGATTGCATGCTGTGGCGTCGGCTGTGCCCGTGCAGTTGAGCCTGATGCAGCCACGCGTGCTCTTACGAAGAAGCGGATAATAGTCACAGTCCACTACTCTTACTTAAGCGTGATTATAAGATTTGAAAGTCTGTATGACCATCGCCGACAATGTGCCTTAATTAAGCCTCTTGCATACGTATGAACCACACAGAAGTTTACGAAATGATTGATTAATGCAAGCGTTATGTAAAGTATCGTTTCTTATTTGACTTTCCTTTTGTAATAAACAAGTCATTGCAGTTCGATGAACGCGTTTTTCAAATACTTGAAGTACATACACATAACATCGTCTTAACTTAAGCTGTTCTTAACCAGACGTTTTAATTTTCGAATACTCCATAAAAACAATTGCAGTACGTTGCCAAGCAACACAATGTATTGTTTTTCTCAAATGAGCGGTGTTTCTTAGCACTTACGCTGCTGCGTTCCGCTCGAATAAATACAACACACTTTTGCAAGAAATATCACAACCAATACGTCGCTCATGCACCAGCATAATCACACGAGGCGTGCTAAACATATTACAATATTTAATTTGTAATACCTTCATGTTCGCCTGCTTTTTTATCCGCTCTTACTTCATCCCTTATTGGCAATGTCTTTGTACTTTAAGCCGCTAATTGCAGCGTGTTTATTTAGACTTTGGATTACGTTTAAGCGGCTGCATTTTTATGAAATAACTAATGAAGTATGAAGGTTCTTAACGATTGTTAGTAAATGCAAATACTAAGTAGTTAAATAATAATCATTTATTTTCCTAACTATGCTATACACAGCGTAATTTTGTCTAAACATGACCCTGAATTAAGGTCTACTTTTCCTACCATTCAAGCAAGGAGTTGCGCAGGCGCAGGTCAATTGATAACGCAACACGGGAACTCAATACAGTAGCCATATTTCTCACCATAAAACTATCGAGGTATTGTTAATTAATTTAAAAATTGCCTATAATTTTCAATGCCTTATATTTCCTGCTAAAACCAATTGTGCCTATCTCTTTGAAGTAGGTACTTAAACTGCCGAAAAATATACGCAGTTATTTGACGTCTAACTTCATTAGACACGTTATAGTCTAAAAGAGTGATGTGTCTCGGTGATTGTTTATTTCACCCATGCATCATTAGTGTCACTCGCTCTAGTCGGCGGGTTAATTTTTAGCGCGGAGCAATGTGTATATGGGTTAACTGCAACAAAAATAGAACTTGTCGCTCAGACGCGTCCGGTGTTGGATACTGATCTCAGTCAGTATGGCGCAGTTTTGACTGTATGGTTCGAGAATGATCAAACGAATTTATGGATGGTTTACAAGTATGTTTTACGCGTTGTTTGAGACTCGAATTAAAAGAACGACATACGGTCGGAACTAGAGTTCTCTAAAGATACGAAGTGCTGGATATTTGTGGTGTTATGGCATTGCATTTATTATCTCATTATATTGTATGCAGAGTTAAGTAATGTAGGTTTTTAATGGGCGAAGAGAGGTGATTAGTAATGCTTTTAATCATCCTGACCAAAATTGCAGCAATTACGATTTATATGTTAAAATATCTTACAAAATCATAAATAATAACATAAAGAAACTGAAGATTCGTTCTCGATATAACGTGTATACTAAAGTAGGTAGATATCACAATTTACGAGCTAGTCTGTCGTCACACGCAATTCTGTAGATAAATGGCAGATACGTAACCGATCTAGCCAGTAGTGTCATCTTGACAGTATGCACTATGCCTGTTGACCTACTAGTCTGGTTAATCGCCAGTTAAGTTCATACGATATAACAATTAGTGTTTCCGCAGATGGAGCATGTCAATAACAAACAATTTAGGGTAGAATGTCGCGATAGCGGAGTTTAATGTCAAGGTATATTGGCTTAATCTAGTAACCGCTTTGTGTATACTTAGTGAAGTAAATGTAGGTAAACATTGTTTATTTTTTCGTTATTAACGTTTGTTTAAATCTTTTAGTATACTTTAGTTGTGTTTTGTTTTGTCCAAATAATAGTGTTTTGTTAACTGAAAAAAAATGAATAATTAACTGTTTTTATAGAGTGAATATTCCACTTATTACATTAGACACTAATCAAATCCGATGCATTGTATTAGAGAGCTCATCTAAGCAAACAATTAGTATTAAATAATATACTATTTAAAAATACAGCACGAAATAAGATCAACATGCCTTAAGCTACATATCGATTCAACATTCAATCATTAACTCTAATCCAATCCACGTTTTCCAATTCAGATTACTATACAAATAAACGTCAGTTATGTAATATTACTACACATTTCGCCTCTAATTCAAGATGTATGCAAATGAGTTATTTAAATTAGGAAAGTCACATTATGCAACTTTTAATTTCACGTCAGTATGAAGGCGGTTTAATGATATTCTAAGAAAGCGCTCCACTTGTTCACGGCTTAAGTCGCTTTCAACAGCATCTCTAGACGTATCTTTCATTCGCAAACGATATGCGAATGCGTAACTTGCTGTTAAATATACACATAAAAGTTACGCAAGTTGCGTATTTAAATGGAAGTAGAAATTTCGGCAACTCATTACCAAATGCCTCCTACAATATTATGAGATTTCTTCGCCTAAGCTTGGGACACAAAGATTTCGTTTCATGCTTCAAAGAAAGTTATAGAAGTTAATGTTGCCGTGGAATTTTATTAACTTAGCCTCCCGTTATTTTTATTGGTAGTAGGTATCTGGGTCACCCTTACAATTTTACTGAAGCGTGTCACTGAAGCAGGTGCTATCCGAAGGTTGGTCAACGGTCGCGTGGCTTCAGATCATATGTTACCCAACGATAATGTTTATGGCGGCATCGACCAGGAAGCTTCTATAAATTGCCGGGTTAACTTTAATGTCACGACAATACTTCGCCCGCGGCCTCCCTTGGCTCGACTCCATGAGGCATTTGGAAATCAAAACACGCCTTAGAACGTATATTTTGTCCACTTTACTTGCTATGCTAATAGGTTAAAAATTGAAATACACCAATTTTTCCTTCGGTGAATGTCGCAATAGATTCTGCGTCTTTTTATCCATCGTTCTTTACACAAGATGAAGGATTCGCTAACCAATCAATCATTCTCGTGATAGTTATATCTTAATTTACGTCTAAACTTCCCTATGAGTAATTGCTCCTCCACCTACTTCTAAGATGATTGACGAGAAAGTTATAAAACTGTTGTTTTACGTGTCATAAAAAATTGACGTGGTGTCGTAAAATGTTCTTGCAATTTGATACACCTACTAAACTTTAATAAACTCGTATCGTTTTAATATCGTACTCGTTGATTATTGTGTTGCATTTTTGGCTTCATCGTTAACACCAATAACAGGTTAATTGTGATTGGTTGGTGGAGGTAGTGTTTCCCAACGTTGTCATGACAACAGATGGTATGGTCGCCCACATGGCGCCAAGAGAACGCAAAGCCCCCTTTCCAAATGCAAACAGTACTTATTTACTCTTGTATAAAGATTATATTCGACTAATACAGTATGTCTTCATGTAATACGCACCTATCATGTACGGTCGAGGACGTAGCTTTACAACCGGTGTGGATTTCATGAGCGTAGGCGCCAGTATAGGCATTCCTTTCTTCGATTAGACTGTATCGAATTGTAGGTGAGTACCAAAGAAACACGGTAGCAATATGGTCGATTAATTGATTCTTATTCTTGTTTCTGCTATGTGTTGATCAATTCTAGGCAATTCGTTAAACTGAAGCTAACTATAATTTAAGACTTTAAAATCTTATTACTGTGGTGATCCGAATTTCTATTTCATTAGCAATCATGTAGTTTTTCTTAAATAGGTTGGTTCATTTAGGGGTTAACTTATGATAAATGATGAGGAACATTTGATCTTTCTATTCCCTTTTACAACTAAACATGATCTTGTTCCTACGCATCTGACAAACCGCCATTTTGAATTATTGCCCAACATCTGACACGCAACTTTTTCTAATAACGTTCACGTGTAGCTCATATGAATTACGTGTCACAAAACAGGAACAAGCTAACTCTTATCCAGGCTTAAACGCAACAAAGTGAGTCGTGACCCTCGCTCCGTAGGCTGGCCGGCTGGGCTCTTGATGCCCAAGCACGCCCCGGCCATTGTCTCATTCATTATTTATGACATACACATACACATCACGCCTGTATCCCTAGATAGAGGTACGAAGACAACATATACCAATTTTACCAAATGCGAAACCCCTTTCGCTTCATTGACATCCATACAAGTCGTACAAACTCGGTTATAGTTAGGTATAGGGACCCTTTTTATGTGTATTGTGTATGTTGTCTATTATTTATTATGTATTATCGACAGAGCCTTACAAATTCACAACGTTTAAACACCAGACTTTATCCTTGACGACACAATATAGTTGAAAAGCTAATTGGTGGAAATTTACGCACATGTTATGTAATTCAGTTTCAGACGTACGTCAATGTTATTGTTCGATAGATAGTGAATATTGATAGTTTTAAATTGTTAATTTATGTTATACAAGGCATTGAACTAAAAACATGATACATGCATTATATTTATGCTTTCTCGTATTAATATTTCATATCATTTAAATAAGTTCACAGCATAGTTATGTTCAGTGATTTGTGCGTTCTCTACTAACTAGTAAGAAGGTTTTGAGTAAAAACTGGTACTAGTTTTTTGGGCACTTGCGACCGTTGACCTCTGCTCGCATCGTTAGTTTTATGATATCGCGATGATTATCAAATAATCGCTTCGCTCAATGAGTATTGATTATTATGATTGTCGGAAGCTGTCAATTTGTTTGAGTGCTGACGCATCCTAATTCATGGTTCTATCTGCTTGTTGCTCCCATACTGATCAGGGACTTGAATGAAATTTTCCATACTGCCTTTTAGATGGTCTCAGCTTCACTACTTAGTTTATTAATAAGCTGACTAGAGACGGGTGCATTATTTTCAGTTTAATCAAATCCAGCTTCTTATTAGGTGTAGAAAAATTTACCAACGTAAATTTTTACTGAACATCTCCTCTGTATACTCAAATAAATATGTATCATGAGTTTTTATTTCATTTATTACATTGATACATGTGTCCGTACTTTATACATCTATATATTCTAGGATTTTCCTGAAGTCTTGCTATATATTTTTACAAAAGAACATAATCTACATTACTAATCGCTGGTAGGTATATGTTAGTCGGCAAGCTGAAAGGAATTCCCATAGAACAATTTAACAATGTAGTAAACAGTCACGCCTGATTGATTGGCCTTGAACACATTGTTTAGGCCCAATTCCGACGCTTGGCTTCATCAGCAATTGATTCATTTCAGCAGATACTTCCAGGGTTTAATGGGAAATTTAATGCCAATTCATGCGACTTAAAAAGGAGTGACCTTGCCTCTTTTAATCAATTCAATTCGTGCTACGGTACTTTAACTGGTGATTTTGTTGGACCTTAACTACTTAGTGATGATGATAGATGTTAACTTTTTACACCAGTTAGTTGTACGTGTCTTTATTATACCTAGTTGGTATTGGGGATAAGATGTCAAGCTCTTGCCGAATCCTGAATTATTGGTCAAGTCTGCGACTGTTAAATATCAAAGTACAGTTATAAATGCAAATATTTTACCGACTTTGTGGTCTGTCAGCTAGTAAAAAATTTGAACCGGGCGACCATGAAAAACAGTTAAATGTTTAATTTGATGAATCGCCTATTAACTACACGTGTTGTGTTATATTATTGTTAAAATTTTGGCTTCTATTGTTTTAAGTTCATTCACAGTAGACGACAATGACGTACCTACTTTGCAATATTAGATGATTAATGTTTATTTTCTTCAGTCCATCGCTATGTGCAAATCCTTTGATAATACAATTATGGTATTTGGACATGGCTGAGTTCTCACTTCATGCTAAGGTTTCCCTGCTTCGTGTACGGAGGACGTACTTCATAATCGGATTGGAAGAGATTTACTTAGCGCAATCTTTTATAATTGACCTTACTTTGCATGCCGGGCCATTTTGTACGTGATGACTATATTTACATTCCGTGCATTGTTTGAATAGGTCCGTGATTCACAGCTCGTAGGAGGAAACCTGTGTTTACGGAAACAACGAGGAAATCGTAATACTGGCCTTTTATACCATATCCGAATTTCAAAACTAATTTTTTCGCGGCCGTGAATAATATGCTCATGTTTATAAACAAAGCAGTTACCTAGGGTTTTCGAAACTGGCTGTTCTTATCAGCGTCTGTGTGCACTTTATCTTTTTGAGAAAAGACGTACGTAGATAGTCGAAAATAGAAGAAAGTTCGGTTCTGTATCAGATAAGCGCGGGCAGGTGCATGACGGATGGGCGTTCTTTCTAACGCGATGTTACTCGTTACATAAAACTAGAAAGTATAGTGCTTGGGCAAATTCAAAACATCGCGTCATCTTGGTTAAACACGATCGCCTCTACAACAATGAAATTAAACAGTCACATACTTGAAAATATGCATGTAATTCACTAAGTGAGCGCAATATGTTTTAGAAAGTTTAAAAACTTAATGAATTTAACCGTCGCTGAATGAGACAGCTCTGCTCGTGATTCGAGTGGCACATGTTTACGTCTTTAAACAAATTTCCTTGTCCTCCTTTTTTCGTGCAATAAATCACAGCAGATCAGAGCAGCGTCTAATGAAGTTAGATTGGCCTGGTTTCTATAATCTGAACCGACTATCTCCCTCGCGAGTGAAGTGAGCGATTCCTCATACTGGATTGAATCTACGAGTATAAGTAGCAGCTCATCCTTGAGCCAAACACCGTACATAATGGCGGTTCGGCGTTGTTTTGTTTCCACAATGCGCCCAGTTATTTCCGCACCAATTGTTCTGATTGATAAGACACAGACGCGACTAGAGACGCTTCAGTTGACTGTAAATGACATAAATAAACATGGATATTGGGTGTTACGACATCGCTCCTGGTTAGTGAACTCTACAAAAAATTGCATAAACAAACCGTAATGTGACTCAACGAAGCCACGTCAATCTGTAGTAAATATGACGCCCACTGGTTACACGATCAAATAGTGAACGACCTTGCGGCTTTGGCGGAACACCAAGAGACGTTGACTCCTCACACTTTCTATGATCATTTATAATTTTTTGACACGACTGGTGCGTCGCCTTTGACGTGGATTTATTAATTTTTTTCACCATATGTCACGGTAAATGTGTGCCTCCAATCTTATCTATGTTTTCTCAGACTACGAGCTTGCTTAAAATAAAAAATAATAAATTTCTGGCCAAAAATATTTTATTTATATTCTCAATTAGTTATTTACTGTCTTCCACAGTATTATTTATTTAATAGTAGCAGAATTTATAAATAGCTAATAGCTACAAATATTTTAAATAGACATTCAAAGCTCTTTTGTCTAGACGCAGTGCATCATTCAAGATCCAATTTATCCCTTTGTATAAATTAAATTAGTGGTACATCGTTAAGGGATTTGGTATCAGTTCAGGCAGGTGCATCACAAGTAATTGGTGGTAGCACCTGCTCTTGCATTTCAATGTGTTGTCCGTTGCCAAATCATCTTTCGTTAAAGCTTTCCGCAAATGGTTAGCTGTTTTTTGCAACACCTGCCGATTTTGAGGTGAATAGCTGGTTAAAGATTACTTGTCAATATTAAGTATGTTTAAATTTATACTCGTATATGAGTACCTACTTAGTATAATTCCGTTACTAATTACACAGGAATTTAAGTAAAGTGATCGATAAATCTGGAAGACACAAGCTGTTAAGATTAGTTTACATGTATAGTTTTTAATCTCCATTGTATATTGGAAAATAAACCTTTGTGTAGATGTTCATTAAAATTGCCAAGTCGTAAAAGGCGCATTTGCATTTCGTAATTCCAAGTTTTACGTAGGTGCACGATCATAATACTTACTCAATAAAAATAAATTCTGAAAGTAAAGATATCCTCTCTTTGTAGCTTGTTTATCAAGGCGATTGTTCGTTACCTCGTTACGCTATTACGTATTAAAAACCCGAGATAGCTTTCGAAAGATAATAATCTGTATTTTTTTATTCACACCTCTGGCTAAGATACGAACACTTGTCGGCTTAGGAATAGGTTCGCAACCATTCACAATTATGCAATGGTTTTATTCGGTTGCGCAAAATACAATTATCATATTACATCTTTATGAAAATGACCAGTTTTACCACAATAAGTAATTGGCTTCGTTGTTATTTGAGTACAACCTGTTAAATCTAAGTATCTTAGTGCAGTGTTATGCTGTAATAATATTTACTGCTGCAGTTGTATTTCTATTAGTCAGGTTGTAAAGAACTTGTTGATACTAGCAACGTACTCGTAGTTTATGTGTATTTAAACTTTGTTTGATAACATACATACATTCTCGCCTCTATGTCCCCAACGGGATAGGCAGAGACTATCGATAACCATTGGAACGATCCTGACTAATCTCTCTTGCTTCACTCACACCTATTAACCTTCTCATACATGTTCTTCACACTACGTACACCCACCTTGAGCAGAATGTCTCCAAATTGATATTGTTTGATAAACTAAATGTAATTGTAGTCATCGATGTTTGAAACCAGAGGATGTTGCATAAACTAATCCAAAAGAAAACTTGTGACACCAACATGCCTTAGGCCTACGCACTTCCTACGCGGACTGCTGATTGGGCTTTTGTATTTTAAAACTCTAATGGTAAAAGCGAGGGAATAATGAGATAGCGAAAGTGTCATAGTATTACATTTCACTTGATGTGAAGTTGTGATAAATCTAAGTTTAACATATAAA
Source organism: Leucoptera coffeella (assembly GCA_030578115.1). Lineage (NCBI taxonomy): Eukaryota > Metazoa > Arthropoda > Insecta > Lepidoptera > Lyonetiidae > Leucoptera > Leucoptera coffeella. The sequence goes on along the minus strand of JAMBLF010000076.1, from coordinate 244,873 downwards.
AAATGCAGCAACGATAAATGATATCACCTAATACTTAAAGTTTTTACGTTATTAGTTTTAATCAGTTCTCGTTTCATAACTGTCTAAATGAAATGGAATTTCTTAAACATTATACTTACTACTTGATAGACACAATTATTCTGTTATTAAAAAATCCAATCAGCACAACGTTTAATACGCAGAACAAACTGGTCAGTTTTAAAAACAAGCCACCTTCGTAACTTACTAAAACATTTAACTGTTGATTAACCAATTAAATTGTTGAAGCAATTTGTGTGCATTGCATCCCGGCATGTAGGTAGGGTAGCCCCGTCGCAATATCGTTTGCCCTATTTCACACGACCGGTCCTTGGTTCACTTCCACGACTCATATCGACGTAATTAGACTTGTTACGTAGACCAGAGTAATATTTCTGAGAGACTGGGATAGGTTAAGATCTGGCTCGTAACTAAGTACTAAGATTACAAACATATTTGAAGCGCAATTCTTTTGACACTGTACATATGATAAGACATATTCATATACGAAGTTTAAGGGGGTTAAAGTGACCATCTCCGAAACTGCTTAGTTAGTGACTATTAATGACATATGTGAAAAGTAGTAAACTGTGTCGCCAGTTATAAGCACTGACAATTTCGAGGAAAAGACAGGCAGGTACACTATACGCGAGATGTATGTATGTATAAAGTATATGTAGGTAAATCAGATAATCATACATTTATTGCCAATTAAATGATAACAAAACGATAAATTAAAAGCCTTTTATGTGACTTTTCAAGCAGTAACAGCATACAACCACAAACCAGAAGAACTACTCTTAAATCACCGTACACCAGTACTAGTTTTATAGCAATACGGTACCTCACATTAGTACTCATTAAACGTGACTCGTGCATATCATGTGACTTATTGGTTACGATATTAACCAGTAACAGTAGCGAAATGCAGTTCTAACAACTTGCACTGATCGGCAAGTGTGAAATGTTTCCTGTTCTCTATTCAATTACCCACTTATATAAGATACCGTTTATGATTTTATTACTACTCGTCGATTGGGCATAGAGTTTAGCATGGACAATGTGTAGTTAAGTATTTATCGCAGCATTCATTATAGACAAAATTATCTAATACGAGTATTTATAAATAAACAAGTATAATACAAGAACAACAAATATAATAGTTAACTATTTTTCAAACGAGGAAAAATTTGCTGCAAATATTTTCTAAGCATGTTTTGTGTAGTATTTAATTAACTATCAATAACATTCTGAATTGAATTCTGTCACTGAACTATTTCGTTATTATTGAACAACCTTCCGCGTTCTGAATTTAGCTCTATGACTGAGTAAAAGTTAGAAAAGTCGTCTGTACTAACTACTGTGTCAATTAAAAAGGGTCCCGTACTAATTCATTTTATTCGAGTGAATCAGTGCAACGGCCTGATTGTGACGAGACGAAACTCGTTTAGATGTTACATGATAACCCAATTGCAATGTGACAGAGCAAAGCAATCAAAACAACCCACTTTTCAACTTCAAATACTTTTACAAAGGAAATTAGAACTCTATTTTACACTTAAATAATCTATTTGTGTATTTTAGTAGAAATTAATGTACCAATTTAAGATTTAAGCCTGTGTAAATCACACCATTACATACAATTTACTTCCTTTATCACAAGGTATCTGTAAATAAAGGATATGCTAAAACAAGATAACAGTAATGTATACAGAATTCCCTTGTTTATGAAGTATTTTTGGACCAGCATTTTGAATGGGCTCAGTGATGTACTTTATTACGTACCACAAGCCGATGCCAAATCTTCCGACCTACGCACACCAAGTACAGATTAAGCCTTATTGTTTGGGACACTCCAGCGATGTTTCTTATTGTGTTTATTGCGAAATATTGAGCAATGGAACCGAAGCGTTCGTTTGCATACATATTTAAGATCGGTTACTACGCAATATCTGATATTGATCTTTTGAGAACTATTTTCTGCGAGTGATTTTATGACACCAATCGACATAGTCCAATTAAGCCGGTAATGGTAAATCGTTAGTGTTCTAATTAATTTGTTTGAACTTGCTAAAGATGGTTAAAGACGTTTTTGTACTAGATAATACCGATTAAATGTAATCGTTGTTCAATAGTATTTTAATTAAGATTCCTAGGTTATTTCGAGGTTTAAACCATATTTATTTTTTTATCCCTGTTTCTCTGTAGAGTAGACGTAATGCGTAAGTTTAGATATTAATCTTTTAAAATATGATGAAAACCTATAAACTTATTTGTATATTAAGAGCATTAAATGGATGCATAAACTTGTGATTGTGTAGGAAATTTTTATCCTTGGCTTGACTCGCAATGGGAAAGTTGTATGCCGTATATAGACACATTTTATGCTTTATTTAATATCATTATGCAGTTTTAAATCGGAATCCAACTGAAGAAAATAAAAGCTCAGTCAATGTCAGCGCAGTCGATACATTATTTCTAACACTTAACCAAGTGGATTGTCTATCGAGAAATAGGCAACGAGTGTGAATAATGAATAAAGAAAAGGCATCTTAAATTCAAAGTACCAGGTGACGTTGCCGGCGCCTAGCTGACGGAGAATTCGAGTTGCATCCGCCAGTTTAAATATAGGTGAATTGCAATAAATTGAACGCCGCCGTATTCACGCACTTAAGAATGCTTATATCCACGAGATTAATATGCTGCCCACAAAGGGCTATTTCGCAACAAATACTACTAATGCTTCTACAGTGAGCGATCGAAATCTATTTGATAATTCATTACGCTGACCCACGGCTAGACAATATAGTCTTTAACGGTGAAGTTAATAAGTTTCCGTAAATCGTTCTGTGCGTCGCGACGTCTCGGTATGCGTAAGGCACATTCGTGTCACTGTCCATTCCGAGATGTACTTTGAAGTATGTTACTGGGCATGTTGAGTAAAATCGGAATGCCCACTCGAGGCAATACGCAGGCGGAATGACAAAGCTAAGACCAAGGAATTCAGGCGTCATCCCATGGTTTACTAATTGTTTCTAATTGGTGTCTTATTCCCTCTTATTAACGGAAGATAAACGGTCTCTATTTGTGGCGCGGTGACGTTTTTATTTTTGTACTAAGACGCTCGGTTCTAAAAAAGTTAAGTCTAAATATAGTATATAGGCATAGTGCAGTAAGTTATTTGACCTTGGTAATAATTTATATTTCCCAAGCCGTGTGAAATTTATAGTCACTAGCGCCTGGTGCAACACCCGACTCTATTTAATGTCGTCTATAAAAATCTCTCGCCAATATAAGAATATTCGGTTCAGTGTACGCTAGACACTATTATATTTAGCAGGACGAAAATAGAGCTGAACCGCCTTGTTCCAATGCACAGGTAACCGCACACAACCTGGGTAAAACACTTTCTACCGCATCAAGGTGTTATTAAGTCTTCGTATTAAGATGTTCAACACACCGCGAGATAATTTGTTGCTCTTGAGAACGTCGTATTAATGATTTCGTTGTGCATTTGTCAGCATGAAGAGTGTAATTAAGTGCAAATTACAGGTTGTGCTCAACCTATATGCCACGTGACCTGCTACGTTCTTACGTGGCTCACCGCATCTCATGTATGCTAGTTATTTTATTTTGAGATGCCTAACCTACTTTCATTTTGGCTCTGCAAATTCGCGTGATAATTATACTGCTAATATTTGCGTTAAAATCCCTCTAATGCGTATCTTAAAATTTAGAAGCAAGTGTCTGTACGCGACTTACTGTTAATTAAGGTAATTAAATGATTCGTTTCACTTTCAGATGGGTTAGTAAATAAATTTAAAGTCTTACTTTTTAGACTATTATAAACGTGATCGTAATAGTATTTATATATCTAAGGTCCATGATCTAATCAAAACACGTATGTTATCGAAAATAACCAATCCAATATGAATAAGTACTTCCATAACTAACTGCTAACTATCGTCCTATCTCAATACTACCAGCTTTTAGCAAAATATTTGAGAAACTTATTCTAAATCAATTGCTAGTACATTTTAACCGTTATAATATTTTTAATAAGCAACAGTTTGGTTTTACAAAGGGTCGATCAACAACAGATGCTGGGGTTGATCTTATGAAATATATATTTGAGTCTTGGGAGGAGGCAAAGGATACTCTGGGTGTCTTTTGCGATCTTTCTAAGGCGTTCGATTGCGTGGACCACAAAACTCTGATCATGAAGCTTAAGCATTACGGTATAGGTGATAGGGCACTGGATCTAATTGCATGTTACCTGGGGGGAAGGATCCAGAGTGTTGAATTCGGCGGAGCTAGATCGAGCGGCAGCTCGGCTGCTATGGGTGTTCCGCAGGGTTCCATTCTTGGGCCCTTCCTTTTCTTAGTTTATATAAATGACTTACCTTATTTAAGTCAGGGCCGTTGCCACATGGTGTTGTTTGCGGATGACACTTCTATATTGTTTAAAGTTAACAGAGGAAAAGACGAAACGGAGAGAATATGTGGGGTGATTTCAGAGGTGGAACAATGGTTTAGAATAAACAATCTTGCTTTTAATTGTAATAAGACAAAATGTGTACGGTTTACTTTGCCAAATGTTAGGAGCTCAACTACTAGCATCGTAATTAATAATGTGGCTTTAGATATTGCGGGGTCCACTACCTTCTTGGGGGTCACAATGGACTCAAAATTACAGTTTAGTGAGCACATCGGTAGTCTGGCGAAAAGGCTAAGTTCTGCAGCCTATGCGGTTAGGAAAATAAGACACTTGACTGACGTGAATACCGCGAGACTTGTTTATTTTAGTTATTTCCATAGCGTCATGTCATACGGGCTTCTTTTGTGGGGCAATTCTGCTGATATTAATTCAGTATTTGTGCTGCAGAAGAGAGCCATTCGCTCGATCTACCGTATGGGCCCTCGTGAATCTTTAAGAGATGTGTTTAAGACAATAAATATACTCACTGTGGCTTCTCAATATATATATGATAACTTAGTCTATGTTAAAAAAAATATTAATGATTACAGGCTTGTAAGAGACATGCATAATTGTAACACACGCAATAAAAACAAATTGTATTATAGTGGCTCGAGACTAAAAAGAATAAACAATTCGTTTATGGGCCTGGGCATAAAAATGTATAACAAACTTCCAGAGTCTATAAAGTCCTTACCTCTAGACAAATTTAAAGTTCGCACTAAAGCGACGTTGATCGAGAAGGGCTACTACAAAGTGAAAGATTATCTAAATGATGTTATGTGACGTTTCATCTTGGTGTGATTGCAGCCTCACGATGCATGTTCTTATTGGGACACCTTTAATATGTTGCTCATAATATTCGTTGGTTGCTAGTCAGGCTGCAGTCTCATTCTGATGGATTATTTAATTAAGTTGTATTGTATTGAAATATGTCTGCAGAGTTTCTTGGCATTTCTTCTCTGCAGGATTTTGCTTTACGAAATGCCATTAGTTTAATTAGATTTATTTAATATTTTTATTTCAATTGATTAACTGTAATGACAACTTTTCCGATGGAATTGTTTTTTTTTTTTTTTTTTTTGACCTTCAATAAGTGATTTTATGATCCTGGTATTGAATAAAAGAATTTCATTTCATTTCATTTCATTTCATTTCATTTCATAATTCAATTGCATAATGCTCAACGCGCTACTAACCGTAAATGTTGATCGTAGATATTATAGCGGAAAGAAATCACATAAATTGTACTGTCGACATTTCAAAGTCTCAGAATTGCACATGACATAAATTTATCGTCCATCGATCAGTCATAGTCGCCCATTTAAGGCGGAATTTCATATTGTATATTCTATAAAACCAAACGGCAAAAATATCCACCGTCAATCCTTAGGGCAAGCAAAAACGTCGAGTCACGACCCGCTGTTCTAAAGGAATATTGTTAGTTTTTGCACCATTTGAATATTCCTCAGATTATAGATATAAAATACCGGGCAGTATCAGCGTGGAATCACGAGGCGATTGCGCCCGTTTAAGGCGAGATATCAACAATCTGCCTTGACGCTGTTTCTAGGCACGCCACTTCTAAGTTGGGAAATTAATGCTTTTACCCCGGACACCAAGTACGGAATCTGGATTCTTATCTCGAGAGTTTCTTGGCGTCCTTTACTTGGCCTGCAATTCGACGTGAATACGCACGCTTCATGCATAAAGCGAGATCAGAGGTCATCGCTATCTTACAGTAATACCACTGAACGTCATAACGTAATGAAATAATTGGAATGTCACACCTATCGTGCATTTCATAAGTATCTACTGTATAAATAGGCTTTTGATTATATAATGACAGCCTAGAGAAACGAGTTCAAGATTATTTAAAAATATGTTTACAATATGTCAGATGTGTGTAAATATAATTTCTTGACCTGAATACTTTTGAAATAAAATAGAGCATTGTTACAAGTTGAAGCTGTCATAAAATTTAATGGTTCATTATTTTAAGTTTCATCCTAAATGATTATTCTAAATTATCATAATGCATGGCACACTGGCGCTTCGAGAGGGTCGTGCGAACGGCTCAGATAGTGCATCTCCTATGACCATATCGGGTTGGGACATTAAATGGATTGTTCATACTCTCTAAGGATAGGGTCAAAAGACCTTTAAATATACGTATGCTAACGAAGAGGAAATCTCCTACAACCATTCTGCGGCACACAATAGTGCATATTGACTTGTTTAATATTTTGTTTTATTCGTCTCTTGTTGGTATTGTTCTTAGGACTACCTAAAGTTGGTCTGTATGACGCAAAAGAAGGTTATTGTTTTCGTTATCATTGAAATATTTGAATGAATGCTAGGAGCTGTTAGAAAGTGTGTGTTGTTCATCCGTATCCAGGGCAATGTGTATTTGATGTATAAACCAAGGTTGTTTGTTATGTCTGACGGTCGGGAACTGACGTCCAATTGGTCACGTCTCGTGATTTTTATGCAAACAACATGTTTTATAAGGCTCGAGAAGAGCTCCCTCTATGAAGCCAACAGCAGCTCAATCCAAAGTCAGCGAAACGTGGGTGTCAAGTACTGTTACAGTCTCTAACGACACTCGACAAATAAAGCTGCGAGCCCCTAATCTGTCTTAGAGGCTTGTTCCTCTTGATATCTTCACAAAAGAAAGCGCACTTATTAAAATTAATGACTTCCTCAAATATGGTTGTTGATGTCACAACGTTCTTTATTATATCGATTCGTTATTCGGATGCTTATGATTTATTTCTGCGAAATTCGGTCACGATTTATTCCAAGTACCGTTCTGTTTTACCTCTATTTATAGATTATCATTGATTTTTAATCAGCGCGTATTTACCGGCTCATTCACGGAGGTAAAATTAATGTAAACATTATTCAGTTGGCTCATAAACCTTTGATAAGTCTCGCAAGCTATAATTCACATAACACGTGCTTCAAAATAATGAGATGAGAACATTAGAACAGGATTATACAGTTAGCTAAATCTAATATCGCATGGTTATCTACTTATTTCCCACCGAGCATTTTCCTATCAGCCGAACGAACGGGTAAACCAGACAGTTAGGCGAAATGCCCGAGAACTCTGTTCTTATTTTGAAATGAAATGGAATCGAATACGGTTCTTAATTGACACCATTGTTAATCTACTGCCATAATTCATACCTTATTGTTAAAAAAACAATTGTATTTAGGTATGAGGAAATACCTCTGTGAAGCATTGTTGTTTTATTTTTTTATTCACTAAATTACACGCTCGTCTACGCTATTCTAATAATTGGTATAAAATCGACAAAACTTTTAAAATTTTGTTACTTTTTTCTATAGATCGACAAAAAATTACAGTTTGAAAAAGGCTTTTCTTCTTTCTTACCCGAAGATGTACACATTAGTATGTATAGATCGCAAATTGCGCATTGCGTTTTTGCATGATAAAGAAAGGCCAGACCGATAAAAGAACACTTGAACTAATTTGCACAAGTTATTTCGCTATGTAGGCATTATGAATGGCTGTTTTGCAAGAATTGTTGTTTGTTATAAGTTTGAATTAACAGCACAATTACACACTAATATTTTCGACCTTATTTATCGAATATACTTGACACACTATGTTGCCAACCTTAGCAATTGTTGGAAATAGACATTAAAATATTTGTAGCATATCTACGGCTCGAGATCATGAGTACAACAATCTAAACATTGTGCTATCGGCTTAGTATCGTGAAAGGAATGAAACTAGTCACTATTATTATCAGGCACACTTCTGCTGTGACCCCGTGAGTTATCACTTATCCATTTACACTCTAGGGTCTTTGTCCATGAGTCACCGTTGGTGAGATCGGGAATCGTTGTCGGAGGTCAATATGACTCACAGATAAGTTGGCGTCATATGCATATCAGTGAGGATTTATCAGTGTGTAGCGGTCTGTACTTAGATTATCGCCAAGCACAATACCGAAGCAATTGGATAGAGATTACACCCGCCTACAGAGTAACCTTTTCAAGGCACACAAACCTCAATTTCGGCACGTATTGTCGTACCGGATTCTGCGTAACTAAGAAGCCGGAAAAAGGGCGGTTATTACCAAAATCTGCAGATTAGAATCAAAAGAACAAGCCGGTTCATCTTTAATGTAACAAATATTTTTGTTTGTGACAATATTATTCTGAATTTAGATGCTACATATGTGCATATATTTGAACTTTGAGTTCATTGTAACCGAGTTATTTATTGTAGGCGACCGCACAAAATTCGGTCAGCGCGGTTGAAAATTGATACTTCAGAAAGTGTTTCGCAAATAAGGCTTTGTAAGAAGATATTTATGGCAGACTTAGTTCGGTTATTTGTTTACGGTAAACGCCTTTTTCTGCGTATCGATGTCGCGGTCAACGGATTAGCGTGAAGGACGTCCGAAGCAGATCTCATTAGTAGGACCTGTTTCATGTGTGCCAATCATACAAGCTCACGTATTGAGAAATGCCTTTCTTTTTGCACCCTCATACCTATCTGTCATGCTTAATTTCAATGAAACTAATTAACTACAAAGGAATTTTACTAATAACGTACTTAGACTGTGTTTAATCATTCTTTTATAACAATTACAGATGCTATCATAGAATATAACGATTTAGAGATTGTATCATTTATCTAAATCCCTCTTTAATATAGTAATTGGAAAATACCGTAGTTACCTACCTTTTCCGTATAGCAATGAACTAGCTAATGTAGTCACAGTCATATTGGTTATTTATGAACTTTTTGCACTAACTATTTGCATTCCAACTAGATTCAGTAATTAAAGTGCGACGTGAAAACACGTGTGGTCAATACGCATAAGTGAAATGAAAGTATAATGTCCATCTACGCTATTAATACATGTCATTTTGACGCCTTTCAACAAATAACGATCAGTTTCAAGCGCTAGGCAGTTTTAATGACACTGAGTAAAAGTAGCCTGTGTACAGACTTACTGCTTGTACGCCACGGATAGTATTTATTTGTAGTATGATTGTTTGAAGAAAAGGATACTCCTTTATGAATATTGAATGTTTATTATTTGTATTTATATTACACAACATACGTACCTCTTGTTAAGTAATGGTTCAAGTCATAATTGTATAGATTAAGTACATATTATGGGGTTTCCCATCTATTTTATTTTCCTAGAAGACATGAATTTGTCATAATCATTATAACTAAATCAGGATGGTTTTGTATTATTCATAAACCAATTCTAATAATGCTCCGATAGATGTAACATAAGGTACATGCATGTATATGGCAGTTTAGTCCCGTATTAGTTAGTCAGGGACGTCAAAAGAATGTTAACTAGCGACTGAGGAATTAGGCGAGAGATTACCATCTTGTCACTAATCTTATTAATACCATCACAACCTTAAAGCGCTGAAACTGAACATGACGATTTTAAAATCAAATTCTCTCCATCCCCCTTAACATTTTATATCCCTAATGTCCAGTGTACTTCTAAAGGGATAAAATCACGTAAATCTATATCTATTTGCCCTTCTATCCATACTCAAGCGTTGTTATTTTGTACTCAGGTGACCCATAAGACGTCGGGCAAGGTGATGGTGCTGAAGATGAACCAGCAGCGTGCCAACCGGCCCAACATGCTGCGGGAGGTGCAGCTCATGAACAAGCTCAAGCATCCCAATATACTAGGGTGAGTAAATTTTAGGGTTCTTAAGTCTACTTGGGATCCCAATATACAAGGTTTTATTTAAGAGGTATTGAGGAAATTTCAGGGAATAAAGTTAACTAAACCTTTAAAAAAACTTAATGCAGGCAATGTATTTAGCTATTCGTATGAATAGGCATTGTGTGAATCTCTAAAGAGTTGATTTGGAACTACGAGAATCATAAACTTAGAAAAAGTAACTAATTTATAATTATCAGTTATCAATATCTGAATGAATTAAAAACGTATGCATACCGAGTTCAAATATATTATTAATATTTGCAAAGCAATATGATTTAGTAGTATATTTATGGAGTACCTTGCAATCTGCCGCACGAATGACTGTTTAAACAAATAAACACGGTTTAATGTTTTTTTTAAACCTTTTTTGCATTGTTTACTTTAAGCGAAAATATACAATGAGTCATTCAACCACACAACTGTTTTATACTCTAACCACATCTTACTAGTTCATATAATGTCAATCATGGTTTTGTTAGTCACTGAGCGATATAATAATGCGTGATCTGGGTTCAAATCGAGTTTATTAACTTGGTGCGAAATTTCGTTGCGGTTTTCCTGTGGCTTTATTTTAATTTTATTTTCTAATATAATATCTTATTCACAGCGTAAAGACACTTGACTGTAGTAATCACTACATAGTATAAAACAAAGTGTCTTTCTCTGTCCCTATGTCCCTTTGTATGCTTAAATCTTTGAAACTAGGCATCGGATTTTGATGCGGTTTTTTTGAACATAAAGAGTGATTCAAGAGGAAAGTTTATATGTATAATAACATCCATTAAATAGTGCAGTAGGCTATATATTTTATTCCCGTGCGAAGCCGGAGCGGGTCGCTAGTTAGATATAACATGATAGAGTTATAGTTTTTATAATTAATGATAAGCGCCAATTATGTATTCGAAATAGATTAGAGACTAAAATAAGTAGTATTAATATATCATCAGTACTAGTGGATTGGAGACTTCAATGACTACCGTCGCATCCTCAAGGTCTATGGCCACTTGAAGCCCTCTCACCGTCAGGTAGTCAGTACTCGAGTAGATAAGTGATTTTCACCTGATACCAATTAGCACCCTATGTTATAGGTGATTATTACACTATAATAGGATACTTTATTCACTTTTATAGGTAGCAAAATATGTATTAAGGTTTAAAATCTATAACCGTAGACAAACAAAGCCTAAGATTTCATGCGACTAATGTTTTTAAGTTCTTCACCAGATTGAAAGGAAACTAATATTACTTTATTTAAGTATTAACCCATTGCCCAACGACAGAGACGCTCTGTGCTAAACAATGTATCAATTGTAAGCTGTCCATTTGTTAGTGTGTCTTTTAATAAATGTTTTTCTATTCTATTCTATATAAAAGCGTTAAAACTTTTAACAATTAATAAATATGGTCAGTGATAAATTCTCCAGTGCATCGTAAAATAATATACTAAAATGACGACAGACACATGAATTGACGCAATTTTGTTCATCAGAATTGAACAAAAGCATTTCCAATCATTTTATCTAAAAGTTATTGATTTCTTATTAATCCCCGATTATTCGGAAAGACGTAGGCGGACAGGGAAGTTTGGGGTGAGGGTGGCTTAAGAGAACCCTTAGTTTTAAATTGAGTTATTTTCTTCATTATATACATATTGTACGGGTATGGTTATATTGAGTGTCGGGAATGAAATTAAATCACAATGTAAGCTGCAAGCTTTTATTTTGAATCTAGAAATCGAGAGTAAAGTATATTAAAATGAAAAAACCTGTAATTGTAATAAGAATGAGAATTTCACAGTGCATTCAAAATATTGTATTTCCTTTTTTAAAACTATGATTGCCATACTGTGCTTATATTTTACTTGTGTACATTTATATTTTACTGTACTTATATTTTATATCATCATTATTGTTAATATTAAATTTGACTTGACTCCGTTCCAAGATAGGCAGATACTTGAATAACATAAACACTCATTTCACCACATAACCAGAACTATCATAACATTAATGATAATTACCTTAACAGATTGATAGAAGGGTTTGTTCACGATATTTTCACCGATACCAACAACACTTCATCATTCAATATGGTCACCCATCCAGACCATACCCAAAAGGGTGCTTAACTTCAAGGGCTGGTGTGTCAACGCGGTCACGGCCACTGTTAATGCTTGAAATATAAAAAACACATAAGATAACGAAGACGTTTTGACGGATTCGCAGCAAAATTATCGTGTTCAGTTTGTTTGAGCATATCATTTAACGGTAGCGTTTAGGTTTAAACAAATGTTTGTCTTTCCATTTGCATCAGCGACTTATTCGTGAAAAAAGTTTGCGTTTCTCATTTCGAGTTTCCATGATTCATCGGTTGTGTGGCATGACGTGAAGGGTGTATTTTTAAACAACCCACTTTGAAGAGGTGCGTTGTACTGAAGTATTATTTCATTGCACTTTACGCAGGTATGATGCCTGCAAACTGAGAACTGAGACTGATTCATCTTGTTTTAATGTGCTAATTTTCAATTTAATATGCAAAAAGACAAACGCATTCAAGACCATTAACCCTTGCGGGGTAGTCAGAGGTTCAGGATTCCATCTCCCCAATTCCGAAGGTAGTAATTTAATATGCATCAGCAGTATATGTAGATACCACATATCCAATGCATATGATCCTTTCTACAGTCTTGGAATGCAGTCTGACATAATATAACTCATTATTATACTAATATGTATTAACTCATAAAACATAAAACGTTATGGTCGAATGCTAGTCATAAAACAAAGAAAGCAATTTCCTAAGTTGTCTGCCGTTCCCTGGTCGTTTGGGGTGTGGGGCTTTGACCTTGATCACCCTTCTTATGAACTCGCCTTTGGTCACAATTAAAGTCTCAATATTTTAACCTCACTATATATGATACTAGTGATCCGCTCTGGCTTCGCACGGGTATAAAATATATAGCCTACTCCACTATTTAATGTATGTTATTATACGTATAAACCTTCCTCTTGAATCACTCTATCTTTTAAAACAAACCGCATCAAAATCCGTTGCGTAGTTTCAAAGATTTAAGCATACAAAGGGACATAGGGACAGAGAAAGCAACTTTGTTTATACTATGTAGTGATGATGTGATTAATCATATCCCTCAGCTTTTATACTTAAACATACGTAATCTGGTTCTTTTGGATCTTTAGAGATTGATAGAACCGCGGAATAGTATTATGTACTTTCGCTGCCCCATCTCAATTCTTATTTATGAACCATTATAACATTCCTCTTCTAATAATCCTGATAAGTATTACACATACATACACCCATGCCTCATAGTCACTAAGGATAGGCAGAGACTATCGATCGCCACCTAGAACGATCCTGACAAATCTTCCTTACTTCACTTACACCTATTCTTCACATACATGCTCTTTTATTCTTCATAAGTATTACAGTAATTAGATAATTATTGTTAATGGACAGTAAAGTTTAAATAAATAAACAATTAAACACCACACCAGCATCTAGAGCGAGCGTGATACAAAAAATATATTATTTTAGTTTCGGTGTGAATGATGAAATAATATTTGCCCTAATATCTTGATAACAATATTGGTCAGCTTTGATGAAATGATAATTTCGTATTCTGTACAAGAATAATCAAGATCTTATCGGGAATATGGCACAGTATCTCTATTACTGCGGACAATGTACATTGATAACAGAAATAAACAACAAAGGCACGACGTGTAAGTAAAGGTTTTCAAATAGCGAGTATTTCAATGTGTTGGCAAAGTAAGATGAAGTGACTTCTTGAAAACACGATATCGTCTAAATAAAAAGCCGTTGTATTTTAACATTCGATTCATGCATATTTATTTATACACACTCAGTAAAGTTATTAAAAATGATGAATTTAGGCATTGCAATCACGATGCTTAGCTTATTGTAAAATTTGTAAGTAATCCATGATGGAAACTTGTCTAAAAATACTTAGTCGTTTTTTAAACCATAGATTGTACTAAAATCAAAATAATATTTTCTTAGAAAAATGTGTCTTAAGAGTTAAATTGATGTTCCATATTTTACTCGTTAACCTTAAATTCACCTTCATAACCTAATTCTTTGCCTTAGAAATGCAATTTCTCGATCAAGGAAACATTTTATTGTCTTTGAACAAACAATATCACTGATGATATCGCAAATTAAGGAAATATTATAACAATGCCTTGACACAAATTAAATTAGCCAATATCGATTCTTCATTGTTAAACAATCGAAACTCACGAGTGATACTTTTTTTGTCATCTGTAAACAATTTGAGAAGAGCTGACTTAGTCTATTCTGTTAATCTGACTTTCTCTATGGCGGCAGTGACTCCGTAATCTTCATAATATCTGGTAACTGGCGAATTAAGAATCTCATTAGAATAATACGACTCATCCATTCTCTCGGCGAATATAATGAGCATTTGGTTCTCTAAGCTGCTAATGCATCGCGTGTGTCGACGTTCTCAGCGTTTGAAGAGCCACTATTATTGTGTCACAATCCGTCTTTTCCCTATTACTTTCGATTCGAAGCAGCTTCTTCGCGAACATTAGTTTTTATGCCAGCCATTGTTAAACTAACCATTTATTCGCAATAGTCTCCGCCGCAAATGGAAACACTTTTACTTCTTGTTTTTGTGCAACGTTTAACGTGCTTTGCAGCCAATGCGTATATACGCTAAAATAACATGCAAGATGGATGAAATATGGCTTCTAGAAAGTTTAATTTTTATTCTTTTCTCTTTTTTGAAACCTCATCGTGGATGATATCAAAAAAGTAACAGTCAATTGATAATCGGACACTTTCTTCCAATTGAGATATGATATGGCATTACCGATGTGTCAATTTCGTGTAAATGCCGCCGGAACTTTCTAGACGATATCAATTGGCACTCGTTTAAGTGAGAACACATTGAGTGAAAATTTGTCAATATCGCCTAAGCCATATTTGATGAGAATTGTAACACGCTTCAATGTGCCTATATCGTAATCCGAAGGGGACCGAAATAGTACTTGCCGATTGCGAACGGTTGCCTTTTGTATTATTATTGTAGTTGTTTAGTAACTGTATTTAATCGAATTTAGGTGTTATATCTCGAATCACAATTTAATAAATTTATACAAAGTTAATAGACATTGAAAAATTAAATAAATAACAAAGATATTACGTAGAAACATTTAGATTTTATGAAATTTTGTCATTTAAATTACTTAAATAATACTGTAATTACGGAAGCTTTATTCGTTACTTATTGTAATAAATGTAATCAAATATAATAATACTCAGTTTTCAGACATTTTTCCGTTACCGTTAGTATAAATTCAATTCATTCATTCATTGAACTGTTGATCGATCATTCGCAAAACTTATAAGTTGACAAGTAAAGCTAAACAGTTCCGGCTTTAGGTAGGTAGGGTGTGGGAGAATACAAATCAATACTTCTTATGAGTTAAGATGGATGGGAGGAAAGTACAAATTTTGACGGATACTAGAATTTCCTTAATACTGTTATGAATGAGTCCCAAGAGAATAGACTTATTTTTATTTGGTTAAAGAACTTACTTCAAACTACATAGTAGGTTTTAACGAGAATAAAATATCCTCAGAGTGATATAGAAAATGTTATCAACAAGTGCAAATTTCAATCAAGAATTTAAACCGAGGAATGGTTAGTAAGCGAAAAAACAAATTAAACTAATGCATACTATATCAGTCATTTAATACATTTGGACGAACTTCAAATTAACACCTCTCAGTTCGGTCATAGTAGTGCTGTGTATAAAAATCATAGGTCGTGCAATAATAAATACGTATAATTTTATAAATACATGCACATCACACCTGATTCCCTGTAGAGGAGTAGGCAGAGATAGCGGATCCCCATCTATCCCGATACTGACATACCACTTTCGTTTCGTTGACACTCATACACAATCCTTATACAAGTACAAAATAAAACAAACAATTCTTGTATTTAAATACAAATAAATCTCCCCATTTACGTACATGTAATTTAGGTTAGCGAAACAGTCACATATCAAAACATTCAGCCATATTCTTCATTTAGTCTTCTTACCCCACACGTTGAAAAATCACGTAAAGCCCCCATATAGAATGACTTTACTCCGCCTGATTTATAGCGGGTTATTTAGCCGTCGCCCCACTGTCGCCTCAGCTCTAATCGCCTAATCAAACCGTATAACGCCCTTTCGTATCATCTGATATGCAAGGAAGAAAGTATTAGATTCTAGATGAGATGTAAATTGGGATAATGAAAAATACAGATTGGTTTCAAGTTAAAATGAATTGAGCTTTCAATGTTTCGGTTCAGATTCAGTTCTGTGTAATTCTACCTTAAATGTTTGACAAATATGATTGACTAATGGGCCCTGATTATCTATTAAGATGTAGACTTAAAGTTTTTACAAATGTTATGAGTACATTGGGTTTACGTTAGTCTGATATCCCAGGACTAATTATATAGCAGGAATAATTTGAGATACAATTTAGCAACGCGAGCTAGCATATAGTTTAACATACATACATATTACGCCTAATTTCCTGTAGAGGAGTAGGCAGAGATCATAGAACCCTATCTGACTCGATCCTAACAAACCACTATTGCTTCTTTGACACTCATAGACCTCACACTCATTGGTTATATTACATTATAGTTTAACTCCCTAAATTATCATTTAGAGTCCTTAACACTCAATGATCTGTCAATGTTAAGAAAAAAAGCAGCACCTACGTCCTAAATGAAATATGTATGATAAATGAGTTAGTATTTCAAATGACATTCATAACAGAAGTTACTATAAGAGATATCTTTAATGTAAATTGTATTTTCAAGAAGTTGATGGCCTTCAAATTATCTTCAGATTATCGCTTTTATGCGAAACTAATGTGATAGCGTTCTAGCACCTCGTTACTATTGTTTATAGTAATAACAATACAAAGAAGCTTAATAGGAGTAATTTGTTGTTATGACTTACCACTAATGACTCTCGATGAATGGTTACCAAATTGGTTCAACTTATTGATTTTTAACAGATTTTATACTTATACCTGTTAATATATAAACATACAACATATTTACGTCCTCATAGCTGTATCGCGGTTGACGTAACTTAAAAAAAGGGTCACTAATGACACGAATGAAACTAGAAAATGTATGAGTGTCAATGAAGCGAAAGTAATCTGTCAGGGACAAATGGGGATCCGTGATCTCTGCCTACCCTTCTACAGGGAATCAGGCGTGATGTGTATGTATGTATGTAGAACTACAAAAATTGTATTGACAAATTGATATTTTAAGTGTATAGTTTTAATTTGTATATAAAGAAAATGTTTCAGTTTTATGTTGTTAAATTTATAAATAAATAACGTATAATAATAATAATAAATAAATTTATAATAATAATAAAGTATTATCAAAAAAAAGATCATGTATTCTTGCAAACACGTTTAAGATGAACCTAGTTAAATTAGGTCAAAGTTTTAAATATCTGTATAATACATAACACTGATAGGACACATACAAACATTTTAGACGTTGATATTGAATTCAGGGACTATTATTTTTATATTAATAACACTAGAGCTGGGAATGTTTACAATGAGTGATAATATCGGCCCTTGCCAAATTATGAACAGCATATTAGTCTTTGCATATGTGAGATGTCTTCGAATTAGTAATAATGCTAATCACATGTCATTTTGGCATGTGATTTACATTGTTATAGGTATGTGCCGTAATATGATTATAGGAATACTAACTAAGACGAATACTTTGTCTATTAATGTTTTTTTATTGTTATTTCCGAGTATTATATAGCAAACAATGTTATTTGTAGTTGTTACCATTATTTGAAACCATTGTGTTGTCCAAAGAATTCTTAAAATTTTAACAAATAGTCGTAAGTAAACTTCGAACGAGGCACTGAAATGTTTGACATATACGAATATACTCAACATGACTAAAGACTTAAAATGAATATTATAAGACTTTGTACACAGTTGGAATATATAAAATAGGTTGACAGAACCCCAAACCAGTCCTATGCGCAATAATGCGCGAAAATAAGGATAAAGTTTCTTTTAACTAGAGTTTCTTACCTTTTAACGTTTACATTTTACGAAAAACCCTTTGCCTTATAGACATGTCCAACAAAATACGTTTCGTATTCAAAACAAAACAAAGCATTCACGACCATTAACCCTTGTGTCAGAGGTTCAGGTTTCCATCTCCGCAATTGCGAAGGTGGTAATTCTATGGACACCTCGAACCCACGTGTTGACCAGATAGTCAGTACTCAATGTGACAGGTGGTCAACCATGTCGCCATTTACAAGTACTAACTATTACCTGTTCCACGAACTGTAGGTTTACCCACGATGTTTTCCCTCACCGTATAATTCGATGCATTGCGTAACTGTATTTTTATTACTTTGTACACAGTTGGAATATATTAAATAGGTTGAGAGAACCCTAAACCACTCCTATGCGCAATAATGAGCAAAAAATAATAAAGTTTCTTACTACTACTATTATCTACTATTTACAATTTACGAAAAACCCTTTGCCTTGTTGACCTGTCCAACAAAAAACAACAGAATACGTTTCGTATTCCAAGTATTTAATACAATTTCGTTTCCATTTCAGCTTCATGGGCGTGTGCGTTCACCAGGGGCAATTGCACGCGTTGACCGAATACATGGAGGGCGGGTCCTTGGAACAGCTGATCCTGGGCAGGCCGCAGACCCCCATGCCTCAGAGACTGAGGATCTCCCTCGCGGCTGACGTCGCGGCGGGGATGAGCTACCTGCACTCGCTTGGAGTCTTCCATAGGGATCTTACTGCTAAGGTGAGGGTGATAGTCTGGGCTTCTATAGTAGAGTTACCTGTTTGAGACTTATAGGATTCCCCTTTTATGACTTCGTAATCTTATATTTATGAAAAAGTTGCCTAGGGGATATTATATCTGTCAACCCCGAAAAAGATTAAAGGACGTGAATGTATGTACCATCACAGTATCACAGTCCAGAATTCTGCCGTCAATATTCTTTCTTTTTTCTAAATTCATATCAAAGTGATATGAATAAATCCTTATCAAACTAGAATAGCCATTTATGTCCTATATTTAGTATTTTTAAACGGATTTTATACTGTAACTTTAGCGTTACGTAAATGTATTTTTTTTAAAAAGAAAAGTATAATTAGTTATTTTGACATGTATAATGCTTGTCTAAATTTTGTACAATCTGACAATTGTTATATTATTGCATGGGGCCCGCCATTAAATATTGTGTTTTAATAATAAAACGAAAAGAAAAAACTAGGAACGTATAAATAACAAATGCGAATTTTCATTTGTCATCATCAAAACTTAATTAGCGATGTAAATAACTATAAAACCAAGATTAAGTTAAGTACCTACAATAAAACGCGAGTATGAATTGCACTTCCTAGGTTTAATTTTCCTCCATTGTTTTTTTATAAATGATACTCGTTCGCGATGTTTCCTCAAAGAAAACGTTTCTTTGCTCAATTGCGTCAAGGCTAATAGAAATAACCTTTGAGTTTATGTTTGCATGGCTAGTTTGCATAAGTGATTTTCTTTTCACGCGCGTTGATTTGGCTCGCTTAAATGTTATTTAGTAAAACCGGGCTTGGATAGGTAAACACACTGTTTGAATGTGCTTTCACAATCAATAACCATTGGGATGGTAATGGACGAAGAAAAGTTAAAGTATGACCATCATGTAAACGCTAGTCCCCATTGTAGCTAGTCTTAAACGCAATTTGCAGCGTGCGAAATTAATATTGAGAGATCAAGGGAATGGACTATAGTCTTTGTCTATCCCGTGAGGTAAAGTCGTAAAAATATATGTGTATGTCGAGTAGGAGTTTTGATACTAACTATGCAAATCCTTTTTATTAGCTAATTATTATAAGAGGGAATAATTAATGTACTAGACAAAAAAAATGTCTTTGGTTTTACTCACATTTATTCTTAATCTGCTATTATCAAAATTTGAACCCGAGACCTTTTGATATCAATTATCTTCCTTGAATAACTTATCTACTGATAAATAACTCGCTTATCGTTTATTATGCCAAATATCACCGCGAAATACTGTATTTTGCATATTAAGAACTCGTAAAATTTTAAAGGGCCGATATTGCGAAAATTTTGTTAACTTTTCTTGAGTTACAATTGAACGACAGCTGTAAGCAATTAAGTTTACTTTGGTCCTTGAATTTAATTGAATAACTTCCTGATATTGATTTACTGGATTCTATCTGTTATTGTGTTCATTGCTTAAACGAAATTAAATTCTCAGAAAATATTTTCGGAATTATTCAATATTCAGGAACTAAATATGTTTTACGCTATAATAAGCTAAATAATCACAACCACTTCCCCTGCGGAGTGAACAGAGTCTGAATTTTTCATCTCCAAAATTGCAAAGTCTAGTTATTGTATGGCAGCTGCGAACCTACTAGTCACCAGATAGTTCTTATAAAATATTGTCTATTTACGGAAGGTTTAGAATTCGATATTCAATTTAAATTTACTTACACAACCGTTGTAAGAATAATGTTAAGTGCATCATGCATTAAATATTACAAGGATTTGTAATGGAATGTTTGTTTGACTATTTTTTTCCTATTTCAGAACGTATTAATAAGAAATAACGGCGACGGTGACTATTCAGCTATTGTTGCAGACTTTGGCCTAGCTGCCAAAATACCTCATCCTGTGTAAGTATAATAATTTATTTATATATCTACAATTGTTACATGATAATATTACCTTCCGACCATACATATTACCCCTTTACGTCCCTAACATGATAGGCAGAAACTATCGATCGCCACCTGGAACGATCTTGACATATCTCGCTTGCTTCACTCACACCGATTAACCTTCTCATACATGCTCTTCTGTTCTTCAACTAGTACGCCTGCTTTGATAAGAATGTCTCCAGTTTGATCTGTATAAGTTCTAAGTGGCATACCCCGTCCAACTCTACCTTCCACTTTGGATTTATAAATCCCGACCATACTCAATATATATAAGAAATAGATAGATATGCCGTATATGTCACAATAATCTTGGTATGCCTTTATAATACAACCAAAACAAACCCATTATAGCATTTGAAACGAACAATAAAGAGACTAATATTTTATAAAGGAGAAAATTGAATAACCAAGAATAAGCTTATTATGATAATTTTGAACAATGGAACTCATGATATCATTACTATTGTTTCCTAAACAATTAATTTAGATGTCAGATGCTTTTGAATGAGTGACGAAAGCACTTAACAATTACATACGCAAAAATAAATATGAAATAATAAAAGAATTGTTTAGAAATATTAAAAAAACTAACAATAATAAAAGGAAATATTTAAAACACAAATCATACGTAATATACATACGATTATTTCCATCGACATATGTCAGAAGTACACATAACCGCCGAGTGTGGTTTGTCAGGATCGGGACAGATGGGTGAACGCTTGATATGCCTACCCCTCTACAGGGAAACGGGCGTCATGTGTATATATGTTTGTATTTCCATCGATTATAAAAAGATATCAAAATGGGAGTATGTATACTCAAGCCATGAAGTGTATGTATGTTTTAACGTTACAAAAAATAAAGAATAGGTATCGCTGTACTTGCAAGTTTAGTCTAAGTCTTGTTATTTATTGATGTATGTGATAATAACTACTTGTCGTATAATGAAGGCAATTAAGCATGTTGAAAGCGTGAATCAATTCATTTTATCGCCGATCCAATGCATAAAATAATTAAACATGCGATTCGGAGTCTCTTTTCGCCGCGATGTTGCCAGTCTTGTAAACTATTAGCAAGTTATACTGCTACTGAAGCAGTAATAGTACCTCCGGTTGACTGCAGATGTAGCAGTCACGCGATTTCGCATGGCGATGAAAAAGCGCTTTGATTAAACAAATCGTGACAGGTCACTTGACAGTAGATGAATTATCTAGAAGTAGCAAGTTTTTTGCATATGTACTCACTGTGAGTGGCGATTGCGTAATGTCATGTAACGATTAACATTGATTGTTAGCATGCAAAGTAATTAACGCAATAATTGATTAACAAGTCATCCTGTACAATGGTAGGTGGCGGTTATTATAATATCATTAGACTGTATAAGAACATGATCTTCGCATATTATGAAAGTGCTATGCGTAATGAAAAAGTTTAGTGGGAATCTGATTAAAGTTTAATAATATTAAGAATGGTTGGAGTGCTGTAAGAACAAAGGATATTTAACTAGCTAAACACTAACAGTAGTTAGATTTATGACATAACATAATTCCGTATTAATTCCATATAGGCCCTATTTACTTACGATAAAAACATCATAACTATCCAACCATAACTGCTAGATCGGGGTTTCACGATAGCTGAAATTATTTTTACTTTATAAATTTTTCACCAGATTAACAACAAATTTTATGTTTTTCATGTATTTTATCATAAGGCGGGTTTTAATTACGCAAGAGATTGCACGCCAGTGTGACGTCACACGTACTGCATGCAACTTGCAAACAGCAACTTCGTTAAGTATACAAACAGCACTTGCAACAACTAGCTCAAGGAAATCCCGCCTCAGAATCACACCATTTATACTCTATATGAACGTTTAACTGACTATGTTATTCCCGTTCCCTAGCAACGGCTACCGGCTGCCCAGCGTGGGCTCCCCCTGGTGGATGTCCCCGGAATGTCTGCACGGCAAGTGGTACGACCACCGCTCCGACATATTCTCCTACGGGATCATCCTGTGCCAGCTCATTGCCAGGGTAAGTGATTCACACTGATCCGTTTATTGTTAAGTTCGTGTATATTATTACTTCTATAGATTTGACATAATAGAATGTGTTATGTTATTAACCTAAAATGTTGGTGATGGTGAAAGCAAATAACATGAAAAAATGCGAATTGAATATTAGAGTATGTATTTAAATCAGCCTTTTGGTGTTTCGATTTCCAACAAGTAAAGTATACTTATAGCTAAACAAAAACAATAAATACGCACGTATGTATTACGTATAAGGTCTTCAATCCGTCGCTTTTGTTGCTGAATGCATGGTAAAATCTATGTGTTATAAGAGGAAACGCATGAATCGAGAAATATATTTCTGGTTCGTCATGGTTTGTACCTAGGCGATCAATAGTGTTTGCCTATCCTGATAGGCAAGTCGAGGCTTGAATCTATGTATATTATTACGAACTGTGTCTTATGGGTTGGCCCATTTATATCTATGAAAAACATATGCTGAGTCTGGGCCCTTTCACAGTGGCAATAGTATACACAATATCTTTTTGTTTTAAATGTTTTCATAATTATTTTTGATCTGTTTAGTTTTTTGTTTTTTATTTAAATGTTTAAGAATTTGTGCAGTTATTATGTTTGTATTGTGTATTGTATTGTCCCTGTAAATAAATGGTTTTCAATTTCTATGTATGTTGTCCTACTATATATGTGGTCCTAATGGCACGTGTGACGTCAGGTGGACGCCGACCCGGACGTGCTGCCGCGCACCGACAACTTCGGCCTCAACTACATGGCGTTCGTGGAGCTCTGCCACGAGGACACCGTGCCCGAGTTCCTAAGGCTCGCCTTCACTTGCTGCATTGTGAGTTATATTATACTAGTGACCCGCTCCGGCTTCGCACGGGTCTAAAATATATAGCCTACTCCACTATTTAATGGTTGTTATTATACATATAAACATTCCTATTGAAACACTCTATCTATAAAAAAAAACCGCATCAAAATCCGTTGCGTAGTTTCAAAGATTTAAGCATACAAAGGGACATAGGGACAGAGAAAGTGACTTTGTTCTATACTATGTAGTAATGCATTATTTATTTACGTAATTCGACGTAGCTCAGTTGTTTTCAATTCGACATAGCTCAGTTGTTTGCAATTCGACGTAGCTCAGTTGTATTGGGCTGGACTCTGTCTCAGAGGGTACAGGGTTCAAATCCCCCTTGAGCGTGTTGCAATGGAAATGAAGTTGAATTAATTTCTATGTATATTTTCGTGATAAAAATATATTTACGAAATGCGTCGAACGGTGAGGAAAAATATCTTGAGGAAACCTCCCTGTTCTGTGAACAGGTAATAATCAGTGCTTGTAAATAGCCACAAGGCTTACCCATTGTCACATTGAGTACTAACTATCTGGTCAACACGTGGGATTACGGAGGCCATATACTTAAACAATATATCTTTTATCGATTTATTATCATACATACTTATGATATTTTTACTACAGCTAATATATGCATTATGAATTTGCAGTATGAACCTAAAATGCGGCCACTATTCAACGAGATAGTGACGAAGCTTAATGAGATTCTGGAAGGGCTGGACGAAGCCTCTTGGAGCGGACCCACCGTGCACCCGGGGACTGATAGGTGACAATCGCTATTATTACTATATGCATACATAATTCTCTATATTATTTAATTATTACAGCTCCAAATACTTAAGTTAGCGGAGACCTAAAAAAGATTTAATCTTAAATTTTAAAGAGTTGCCTGTTTCAGCTTCATGCTAGAGTATGTTGTGAAATGACTACTGACAGGTTCAGTCTACTATTGCCCTGAAATGTCTGAACAAGTAATCACGTGAGCAATTGTTTGTTTCAGTGAGGAAATGGACTCGTCGGGGCCAAGATCGTGTCCCGGCCTCTACGCTTGGAAACCACATCGATCCAACAAATCTGAAGGGATCACGCGCACGCACGAACCATGTAAGTATTACTCTTCGTGACCACAACGAATTCCCAATGGTTCTTTGTTTAAGTTCTACAGTATAAGTAGTCTCATAAATAGATTCATAAATAGATTAATACATTTTCTAATAACTCATTTCGTTAAATTTTGATCTACGTTGGGAAATGTTGAGGGTGCACCTAAAAGCAAGGGCATAAATATTTATAAACTTTGATATTAAAGATATCTGGGATATCTTTCGAATCTATTTATGTGTCGTAATTGTTATAATCTAGATATGTATTGTTTGGTATTCCAGTGGAGCACCGGCGCTCGCTGTCGGAGCTGGAGTGGTGGTGCGAGGCGGGCGGCGGGCTGCACGTGGCGCCCTCGGAGAAGGCCCGCGTGCACCGCGCCAGGGGGCCGCCGCACCGCTCCGCCTCCGCGCTGGCGCACAACGCGGGCCCGCCCACGCGGCTGGCGCGCATCGCGCACTGCATGCTGCTGCGGGACGCGCACGCCACGCCGCTCAAGGCGCACCGCTCGCCGCCCCTCGACCGCTTCCGCGGCGTGCACAAGATCCTCGAGCCGCCCACGCAGCACGGCTTCTCGTCGTGCGCCGAGCTGCCCTCGCCCATCAGCCGCCTGTACCGGCCGGACGGCTCCGACAGCGCCAGCGAGCCCCTGCGCTGCTGCTCGCTGCCCTCCTCGCCCGCGCTCAGCCGCCGCTCGTCGCCGGAGCCCCCGCCGCCGCAGGAGAAGCCCTCGCCGCCGCCCACGCCGGAGCCCTCGCTGCCCCAGCCCAAGCTGCACAAGAGCAGCAGCAGCATCGAGCTGTCGGCGGAGGGCGCGCACTCGGCGGCCAGGCGGCGCGGCTCCTGCGAGAGCGGCATCTTCTCCGTCGCCAACGAGGAGGTGTGCTCGCGCCACCTGGGCAGCGACTGCGACTACGGCGCCATGTGCCCCTGCTCGCTCATGGGCTGCCAGCGCTGCTGGTGGTGGCAGAGGGCCAACGCCGACGACCTGGACGACAACCGCACCGTGGCGCGGCCCCTCAAGCTGTGCGCCGACTGCCTCTCCATCTACGACCGCGCAGTGCACGCGCGCTGCTACCGCAACCTGCGGGGCCACGGCGGCTCCCCCTCGCCCCTGGCGGCGGACGACTCGGCGCTCTCCACCACCACCACGGTGTCCTCGCTGCGCTCCTTGGAGGAGCTGGAGGAGGTGGGCGGGTGGCTCTCCCCCTTCCTGTGCGGAACACGCCTCGACTCTGGCGCATCCTCCGAAGCGGAAAACGAGGTGAGCTTCAAACATCTTTCTTGTGTGCGAAACACACATTTTATATGTATTCATTGAGCTAAAAATTGTTTACTAGTGATTGAGTAATGGTGTGTGGTGGTGTTGCAGATCCGTCGCGCGCGGCACGTGTTGCGCGGCTGCTGCTGCGGCGGGCGGCCGGGCAGCGTGTACACGGACAGCTCGGAGGACGTGGCCTCGCTGGCGGGCTCCGACACCATGTGGTGCGAGGAGCTGCCGCGGCGCCAGCGCTCCAAGCAGATCGCGCGCATCGTGGACTACTTCGAGCGCGGCGGCTACCCTCCGCGGCTCAAGGCGCTGCGCCACTGCGCGCGCAAGTGCCTGCCGCAGCGGCTCACCGTGTGCGAGGGCGCCGTGCGCTCCAAGCTGCCGCTGTTCGACAAGCGCCCCTGACGCCCGCCCCCCCACTGTAGTCAATGAGTGCCCCCATAGTCCGCCCGGCGCCTCCCCCACCTCGACACTATGTGACCCTGTGCGGCTGTCGCTGTGTGTTAGTGCAGCGACGGTGAACCCAGCTCCTAATCTAAGCCAGACCGTTGGCGTCGGGCCGTCCTCGTGCGAACTGATCGCGGATGAGTTTGATTTATTTGTAAATATTTCAGTGAAATTATAGTAATTGATATACAGTATTAATTTAGAACTTGCCAATGTGTGGACTGTAAATATACGATCATAATAATTGAACCTGGCAGCGTTGTGAATACTTTAGTACGACTGTCGAGTCCTGTTCGTTTTAGAACCGAATGCCGCTGACCGAATGTTACGATGGTAACTTTTGTATTTGTTCTTTCAAATTCACATATATTTTTAACGTGTTTTTTCTTCTTTGTATTCTTTTACTTTTCTATTTATTGATTTAGCCACCTTCCTATTTAAGAGCGTGGGTCGAGTGCAAATAAGAAACTTCGTCCGATTGCGATCGTAGCGACTGTATTAAGTGTATCATAGTAAATTATTTATGTAAACCTTCTAGTCTTGTTAAATCTAATCATTGACCTAAAACCTGCAATGGTATAAGCCAACCGCACTTCCTGAGGTACAAATACGTGTGTCAAACGTAACTTAATAGTACTTTTCATAGAAATCCTCAAGTACTAATAAAAGAATCCTTTATCTAAAAAAATATTTAAAACAAAACATTATTAATCTTTTAAATAAGTCGTGTGTGGGTATTACAGTTTTTTAGAAATACTACGAAGAAATTAAATAAATATTAGATACTCACGGATACAATATTACGATGTATTTTTGTATAAAATATTACTAATAATTATTATAACTTCAGAAAACAAGTGTCCTGATTAGAAACCTTAGTAAATGGGCATATAGTAATGATGACATGTACTTTTAACCCGTTGTGCCAAAGTGACCCCTTTTTGAACACATTGTAAATCACAGAGCAATTATTGTCCGTCCAGTACGTTACGTTCTAATGCATATTTTTACGGAATAATCTCTAGCGGACCTTCTTAGGAATATCTGCGACTGAACAGCAAATCATTATTATTTTACAATAGCGCTATTAAATAGATTTTTAGAGAAATATAAAAAGTGCAATCAGGTCGCTTGATAATATATATAACACATGCCTATTACTTTTTTTTTGTTTCAAAAGGTATATTGGTGGAAAATCGGGAATGGTATAGCTTGGTATTTTAAGATAAGTTACTTCAATATGTTCCACAGGTTCCCGTAACTAAACTTAGGTAATTTTTATTAATTGAAATAGAGAATTGTCGATACTAACTGAAGAAATAGAAGACTGATGAAAAGTCTTGATTTTTGTTTGAGTGCATTGAATACGTTAGCAATTACTATTCTAGCAATACTTTATGTGTCCAAAATAGATTATATGTTTAAGGCCGGTCTACATTAGTTATAAATTGCGAGTTATATGTTTAAGGTAAAGATACAAAATTATTTATTTAGACGCTTTGTTATTAATATTGTATACTTACTATATGTATTATGTACCTATGGTACTAGTAATACACTTTTCAAATCTTGTTTACACCGTGTTAAATTTTAGCAAAATACAACCATTTTGTCCAGTTAGTAGTAACTTCGTTTGCCTGTTTGCTATTAAATATACATTATTTGACTATTATAAAAATTTTATTCATTCTATATCTACTTATTTAATCCGCAAACATTCAATAAATTGCGGCGTACTTTGAAGGTTTAGACAATTAAATCCATCAAGCAAATTCTAGAAAAAATATATGTAGTATGATTCTTGCCCCGTTTATTTAATGTTAGTTCTTTTAAAAGGGAATCAACGTGTTGATATCGACTAGTACAATAAAAATACTTGTCTGACACCAATCTCGACTGAATATACATTATGGGTAAATTTTAAATTTGAAAATTGTATATTTTGTTGTGTGCTAACTTGATCATATCATTTCTTAGATGTTATACACATATTTTAGTGTATTCTGCAATATCATTTAAATTATAAATTATACTTTGATTTGTATACATAGTGGTACAAGCTAGCAATTGTGAAAAATTAATAGTAATGTCCGTTTTTTACAGTTTGTATTTTCTTACCCTTTCATTGCAATATTATATTATGCTTCGTATTAATTTAAAAATTTACAAGGTTCTATTTACATTTCGTTCAAAGTATAACTAAAATGTCAGTATTTGTGAAAGAACTAATTAAACAAATTTTAAATTTTCTACGATATTATCAAATTAATGTTGTATTGTTGATATGTTTCACTATCGAAAATAGATCGAAAGAAAGAGCTGAATTTTAAGTTACTAATATGTTATCTAGAAAGTTTAGAACTTTGTTGAAAGTACTATTTATTCCTAATCGGTCTACTAACATAGATATCGTAATTATTTACTGCGAGATTAACGTTCAATATATTCTCGTTATTGGAAAAAATATATAAAAATTATAAACTAGACATACTATTAATTTTTTTAATTACATACTTAAATCCCTTTCGGATTAGGCATCGTGTGACCATTTCCTTAATTTGCAGAGTTAGTAATCATAATAGGGCCATCTCGAACTCTTAAATCAGTACCCAATGTGACCTATTTCCTTATGATGTTTTCGTAGTATTTATCAAAATCATAGTTTCAGAATACTGACTTATAAACTTTCCTACATTATATACAAATAATGTCTAGTACTACATCGTTTTTATATAATTTTCCAATATTGAGAATGTGGGACCCTCGTATTTCAGTTTGTGTACGTTACTGATAAATTTTATGTGAGTGTATGTTTTGAATTGTAATAAATTAAATGTGTAAATAAAGCGTTGATAGTTATGCTAAGGTCCTAATAGAACATTTGTAAAAGGTTGTGTTTACATGCCCATTTGTAAGTTATAGCTAAGTAAGTGAACGATAGGCCAATTATGGACAACTTGTAGTATGAAGGTGGTATTCAATATATTTTGTTTCAAAACAAGTGACTTTTATTTTATATTCCATTTACCAATGTTACAGACAAAACTCGAGTACAGTCACCGCTAAAAGTGCAGTCCCAGTAACTTTTTATAAGGTTTTAGCTTATAAGAACAAAAGATAATATTTTACATTTTAAAACTGGCGCCACTATGCATTATCATGGCCACTATACGTTTGCGTGCTTGGAAATGAAAAATATTGTCTTTTGTTCGATAAACGCTGTACAATTCAGAGACTCGGGTCATTATAATTCATATAAATTATCTAGTTGTCTCCTAACTAAGACATGCGGTATGAAAGGCACTGACAACATTCGAATCCAATGACAGATAATATCCCCTCAACCATAGAGCATCTCTGATCTGATCATACAGCACACCCACAAAAGGCTTACCTAAAGTATTAGTAGAAATTGCTTACCATATTACGTAGTATGGAAGTTAGTATGTCATATACTAACCCCACCAACCTATGAATAATATTACATACATTTATTCAGAGCGAAAACCAAAAACAATAACCTAAACAAACAATCATTAGTTTTATCATCTCCGATACGGGTTCGAGCCAACATCTACTCGTATAGGAAACAGATGAAAAGAGAATTACCATATTCCACAGACCATAATGTTCAGAATCAATAAGATACATATTCAGCCGCTAACACGGAAACACTTAGAGGTCCTACTGTATATAGGCATAGTAGTCTCCCTTGCAAGTGCTTCTGGTACTTTTGTGATCAAGATTAGAGCCTAGATATTGCAAGATATTCGATGTAAATTTTATATTTAACTAGTGACCCGCTCCGGCTTTGCACGGGTATAAAATATATAGCCTACTCCACTATTTAATGGTTGTTATTATACATATAAACCTTCCTCTTGAATCACTCTATCTATAAAAAAAACGCATCAAAATCCGTTGCGTAGTTTCAAAGATTTAACTCATTCGACGCCACGCCATTTTTCAGCGTCTTACTAGCGGAGCCGCCATACAAACGGTCATGAACACGTGAGGCGTGTCTGCGGCTCTGCGACTAAGAAAAAATGGACACGCCACGCGTGTCTACTTGCTCTGCGGCAAGTTTAAAGTTTCTAAATACGTTAATAATGCATTGTGGTAGTTTATTTCCTTAGTTCTGTTTGTGCAACGAAAGAGATAAGGTTGTGGCAACAGTATAGTGATTTTAAACCAGGAATTATGGCGGAATATGGATATTTAGGTTAATAGGTAAATTAAATATGATGTGATTCTCAAACTTACTTATATATTATTAAACTTATATTTTTTTTTTGTATAGTATATAAATTATTTACTCATCTATCGACTAAAATCACTCAGAAACATATTATTGTGTAAGTACTAATATTATAATAAACAAGCTTACGTAGTGAGTTTGATGGAAAGTTAAACAAACTTTTAGAACCTCTGGTCGCATACTCAAAGTGGACACGCGTCGCGTGTTCTTGGCATCACACAAGGGGTTCGTTTTTAGTATAAACATAACTTCTTTCAAAGTAGAAACCACGTGAATATATGGTTATTCGTGTGATAAATACCATGTAAACAAATTCTTATTAAATTTTTTCATGTACTTTTCGAGATATAATCGAATACTTATGGACACGCGAGGCGTGTCCGCGGCGTGGCGAGTAGAATTTTCATGGACACGCGAGGCGTGTCGTTGGCTCCGAATGCATACAAAGGGACAAAGAAAGTGACTTTGTTTTATACTATATAGTGATGGCTACTCGAACATGAATGTCTTGAAGCATATTGTTTTAGAACGAACCTTTCTAATGTAGTAAATTCGCCAATAAATCTTTGTTATAAGAGTTATGTTCCTAGTTTTTCAAAGCAATAATCATGACTTACGCCATTGAAGAGTTATTAATTTATCTCTATATGAACGATATATACACTATCATAATTCCCTGAGAAAAAGAAAGAACATTAATTTTTTTATTTTTTATGAGGATACTATGATGTAAGAAATGTCTATCTGCAGACTTCTACTTCATCGCGTAGAACTTTCTGGTAATTAATCCAATTCAATATTTCAAAGGGGCAATGGTAGGAATAATAAAACCAAATTTATTTCTCTTACATTTTTATATATTCAATACGTATGAAAAATTAGTATTAAATTGTCTTTAATAATATAACATTAATAAAAGATGTCATGTAAAAACAATTCATAAAAAGCTTAAGCTATGTGTATAAAAAAAATGTAGAATAGTATGCTCTAATGGACATTAGTTCATGTTACACCGTTAAGATCATTCCCAGGCAAGATTACAACCATTTCGGGACATACCATTACGGGTTAGAAATAATTTAAACAATAAATACCTTCAATACAGCCTTGTGGTGTAAAATGACTCAATCGCGCCGATTCGCAACGTAAATAATACTATAGTAATAATACAAATACTTTGTTAAAAAACCAAATCATCAAATTGCGCAATAATACTTAAAAATTATGTTTATATATTATTATATCAATTCGAAATAAATATTCCACTCAAACCGATTATTAGGCCTCGAATATAGTGTAAAATTTAATAAGTTAAGCAATTAAATACATTTAAGATTTAGAGTAAACAGTAGGTCTAAAATTTAAGTATTATTTAACTAGACTAGTTATTTATTAAGACAACTTTCAGAAGCATTTGAATTGCACTTAACTATGCGTTTAAGTACCTTTACATGAATAAAAAAATCGATGGATTTAGTTCAACGTTCTTACAACGGGAAGACTAAAAAAATATTCCAGACCTACTGTTAAAGACATTGCACCGATAGAAAACGTAGGCATAGTTCCTTATACAAAGACAATCCATTAAAATAGTTAAAAAGAAAACTAAGAATCTTACTTAAGTAAATAAATATTGCCAAAATGGCGCTAGCAGCGCGCCTTTTATTATTATATACAAATGACTAAGACAACAGTTACGTGAGGCGTGAGGACTTTCACTTAGGACAAGTGCTTAGTGCTATATTCGTTTGAGCTCAAAAGCATACATGAACAGATAAGGACTCCAAGTAGCGGGTGCTTCTAAAATATTGTCACGAATTGGGTTTCGAAGCGTTTATCAACTAGAAAGTCACAGTCCGTTTGTGCAAGAAGGCTGCCGCAAAACAGGTGAATATAAATAATTTACTGACACTAGTAGGAAGCGTTTGTATCCACTGTCGCGGTACCTAACCTTTCTGGGGCCTACTCTTCTGCGGCAGCCTTCTCGCTGTCAATTAGGGCTTCTGACAGAGTCTCTGCCTTCTTCTCAACGGACTGTTCCCGGGAGCTCACTGAACCGTTCTTAGCAGGCGTTCCCTCTTTAGACTTGGTCAGTTCCTTCTCCACTGAAGCTCTGATTTCCTTTTCTGCTGATGCCCTATCCTTTGGTGGTGAGGGCTCTTTTTCCTTGGGCGGAGATGGTTCCTTCTCTTTCGGGGGAGAAGGTTCCTTGTCTCCTGAATCTCTTATGGGAGTATTTTCTTTGGAGGCGCCTTTAACAGGCGTTGATTCCTTAGGGGTGGCTTCTCTGAGAGGTGTGCCTTCTTTCTTCGGTGTGCCTTCCCTGACAGGAGTGCTTTCTTTGCCCACTGATCCCTCTCTCGCTGGAGTACCTTCTTTTGGTGTACCCTGTTTAGGAGTTCCCTCTCTCGCTGGTGTTCCCTCTTTGGGAGTGCCCTGTTTAGGGGTACCGTCCCTTGCTGGGGTGTTCTCTTTGGAAGCTCGTTTACTACCCTTACTTTCACGTTCTTGTGAACTTTCTTTAGATTTTGAGTCGCCATTTTGTGCCTGCAAATATAGAAATATTGAAGATGTATTAATTGTATTAAAATGAACATAAAATAAGAAAATTAATACAGTCCCAACCCAAACCCAACCTTTGCAGTACACATAGCAATATATTAGTGTACATTACAGTATTTTTAATATGCAGTATTTTAAGTGTGACGTAAAAACAATGTTAACTAGCTGCTGTTCTTCTGGGCATGTTGGCTCTCTTAATATATTCATGTTAACAGTTGGTTTCATATGGCAGTATTTAATTTATGAATACTCTAAACAAAGAACTATAGTCTAGCCACTACAGAAAGACTCACCACTCCATTCTCCAGCTGTTCTGGTGGGATCTCAACTTTCAAGAACTGCTCCAGCGTGTCTACCTCATTGGCCATATCAAATGCATCATAGTCCTGCAAATAGTTAACTTCATTAGAATCTAATACTAACTATGTTCATAAATGGAAATATACTCATACACTGTAAATGTTTTATATTAGACAGCTATAAACGTTGATAACTGTTACCACTGTAGGGTAGTCAGAGATTGTTATTACATAAATAAATATCATCAATATCATAAATATTTTTCTTTCTTTCTTTCTTAGATTGAGTGTTCAATGTGAAGTCAACAATTCTATGGTGATCCTGAACCCTAATGTTTCCAGTAACCAGATAGTCGAATCTTATGCTCATTTTATCACTTAAAAGGACTGTTGAATAGGTAGGTTTCCTCAGAATGTTTTCCCTTAGAGCATTGGACCAATAAGAACTTCTCTTAAATATGTTACAATATTTATATTTCAATGTTACAATACCCATGATTTAATCTTTAATTCACATTATGAACAAAGCTATTTTTACATCCAATAATTTAAACAGTAGCTTATTATAACAAGTCAATTGTGCTACAATAACATGCATAAAATATTTTATAATCAGTGCCATTATCAAAAGCAGAGTTTTAAAATACTCAGTCCTGTGCTAGTCAGTGACATAAAACAATGCTAACTAGCTACTATACTTCCTTACACGTCATAAGAACTAACTAAAGGCAACAGACTAACAAATCAATTGTATACTTATAGTTCAATGTAATAATTAATTTAAAATAGAAAGTGTAGATAAGATTTTAATCTCATTGTTATCTGGATAACTATTCTGACTCACTTTATTTACTGCATGGACTGATGACTTCATGTATAGCTTATCTACTAATTTATTACCTATTCAAATGGTTTTCAATCTAAATCTAAAAGCATTATAACCACAAACTCAGTATTTTCATTAATTGCAAAACTTCAAAGTAGCCATATTGAAAAAGGTCACCCTTGGAGGTACCTATAACGGCCAAATTTGTATGAGGAGGTGTATGTGTGTCAATGAAGCAAACTTGGTTTGTCAGGATCGGGACAGATGGGGATCCCTGATCTCTGCTTACATCTCTACAGGGGATCAGCCAGGATGTGCATGTATGTATTTCAAAGCAGCAACACAAAATTATTTTTGCTTTCGTTGTTTTAATATTTGATATCTCTAGTAAATTTTTAAAGTGGTTCCAACATAATCAATATCTACAGACAACAATGAAGTGTTGTATAAAGAAACAAATAACAATAGTATGATTCATGCAAAACAACATTGATTACATGAAATCAATGAATGTAACTTAGTACACATAAGTTTGTACTATAGGTAATGTGCATTATGCCAAGGCAAAGGAGCCAAGAAAACAGGTTTTAAATGCAAGTGCCATCTTTGGTGATTACTAGTGCAGAGAAAATACTTGTATTAATGCCAAACTTTCCTCAATATACGTTGGTACATACAACAAAACGAGTATCACTGCGAATATTCTTTGTTAGTAGCACCCATGGTTTGTTTAAATGTAAACAATGACAAGGTCTTACCCCACAATACTCATCGTCGTTGAACACTTGCGGCGGCAGCGGAGAGCGAGGGTTCGGGTCACTAACGGTACCACCAGAAGACTTGGCATTGTTTTGCATGAAATCTTTGTCACTGTCTCTTCCAGGTTCGGTTATATCGATCACATCGTATTTTATGTTCTTCGAGTCGAGTATCATTAGGACGCGTTGCTGCCGCTTTTTCACCTATGACATGAGAATTAATCTAATTAATACTATCACGTAATCATAAATGCCGTCAATTAATGAATCAGCTACGCTTTGTGACATCAAAACCAAAGTATCCCGGGCGAGCTCCTGTGGTTCTAATATTAAAACTCACCTCCTTGTTTCCGGATATACCACTGATATACACTTTTACCACCATAGTTATAGATTATCTTAAAAAACTATAATTATATAAATAAACAATCTCAAAAATATGATTATTTTTGTAAAATGGGCTTGGCCATCTGTTTCGTTCTACTTTTCGATCTATCCGAATAAAAAAAAACCTGAGTGCGGTATTTGACATTTGGCTAAATGAAGGAATGACGAATGAACAGAGTTGCTATAAATTAAATTACTATTATTATAAATGCTCACGATATAT
This sequence comes from Leucoptera coffeella, assembly GCA_030578115.1. Classification (NCBI taxonomy): domain Eukaryota; kingdom Metazoa; phylum Arthropoda; class Insecta; order Lepidoptera; family Lyonetiidae; genus Leucoptera; species Leucoptera coffeella. Next base: position 208,749 of record JAMBLF010000076.1, on the reverse strand, counting down.
TGCAATGCAAGATCAGAGAAAGTAGCAAAAACTTTAATCAATTTTGTGAGAGCATAGTATTCTAAATATATTAAAGAAACATTTCAAAGGTCACCTATATTTACAATTGCATAAAGAATGTAAAGATTAGAGCGTCTTCGGTATATTTTTATACATAACTAATATTAACATTGTAATTTACAATTAAGTACAGTTGCTAAATTAAGAGTAGTTCTTGCTTTATGACTTGCTTTTGGATTTGCCATAGTAATATAGGATAGCAATCCAAACATTATTGCCATTATATAGGGTTAGCTAAGGGATTATTTTTCCTCGCTAATTTAGCGAAATGATCCATGTTACTGACATGGCGCTAAATGAACGATGATACTAAATTTCATTTCTCATGTTGAGTGCACACTGATGAGAAGAGTTCAATAAATGATACCATGGATGATATGAAATGAATTTGCTATGTCGGCCTTGCATGACCTATGAGCGATGCGCATTTTTGTTAAATAATCGCGTATTAGCTGGATCATAACTGTTAACATGCCTTCATTCATGTCAATAACATATGTACGTATTTTTTTGTGTTACGACTTGCATGTCGTAGGAGGCAACTATGGGATCAATCTTATTAAACACATACGATATTTAGTCCAAAAGGGAGGAACGAAAGTATGTACTATATTATGTGTATGTCGAAACGTGACATTTTGATATATAACGTCTAATAAATCGTCCCCCGGCCTCTATTAGATTCCAATAGAAAAGCCCGTTAAAATATTATCAGTACCTACTTCAGAAAAATTAAAACAACACAAAAAGTTAACGAAGAGTTTTTATTATTATAGGCATAGTATTGTCATCTAATAAATATGTATTAAGGTAAGTATATAAAAGCGAAAATGTACAGTCTATCCCGTAACATGATTCAGTAGTGACATTACAGCTAGGTAGTACCATCTACAGCTTGTAGATGTTTTGAAAATTAAGTAACAATAATATGAAATACCTACAAAGTTACGTGCTGCTTTACTGCATACAATACAATATCAATTTTGTATTATAAATAATTCTAGAGGCTTAAGCGTCTATCAAAAGAGGAATGTTTTAGGAAAATAAAATGTGTAATGATTTGTAATTTTACATTATATTTAGTTAAAAAAATTATTCACCTGAGCCAATAAATAAAGATCGACATATATATCTTGGAATGGTATGATTATGAATAATATAATATGACAATTAAACATTAAATATGAAAAATATTTCTTTTTTTATGCATTTGTATTTTGCTTCTTCACTCTCTAAAATGTATCTGTATAGCATCAATGAAAAGTTTGGTTCCTCAGATATTTTATTTAATGACCGTCAGTCAGGTGAACTGTAAAATGTCAGTCAAGTTATATATTACAATGTTCATACATATTACATTCTATTATACAATAGTAATCTATTTAACTTCTAGGTTAGATGTGTAGCTTCAGTATGCTCATAACACACAATTGCTAAAAAAAATAATCAAACAGATCCATTCCTAATAGTTTAAAATTTCTAGATTATTCTAAGGGATACAGTAGATTTATTACGATATGATGTCGGCCCAATAACTTGTTAACTTTCAAATCTTATTTAATGCTTTAGTAAGCCATAAAAAAGCAGGTATATACATATATTTAGGGAAAGATACACACGTTTCTTTGTAATGTGGAATGATGAAAGTAAATTATTAAAGTAAATTATCTTATTATTTTTAATGACGGTAACTTTGTTACTTAAAGTAGTGAAAAATATATAAATTATAAAAACACAAAACAATAAAAGTACAAAAATAATGTATACTATATAATACAAAGGTATAATTATTTAAAATAAAATAACACAGTAAAAACTTTTGTGTTTAAAAAATAAATAATATTATAACTTTTCTTTATGTATCAAACTATGGCCATAATACTCTAAATATATATACGCATCAAGTCCACTTCGCAAAGACAGAAACGATAACTTTTCACGATTGCTTATAGCAATATACTAGCCTCATTAAAATACATACTTTTGCATGAACTGAGTATATTTGAAGTTTATAAACAAAAAACAAACAAACGCATTCACGACCATTAACCCTTGCGGGGTAGTCAGAGGTTCAGGTGTCCATCTCCGCAATTGCGAAGGTAGTAATTCTATGGACACCTTGAACCCACGTGTTAACCAGATAGTCAGTACTCAATGTGACAGGTGGTCAGCCATGTCACCATTAACAAGCACTAACTATTACCTGTTCGACGAACAGGTAGGTTTCCTCACGATGTTTTCCCTCACCGTATAATTCAACGCATTTCGTAAATGTGTTTTTATTACGAAAATGTACATAGAAATTCATTAAACTTCATTTCCATTGGTACATGCTCAAACGGGATTTGAACCCTGTACCCACTGATACAGAGCCAAGCCCCAAACAACTGAGCTACGTCGAATTTGAAGTTTATAACTTATACAAATTCTATTTATTGAAACTTGTGGCATATGCACATGATAAATTGAATAGTATAATATTTTATGATAATAGAAAGGAGACTAAATTGTTGAATAGTTGCAAAATAACAATGTTACATAAGGGATTTAAATTAAAGTATTCTGTGCGTATTTTTTAAAATATGTAACATATTTTATTTTGTGCGTCAGTATGACAAGATACGTTTGATTTTAGAGTAGCTCTTTTCTTTTTTTTAATTAAACAAACAAACAACTAAACAAAAACAATAAAGGCTTCAAGATTGTAAACCTTTTTAGTGAAGTAGAGACGAATTAATGTGGCTTAACCGAATCACAAGAAACTGAAATGAAAATCAAGGATCGGTATTCCGATTCACTTTAATGGAACAGATCAAAATAATGTGAATCCAAGGTTTTCTATTGAGATTTGTGGCAATTAAAGTGACCAAAGACCAGATGAATATGTAAACGATTTGATTCATTCATTCGATCAATCATATTATATCGCACTATGGTTTATAACCAACAATAATAAAGTAGGAATTCCTAACATTTTAGTAGAGTCGAATACTATCTAACGAAACACAATTTAGATAAATAGCAAAACATTCAATTTATACATACACAATATCTTCTTCACAATTATCTAATATTCTTAAATCATTTTATATTCGTATAAAAACTACAAACACGAAAATTTCTTTTTCCTTTAATTGTAGTGACAAACACTAAGATATACAAGGTGCTATTATTCAAGCATCAATTAGTTTAGGCATTCGATTGACCATCGGACTAAACGCTTGCAAACTAGGGGTCTTGGGTTCGATTTCCATCGATTCATGATGCTATGTTATAAACATGGGTAGGGCTTACATATGTTCGTGTTCTATATCGCTTTCGGGCTAAATCATGCTGTTTTATTATGCCTCTTTTTGGAAATTTTCGCTCATAATGTTGCAATATCGGTACTATTAATCTATTACGAAACTAAACCTGCCCTAAAATATATCAATGTCTACAAAATTAGCTTCTAGCTTCTATAATTTCTTGCACAGCTTAGTGTTTATGACTATTAATCGATACCTTATAAGACATTTCACCATTATTAATGTTTCCTATGGTAGGCCTATAGAGTATAAGTATCCTTCCTTTTCAACAAGTCTACATTAATTCTAGGACGAATATATGCTCATGACTATAACTAATTTACAAAAGATGAAGCCTCATCGTGTTCAGACTGGCGTGCCGAAATCCGGGTCACCGTCACCCGACACTAAATGCGTTGGAATACTTATTCTATCAGCGTTTACATTAACCTCTCTACCATTAGGTAAGGCGTCCATTACCCTTTTAGCTGAGCCTATACGGAAACCTTTAGTTTTTTGAGCTTTCACAGAATCATTTGCTTTAATAGTATTATGTTCTACATCCTTAACGGCTGGCAGTGGATCGATTTGAATCAAATTATGCACCGCATCAAAAGGTTCAACTATTTCATTCACCGCGACCGAATGAATGAACGATTCTTTCTCAGTGCCAGTATCCTTTGCTATTTCCTGCGGTTCTGGAGGCGATAAGTCCGACACAGATTCTTGTGACGTGACTTTTTCCGTCGGCGTTTCCGTTGCTTGATGTCCGTTAGTTTGTGACACTTCATTCATAGGTATTTCATCTGAAGACGGTGGCTCATCGTTGACTGGTTTGTAAGTGCCTTTGCTTTTCCAATCTAGCGTTTTGATTTTCTTCTTCTTAACGCTAGGGCGTCGGCCGTGTACTGGAGTGGAATGTGGAGATTCGTTTGAGCTAGACGCGTCGCCTATGGTTCTGTAAGGTCCGTTCTGTCTGGGAACAGCTCTTGTGGCCACAGGAGATCGTGGTGGTGAAGCTACTGTCAGGTTTTCAACTTGAGTCTCGATTTTAATGGAATGGTCATCCATGTCTAATATTGACAGATTGTTGTTGATGACGCCGTGGTGGTATTCTGGATAGATGTTTGGCCTTGGAGGCGACTCCACGCCATCTTGAGAGCCGTTTTCTGATTGGATTCTGGAAATATAAATAAATTTATTATTTTGGTGCTCTTGATTTCTTCTTCATTTTATTGGATTTTTCAATAGAATATTTTGATCTACAGCGCAATTGGTGTAATGGACACGCCTTTAGTGCAGGATGTCAATATGATCGTTAATGTTAGATGGATTTAAAATTACAGTAATTTTTTGACATTTTGTATTATGCCGATCTTATTTACAATGATTCTGATAAGAGAAACGATATTTACCTGGCGGGGAATTCGGGGGTGCGCGGGGCGGTGGGCGTGGCTCCGGCGCCATTTTGCTCAAGGCACAAGCCGTCGCCATCTTCCGGATATAAATGGAATCTGCAATCAATTTGTCTTTATAGTCATTATGATATAGTTTTTGATAAAATCATTTTGTTCTTAATTTCTGACGTATGAATTCTATTATTATTATAGGGATCTCGTGGCACCCGTCTGGTTATCATTTGATGCCATACTATACTCTGATACCACAGCTACTTTCAACCAACACTTATTAACCTTACCTATAGCCATCCTCCGAGAGCTGCTCATCATCCTCCGTGGCCACGTAGTGAACACGCAGTGAGCAATCGCCACGAACTGACTGCAGCGCGCGTACTGCTTCTTTGTGGCATACCTGAGAAGAAACGCAACATTATAATTAAATTTAATCAAAAGCTTAAGATGAGTTACATCAACACACTTATAATTATTGTAATCCCTGATAGATCCTTCAGACTCACAACTCTGTTTGAAAAGGCACGTAATAATAACATATGCTTTCAGAGTCATTTACCCTTGCGTGGTAGAGGTTATTTCGTCCATCTACGAAACTGCGGAGATAGTGGTTCTTTGATCACTTTGAAACAATATGTTAACCAGATAGACAGTATCAAAGTCAAATGTTTTTATTCAACACAAGTACAAGTACAGTATATTCATTGAAAGTCAAAACATTTGCCTGACATTGGTTGTCTCTTAGAATTGAAATTCTACCGTTGGTTCAGAAGCCCTGGCTCGGAGAAGAACCAACAAGAAACTCCGGCTTTCAGGATTTTTTGCCCAGTGCCAGTTACAAAAACAAATTATACAGAAACATAATTATCTTTGCACATATAGCTTAGATGCACTCATTGCTAACCTATCTAAAATCAAAGATTGTAAATAGTGTAACCATTTACAAGCACTGACTATTACCAATTCCAGCCAAGAAATGAACTATGTAATCTAATAGCAATAAGTCGAGGAACACATTTTTATACATTTTGCCTCACAGTTACTTTCTACTCAACATCCAGGTTGCAGAGTTTACCAAATTGGGTAGTGAGTGGCACCTGTGTGAGATCGACGTCGTTGATGGCTAGGATAGCGTCGCCGACGTACAGCTGACCAGTGAGCGCTGCAGGGCCGCCCTCCTCCAGCTCAGAGATCAAGATGGGCACGCCGTGTTCTCTGCCACCCTGCAAATAACCATATGTCTTTAATGTAACTGATTAAGTTTAAGTACAGCTTTCTTCTCCCATTCTTGTAGCATTAAAAAACCGGTAGTGCATTAAACAATAGAATAGGTAGCAGATGCATACACAAGTCATGAAGCGTATGTTTTATCCTAGATGGTACTGTTATGACTTGAAACTGTTTTTTGGAAGTTGTAGCTACCGGGTTCCACCGGACCTAGCAAAGCTTTAAACTTGTATGTATAATAAAAGTGTTTAAGAACCTCTTAAACCATTACCTTACTCAACTTTGTAACTATATTCCACTTACCGTTACAGATATCCCCAGTCCTAAATGTGGCGATCGCCGCACTGTGACGACGCGGGGTGCGGCGGGGGGCGGAGCAGCCACGTGCCCCCTCCCGCTCACCCCGCGGCAGACACGTGCCAGCGTCTTGTGCCGCTGTAGAAGGATTTCAGCTTCTACCTGTAAAAGACAAGCTTTGGTTTACTTGTGTTGTATATGTTTTTTAATGGCAATCTTAACTCACATAAAATAACTCTCGCATGCAGGCTCTTGTATTCTTTACACTACGTACTCCCTTAAGAATATATTATAATAAGATAAGTTACGTTTCCGTTTCACAAAGGTATAGTAGCGCAAATTGTAAAAATGGTATATTATCAAATATTGTGCTTTCTTCCCTAAGGCGACTAAGGAACCTGGGAGAAATAGAATGGCCAGCGACCTGTCACTGACGTTACATATGCCATCAGAACCCCAATTTTCGGGTCCCTAGGTCACCTAGGGATACTATCGTGTATCTTAGAGCCATGCCCACGCCGAAAGGAATTCAAAGATGTTAATGTGTATGTATATACTCCTTTACAATGCATATGAGCAATCTTTGACACCGTCGCAACAATTGCTATCACCAGAGATCGGTATTTCATTGATATTGGTCTTCAGTAGTACAGCAATATACTGTAGACAGTGGCGCTAGTAAGGTTCCCTCACCTGTCCCCAGAGGGAGTCCCTGACCTCCGGACGCATGTCTCTGCCCAGCAGCTGCAACTGCTGGATGCGCCCCGCCAGCTCCTTGTCCAGGTACTTGGTGGCCAACCTGAAAGATGGAAAAATCATTACTATTACGGTAAAGGTTCAAGTTTCTATCGTGGAGACAGCGGAATGAGATATTCATGACCACCAATATTTGTTTCTTTAATAAATATTATCGGTGAGGGAAAACATCGTGACCTGCCTATCCCTCAGGATAGGTAATAGCCAGTGCCTGTGTACGGCGACTCTGTTCTATTCCTATCACGCTGGATGCTGTCTATCTAATGAAACGCAGGTTTTGAATGGCTTCGAACATGCATACATAACATGCCTTCAACATTTCAGAGATGGATAATCAAGCCTCGACCAATAAAAAAGGAGTACGTATACACAAGTCGTGAAGCGTATGTTTTGTTAGATTATCAACTAGACAGTCGGTTGACGTGGCAGGTGGTAAACCTTGTTTGTTGTTTTATATACTGTCCTGTGTTGGAACTAGACTAAAAAAGCTATCATTGTGCCTGGCACTTAACCTTCTCATCATTATCATTGTAAAAATTTCAGTTGGTATGGTTTTTCAGTTATATTCTCTGGATGAGCCATTATTATGCGGTCAAGTGTGTGAGTGAGCGTAGCTATATACAGCTATTGACTATTTTAATGATTAATAATAATAATAAATTATATTTGGACATTATTACACCAATTGAACTAGCCCCTTGGTAAGTTTATTTAAGACTTGTGTTTAAGACATTTAAGAAATATACATATACATATTGTATATAGATAAATACATATATAGCATATATAATCAACGACCACACTAGAAAGCAGTAGAAAATCGTAGTTCTTAACTCTGCTTCCACCGGGAATCTTGGTGAGGCCCTCACGATTAGCGTTCTGGCGGCTAACCGATCGGAGGTCGTCAAACTTATGAATGTGTTAAGTGACTATTTTCTCACCTGGCTCCATAGAGTTCTGAGTGAAGGGAGAGTACGGTTTCCCTGAGATGAGCGTTCTCGCTGGCCAGCTGCGCGACTTCCAGCCTGGCCCGTACTGCCTCCAAGTGACTATTGCCCTCAATGCAACCTTCTGGTACGCCCTTTGAGCCTGTAATGAAAGATATGATGGCTGACTTTTAGGTGCCATATTATTATATCTTATTAATGCAATTCTGAAATGCATATAATTACATTATTTCATTCACATTATTCATCAAAAACATACATGTGTTTAAGCGTCTATGTATGGAATCTTTTGTCTATGGGATAGCAACCTGTCACCAATATTTTATATATAAAATCTCTATCCCATTAATCATTGTATAGCTACCTATGACCCTATTACCTACGAGAAACTATCATATCTCAGAGGTTATGTCCACCCCGAATGGGATAAAAGTACGCGAATATATACATATGTATGTATATAGCGTCTCCGTTCCGGCGGGGCAAACAGACATAATCACTCGTCAGCTTCGCTTACACACTCACTCGATGGTTTAATATATAGGCAAAATAGTTTTTTAATCTAGTTTTGTTAACTATCATTACACTTACCGGCAGTGGCAGCCACGGCCCTCGCCTGCACCAGCTCAGCCCTCATGTCCACCAACTCCGCCTGAAACAACCAATAAAGACTTGTTTATATATCGGTACTATACATTTAATATAAGGTAACAATCGGCGCACAATTTGTACTACTAATAAAAGTAAAGAAGAAGTCATCTTGTAATGTGCTAGCCTGGGATGTAACTAGCATACTTTAATCCTGGCATGACGTAGAAGCTACTAAAAGAGTGGCTGTCCTGTCGCCAATTTTATATCACAATGCAATTGTCACAACAATTTAATACAATCACAATTTTATATCATTATAACTCCGATAGTACTTCTGTAAGTGCCCAAAGAATTGAGGTACGTATAATTTATACTATAAAAACTACTTTGAAATAAAGACGATATTCATAAGCGACAATACGCGTCATTTTTCATTAAATTAGATGTTAACGGAGTTGCAGTTGCTAAAAAATAAGCGCTAGATTTTTTTGCAGTGACATCTAAGTCCTTAGTCGATTTTCGCAACATGTCAACTAGAAATTAGCAACTAACAAAGTTACGCTAAATGTCAATGTACATAAATGAATAATCCTCTCAACAGCCTTAAATCAAGTGAAGGGATCAAAATGTGTCCCCAGACATTCTAGTGCCTAACAATAAGTTACAGTTACAAGTTTACAGTACAGTTGTGTAATTGGCAAATATTTGAAAGTAATTTGAATATACCCCACGCCTACACGAGTGATAGCAATCATTCCATTTCAGAGCTTAAATTTATCTTACAAGATCGATACCCGTAGCTTCTGACTAATAAGATTAAGTAGAAAAATATAATACGCACTTTTAGCTTATGCTTTGATATTGCGATATTAATAACAAAGCATTGAGGAAAGGTACTATCTTAATCGAAAGTATTAAGTACTTATAGCTAGAAATTAGGTGCCATGACGTAACATCTTACCCCTTTAAGCCAAGCGTGATGTAGTATTTACAAACTGCATTGAGGCATTTAACCTTATATTTTGTTTCAGGACGGCTCCACACTTTATGGCCTTCGTATGCTATGTTAGAAGATTGGCATCTATATAAATAATCCACTTTTATATAATCTAAAGTTGAAGGAGTGCATGTTGTAGGAAAAGAATTTAATGACTAAAGTGACGAATCACAAAGCCTTCAGCTTAGGCAGTGCAACTGAGTTTTAAGATTACTGTTGATCTTTAGATACATTTTTTTAAAATAAATCCGAGGCATGGAAGTAATGGATGTGTCTGACGAGAAAATTGACACGATCTACAAGTTAAGAATTTTATATGTATAAGATGTATGCGATATCTTCTATACATCATAGAATGAAAACAGACTGAGACCAACCATTTCCCTATAGGTAAAGATTTGATAGGAAATACTCCCAGTGATCGGTGGAATGCGTTCGAAACTCAAGTGGTTGTAATCCGAGACGGCAGCTGCCGTGTCTTGCATAGCTCAGTTTATTACTCTGCACTCATTGTATCAAGTATTGGTACAATTATAAACCACCTACAAAGAGCTGAGAGAAATTTAACAATAATGCAACGAATTACGTATACATACGGATACATTCACGCCCTTTATTCCCTTTCGAGTGGACAGAACCGAGGAGATATAATATTTCCTAAGTCATAGATGATAATTCATAATGATAGGGTTACCATGTTATAAAATTAGTTAGCGTACTTTTTACGTCCTAGGCTAGCACAGGACTGAAGAAGCTACAAGGAGTAACTTCAAATATAAAGCATAACATTATGTTAGACAGAGTGAAAATAAATTTCGAGTTTCTACAACTAGCGATATCTAATCCGCTTAATAAGCTAAGCATTTCTTTCAGTGACTAGGCTTTTATTAGATTACTGCATGATATGACACGTAAGATTTTGTAATACATTACTGATGGACAAATTAAGAGAACAATTACCAGTTCTACCTGCACAAATTCTAAATTCTCATCAAATTGAGCACCATTATTTTCTATCCCTAGAACCTAGAACACGTTTAGAGGACCAAGGGAACTAAATCTATGCACTAAGTGAGTGCTAGTGTAACCGGAGACATTCCTGAGGCCAGACAGCGCGACTGGCACGATCGTGAACATTGGCTGAGCAGTCACGATTCCCCGTAGCCGGCTGACTCAGCCTTATTAATGGCTCACGGTGACAATGTATAGATTTGCACTCTTCATTATGCTGTGAGTGTTCTGGGATTGGGTAGAAATTGTTCGTTGTTGATAATTTGTATTCGCTAACATAAAAGAAACTAATACACTCAGTGAAATAGTACACATTTTGATTTGGATAAGCAGTACATTGACTTTGATATAACAGGATAAACATAAAATAATTCCAAATTTAAAGGAAATCTCCGAAAGGGAATCTATATACCTCTGGATAGGTAACAGCCATAATTTACCAACAGTGTAATAGCGAAATGGCTTTAAATTCTAGACGGAATTGCTAGAGGTTCGTCACACAAGTCAGATAGTCTGAATAAACACACTTTCGTAGAGTTATTTATTTTTTTTTGTTCCCTTATTTCGCAGCAATTAACAAACTCATTTTATAACACCGAAGTAGAATTAATATATTAACATCGCACTCATCTCCCTACAGAGGAGCACAAAAAGATCAGAGTATTTTATTATGCATTTTCGTTTCATCAACATTCATATACAAACTTTTCATACACATACGAACTTTTATTAAACTAGTACGTTACATCACTTTTCACTCATACCACGCAAATTAGCATTTACAATGACTGTAGTACCATAACAAACCTTTGTCCAATGGGGCAAGTAAGTCACAATCTGTACTAGTGAAGCCATTAGTGTTTGTCATTGGGCTACACGTGGCTTATCTTTACTTTGGGTACTCTCGTACTCTAACCACTAGTAACTAGCAGCACTATAGGAAATATAAGAACATTTACTATTTACAACAAAATCCAAGCCTAATAAGACGTGTGACCATCAAATAAACAACTTAATGGAAAAGGGTGACGTTTGAAGTACTTATAACAACTGCGCGTATAGGAGATATGGATGTCAATGAATCGAAACTGGTTTACAAGTATCGTCGAAAATTTGGATGTGTGATTCTTTACCTAGGCATTATGAAGACGAGCTCGTATGTTCTAGCATCCTGTCATAGATTTACTAAATATTTGGAACCTTATTTCGACACTAGACTAATAAAGACAGACTAAGCAAGCACTAAGCATGAACAATTAGTCACAGTGCCAAACCGGGACACGAAGTACAAAAGAACCTTGACAGACATTTGTCATCAATCCGCATTCATAGCTTGTTAAGTTCGCCAGGTGATATTATGCAAATACAGAGCTTAAACAATTTAACACAACAATTTAAAGCAACAACTCAAAAATTTTACGCAAATCAATTGTTATTCACTTGTGCGATAATTGTGAGGCCCCGGCTTCGATTCCCAGGAGAGGCTAAGTAGAGCAAACGTAGATCTTAAGGGTTATTCAGTTGAGCGATAATTGTGACTTATCCCGGCTTCGATTCCTGGTAGAGGCTGGGTAGAGCATAATATTTTGCTCAGCTTTTCCAGTCTAGTCATTGATGTTATACAATATTTCATGAGGCTATCTATTAATTGTTTTGGATCAAATGGTGTAATAGAGTCCTAAATATTATTATTCGTAGTAAATGTTCTACATAAAGCTGCCAGAAAAGTATACCGGAAACATTTTTTTAGTTATGAATCAGTACATATGTTACTTTAGATATAATTACTACAAAAGATGCTCATTACTCACAGCTATTATGCCGAGACAGCAAGGGAATAAATTCGATCCAGAGAAAGGTGATGGGCTAGCTACGTTAAGGGCCGCCCACGGGACTTCACGACTACATCTCGAGTGGGCGTATTAAGTAACGAGTAATTGTGAATATCATAACAAAGAACATCACTGTTTTAGATCTCCGTGCCATTTGCTTACGAGTCTGTGTTTAGAATAATATAAAAAATGAAACGAAATTAAAGATCATAAATACGGTATTTAACTGCTACGGAAGGTGGTAACTGTCTTTTTAACGTCGATTCAATTCTTTTCTGCCTACAAATAGTATTTACGACTATGTCATAGATAGTTTACACGGACGGATAACAAACCCTATACGTTGAATTAACATAAAATTTATGCAATATTCACTGCAAATAAAATGTATTTTGTACTCATACTATCAGAGAATATTTATGAACTGCTTGATTTACGTGCACGTAAATATTGATTCACCGTTTACTCTGAAGAAACGGCCCTTAGGCTCCAATAATAAAGACATTAAAAGAACGGTCCACCAATAAACACTCGTGGCCATCTTCATTAGTGATGCGGTAAGCCCTTCCGTGCCACGCCACAGATTACTTACTCATGAAAAATCATTTGTATGTGAGAGTCGATAGATAGATGAATATGATAATAAGGTTATAATAATGATATGATAATGATAATAAGGGTGACTTTAGAAATACCTATATTACTTCTAAATCTATTATCGCCGATTATTTGTGGATTTAATATAGCGAAAGAGGTTTGCTGCAGGCTAAATGGGAAACTGTGATATCTGCCTATGTAAGGAGACTGACGTGATGTGTATGAGTCCATGGGCCGCATAGTTCACGCTAATTTGGGATATTTCAAAGGAAGAGTTGTAAAGTATTTTATTTAAGATACACAAAATCCTAAAAAAATATTTCCAGCAAAACTTAAATTGCCTGAACGCATGTTAATGCACTGCAGGTTAGTGTTCTTTGTTCTTGTGTTAGTAAATTTTTCCAGTATTAAAACCACCTAAATAATGAACCATGATAGTCATAGCACCATAACAGTTCCTCTTATCTTTCAAGCATGATACTAAAGCAACTGTAACAGTACTCCGCAGCAACATTGTATTTATTAATGCACATAGCAGTACCGTGGTCTAAGTACAAAATGCAAATTGCAAATATTTTGCATCCTCCGTTAGCCTATCTCAGGGTTAGGCACACACTGATTCACTCTTATCTCATCTGGAGGATGAATAATGCATGACACATGTACTTTTCTAACATTATGCCTAAGCCACATGCTTAACTGTGAGGATTTGAAGATTGTATTGTATTTCAAAAGTTTGTTAAAGGTAAATTTATAGTAAGAAATGAGGTAATATCTCTTGTTACTCGACCACATTCTTAGTATTCTTAGTATAATTGCAACCCAATAAGAAAACTTTAAAACTGTATATTTGTGGGATAATGTGAAATTAAATTTTCTTCTTTAATCGTGTAATGTCACCAGAAATCTCAATGATTGTATAAATCTCAATGGTTCTATGTAATCTTAAGTTCCGAGCCTAACTTATCAAAATATATGTTAATATTTTAAATAGTAACTAGAGCAAATAACAGGGCATTTAATTTTCCCTTATTATCACAAGATGCAAATTTATAGTAAATTAGTAGCCATCCATCTACGAGAGAAACTACTATTACAAGTATGATATCTATTATTTATTCATTACCACATGTTCAACAACTATGTCTATATCAAAGACATGTGTCATCAATACTTTCTTTCTGTTGAAACTAATCATAAAGGTGCGGACATGTGATAACGTTCGCGTCCCTAGAAATGGCGAGAGGCGTGGGGGGTCGCGACAGAGCCCGTATATTTCATATCTTCATCAAAGATTGATAAGTAGGGGTCGTGACACTGATGCATATATAGTATTATATTATTATGCGTGTCAAGTGCTGGGACGATATTGGCACAGATTATGATTTATTACTATAGATGGCGTTATGGATGGAATACAGAATGTTTATGGGAATTATTGTTCTATATACATAAGTTTACCATTGATTGATCAGAAGTTTTCGTAACGATAATCTGGCTTTAACATTTCTACATAAATAATATTTTTTATAGCTGAGAAGTTAGTATGTACAGTACGAATAGTAGTACGAGTTCATAGAACTAAGTAAGAGATTTATTTGTGATATGCTCAATAAAATGCAAATAAAATTCCATACACGAACAAAACATCAATATTCCACAAACGCATTCTGACAAATTGCAATATCTGATCAGTTGAAGAGATTATCATCAGTTTCTTTTTTATTAAGGGCAAGCTTCACGAAGGGCGATTGTTTCCAAGATGTCAGCACTAGCCACGTCTTAGCCATAACTGTTAAACAAATCGGCGCTTGCATCTAATAGGAAGACGCTATCGGGTTTAATGGCGACCGCACCTCGGTTTTATTTGAGGAGGCGTTACGAAATCGCTTTGTTACGGCCAGCGCGAGCTTAATGCATACGGGCTAACAATGTCGTTGCGACTGCGACTTTTATTTACAATAACGTATCATGGCGTTGTTTCCTATATTATTTCTTATGTTTTGTTTCTTAAGATGGATCCGTAACATTGGGGTTCTTAGTTAATTTCTTAACACGAATTATTGTTGTATATGTGACACATGAATGAGGTGATGTATGAGTTAATTATCTGATAAAAACTGTGCACAATATTTACATAAGTTGCTTTATCCGCAATATCAAATATAAACTCGCGAAATTCTGACTAACCTACAAACATAGCATAAAAAACAACGCCATGTATCTATGTACTTGTGACTTTAATACGTGTTAATTTAAATACCCAATGCTTTCATAAATATTATGATTGCACCTTTAATCTATGAAACACTTTTATTATTTTATTCCAAAAGACAGACATCGTAGCAGACGCGGCCTCACGTCGTCGTTGTCGCGTCGCTCGGTCGCAGCTTAAGCCCTATCCCGCGTTGTTTTTCCTCTCGTTGATGGCGATTTCATTGATGGATTCGGTTACCGACATGGCATTGAAAGTCAATCTTCGGATTTATTCATTACCTATTCAATGGAACCGTTCTCTTATTTACGGTTTACTATGGAGACCGCTATTTACGGCGTCTTTTAACATTTTTGTACAATGTACCATGGACTTGAGCTTGAACATTTTTTACATTCTACCGACTTAGTAGTATTGAGGTTTTTATAATTAACCTTAGAGTAAATTCCCGGAATATCACAAACAGTAGCAAAATATAGTATTCAGTAGCTATTTATACAGCATCTACGATTAATTTGTTGTGCTTTTTCTGTGTGTATGAGTAATTAAGTAGGTACAAGTTAACATTGTGATTTATGCGAATCTTTTTGTCTCCTACATTGCAAGCCCTGACCTAAAGACAAGCTTTTGTCATCCGTTCACCTTGTCTTTTTACAATCTACAATCGCAGTTGTGAAATTGCAATCCTTAATACAGAGTCCTAATGCTGCTAGAGAGAATAATTTGTTACTTGTCAAATAAATATTTAAATGTCCAATAAAGAGACAAAGTTAATAGGTGGTAAGATAAAGTGTAAGGTTCATTAAATAGTGCACCTCAAAACTGGGATGATTATGAAGAAAACATTTGATCTGATAGTACTGTAACACTGACATTACAGTGTCTTTTCGTTTAGGGTAGCTTATCTCATATTGTAAATTAAAAATATCAAGACTATCTATAACTACTTCAGAATCATGTTTCTAGAATCAAATCAGGTATAATTCTTTGCGATCCTAGATTACTCTATTAATAAAACACGAACAAAGCCGTTACGTGACAAATAAACACACAAACAACAAGCTTCATAAATATGCCACTAGGTTCTTTCAATGACACACTAAATCTTATTTTATGTCTGAATGGCCACGATCGGACTCCGTATAGACAATAGTCAATTTTCTTCTCCACCTCATTTGCATCCGTATAGGGTTTAAGCACCACTCTGTATTCACATTTATTCAGAGCTGTCAATACTTTTGTCTATGTAGTCTCTATACGCTCAACTTCCCAACCAAAGCGGGAACATTGACCCGAATCGCTTTCAATTCATTGAAAATTAGCCTAGACGTGTTTTCATACAATATAGATTAGTGAGTCTGGACTCATTTGGTTAAGTACCTCGGTGACTCAGAGCTTATGGTTCATCTTTTGTGATAATGGAATTCCGTGTATGAAATAGAATGTTTATTCAGCTGTCTATGAGATGTGTTGTAATAGAGTATCAATTTGCACGCCCATGTAATTAATTCAGAAAGTTAAGTTTTCATTTCTTGTAAATATACGTAACGTACGTACATAACGTTAAAAACCTTTGAATTCACATGTTAGTACAGATGCATGTGTTTAGTCATTCATAACAAAAAATACTAGAAACGCTGTAAAATTGATTTCATTAGGCACAACTGATCGTCCGAAGTACCACAAAATAATGTATAAATTTAAATAGAACTATCACTCACTCACAACCAAATCTTCATTAATTGTCGCGTTTCATTAAACAAATTCAAACTATTACAATAGGATCCTACCAATGGTTTGGTACAAAAATGAATTGGACGGATTATTTTCTCAATAACTCACTGAAAAAGCTAATATTAAAATCAATCTAGGCCCAAATACAGAAGTAATTACTACGAATATATACACACTAAACATGACAAGCTCAATATCTATGCGTTTAGCGTATGAACGACGACGTTACCATTATGCTATAGAGCAACGGAATCTCACATCTAGGAGCCCACGCTCAAAAATACTCAGCCATTGTGCAACATGAGAGAAACTTTAAGTTATCACCTGGCAACACTCCGGGATTTACGAGTCGAAACTCTATCCGGCAACCGAATAAATTCTATTCAACAAATGGGAAATGCGCAACTTGTGGGGTTTACGTAAGCCTGGCAACATTCGCTAAGCGACATCCATCACTAGAAGCTAGAGATGGGACATCAAAATCTATTTATCAAGTACATATATTAAGAAGGACTAATGATACTTAAATCACGGTTCAGATTACGGTCAGTTTGTTGAAATAAATGATTACGTTCAAAATAAATAAATTTCGATAAGTTAACAAAAGTTTGTAATACTTATAAGCCTTCAATTAAATACTATATAGAACGGTTAAGTAAATTAAAACAATTAGTAATTACCAAACAATATATCTACTATAATAAACTAGATGAAAGGTAAGTAACGCAAGCTCACCCCCTGTTTTGTAAATAAAAACGAATCATATTGCTTGTCTATTGTTCCAATCCGGTAAATTCATTATAGTGTGATGATATTCTAAACCCGTGGGGTCCATTAATACTAAAGAAAAATGCAAAGTTCCTCACACCTCTAAGGTAATTAACTGATTATATTCTCATACATTTAAATGTAAGTTTCAAATATCTTGCACTATTATGAATAGGCAATGCAACTGAAACCACGTTTATTAAAGACGTTTTAAAACATCGGTTATGAGAGCATTCTTTACAATTTATTCTAACAATATAAATAGGACTAATTACATCCGTATAAACTATGACGGTATATAATCAAATTACGTTTTCCCATTCCTTGTAAGACATGTAAACGTAAGATGTAGGAAAAAAGTTCATTTGTTGCTTTGGCTACAGCCATGACTTCTTTGCAGAGAAGTCCTATGTACGAACCTCGGTTCTGGCATGTACCAATTATTGAAATGTAAAAGATGTGTTTTTCATTCAAGCACATAATTGACTGTTTCTAACGGTGAGAAAACATATTTTTTATCGGATATGTGCACTCTAACCTCTGACTACCCCGCCACAATAAAAAGGTATATGCAATGTATACACACGTCCTGAAGCGTATGTTACGTTATGAACAATACTAAAAATATTCTTAATATTAAATATGAATAAATATGATTCCTTTAGCTACCTACTGTAAGGAACTCCTTAACGAGATATTTATGTCATTCCACTAAGATAAATTCATGCGCTGACTAACAATTTATTCATCTGTTACAGTAATTGTTTATTGGAGGTAATATATTGACAAATCAATATTCGATTTATCGATCGCGATCCATCATATCGATATCTGGAATTAATTATCGTTGATTCTCGATTCTACGACTTCCTTGAAATACAAATACGAGAAATATGGTCCTCTTATTTCCTTATATAATATATTATTAATCTACAGAGATACATACATACAAATACATCACGCCTGATTACCTGTAAAGGGGTGGGCAATGATCACGGATCCCCATCTGTCCCGATCTTGACAAACCACTTTCTCTTCAATGACACTCATACAGCTTCTCATACACACTTGGCGGTTATAAGTACTTCTAACATCGCGCTACAGAGATATATACCTGATAGAGATACCAAATTGAACTGGTAGAAAATTTCATCAAATTATATGTATGTAGAACATATAGTTAAGAAAAACAAAGCACTATCAACAGGATACATATAAACATTTCAACTAGTACGTTGGAATATAAAGAAAGTTCTGAACAAACAACAATATCTCATAAACCACAAGCAGATCTCATTACTAGACCGATGCGTTGAATGAATGTGAGTGCGTTCACACCATTCAGAATCAAATCGGAATCAAGTGCGGGTTCAATATAACAATTAGGGGTTCTGGAGAATAGAAACGTGGTTTAAAGATGATGTTATGATTAAGGATAAAGTAAAAAGAATTGGGATATTTTAAGGGCATATTACAGAGATAACCTATTAAGTTTAGCTTTTTTGTGTCATTTAAGCAAATAAGTCTTCTTAGCCTAGTATTCTTCTAAATACTATATTAACCTATGTGTAATCTAAATTGGGAATAGACAATAGCTATAATCTGTCTCGAGAGATCGTAAGTGGTGCCTATACCGTCCTATCCGTCTATATCTCGTATTTATTTAACAAATAACACTAGATTTTTATCCAGTTGGATAAACAGTTTTATTACATCGGTTATTTTATAAAGACCGACGCAAAGTGTATGTGTTGATTTATTTACAGCGTGTATTGTACCTGTACTCGTAACCTGATTCTGCCTATTGGACAAAATTCAAACGCGTTCACGACCATTAACCCTTGTGGGGGTAGTCATAGGTTCAGGTTTCCATCTCCGAAATAGTAATTCTTTGGCCACCTCGAACCCACGTGTTGACCAGATAGTTAGTACTCAATATGACAGGTATACCTACTGGCTATATCTTAATTATGAAATAGCTGTACTGCTAAAGCTTACCTAATAATATAAAGGTAGATTTTTCCAGTACAGAACCCCACCAATCCTGTAGGAGGCGCGTTCGTCAATCACACCGTAACAAGTCGGTATCACAGCTATCCCGGGGCGTTCGTCTGAATGACTTTTCAATTTGCCCCTCCACCAATGACGCCTCTCCCAAATCAAGCCACTCTCTCCAACCTACCATGGAGAATCGGATAAGTATGATAGTTATCAAGACAGGATCAATCACACACGCCCGATATAGTTTAAGAGGTGGATAGAACAAGTTAAGTTACTGAAGGTGTACTTCATCATATTATATTACGTGTATATTTTTGTCACAAAATATTCTTTCATACTATCGTTCACTTATTAGTACTTTTTCACATAATATGGCATTACGCATTTTCCTTACTAATAATGATACGCTAAATGCAATGTACAATACTTAGTTACTTTCAATAAAATAACCTTTCGCCTAAAACATTTTCTAAAAATTCTATCCAAACGAAAAATAGCACCAAATAAGACCAAAACACTATTAAAAGCCTTCCATCTTACAAATCAACCAAAAAATAAACATTATTCCTAGACAGTACAAACTTCACCGTTGTTCGGATCCCACATCGTCCCATCTGTTGATCGATAACCGTTAAAAAGCGTATCCGATAGATGCCATAACTCGTCATCTATCGATTGGCCACACAAAGGAAAGCATAACGGGGTCCTGCCCATTCAGCTCTCAACAAGACGAACTGCCTCTTGATAAGCTTAATGGATCCCAAGGTACTCAGGAGCGCATTCCTTATGAATAAATTGTTATGATATCTCTAGCGATCCTTGAAACTAGCGTGCTATCTGTTCGGTATAGACCGTTATTATTCATATGGATAGAATCATATACAATATTCACTCACGTCTCTCACTACTTAGCAACGGGATAGGCGGTCGATTCCACCTTGAGTCAACCTGCCAAAATTTTCTGATATCAATTAACTTAACTACTACAACTATCAATTAACTTTCATGCAGATCTCATACTTTTAGAGGGATAACAATCTGCATAAGTTATTCTACTACTTATTCTTTTTCATTTTCCCATCAACATAATCATACACATATGTATAAAGCAGAATATTATCAATAATGAAACCCTCTTTGTTAAAAATTACTACTCCTAGTATAGTTATACTATATAGTATATACTATATAAACTATATGTATATATATACTGTATACTACTAGTACCGTTATACAGTATACGCTCTGTTCCTTTTCAAATTTATTTTATGATATTTAAAAGAATCATACTTAGCAACGGGATAGGCGGTCGATTCCACCTTGAGTCATCCTGCCAAAATTTTCTGATATCAATTAACTTAACTACTACAACTATCAATTAACTTTCATGCAGATCTCATGCTTTTAGAGGGATAACAATCTGCATAAGTTATTCTACTACTTATTCTTTTTCATTTTCCCATCAACATAATCATACACATATGTATAAAGCAGAATATTATCAATAATGAAACCCTCTTTGTTAAAAATTACTACTCCTAGTATAGTTATACTATATAGTATATACTATATAAACTATATGTATATATATACTATATATACTGTATACTATATACTACTAGTACCGTTATACAGTATACGCTCTGTTCCTTTTCAAGTTTATTTTATGATATTTAAAAGAATCATTCGCTAATGAGCCAGATCCCAGTGGCTCACCAGCATCTATTCGTAGCCGTTTTATCTAATTAGAATGATGAATTATTTAAAAATAACTACCACAATGACATAATAAGGTTGTCTTATCATTTCGGAATTTATTACAATATCGCAGACACGACTTAGCGCCATGAGATCACCATTTCATTGTGTAATTCTTAATTTATTGACTGGATTATGAATACTTGGCACCGTGTAAACACGGCTATAAGTCATCCCACGGTGACACACCTACGACGTTTCATCTGAACTGCACTCAAACGGGCTTAGATTTATGACTCCAAACTTATACAGTTAATTAACAACTATATTTACATGTTAATTATTAACAAATAACATAATCTCAGATCTGCGGATGCTACCTACACGGTTACAAAAATATACACATTTATCATGTTATTGAATGATATATGTATTTACACCTGCAGTAAAAATAAATATGATTTTTTTAAACTTTATTATTACGAATACACTTAATATCAACATTTATAACCGTTAAACCTTAGAACAGTCAGAAGTTTGTTTCTTCGTCTACGAAACTACGGATTTAGTAATTATATCGTAACCTCGGATCCGCGTTACCCAAATAGTCACCACGTAACATGACAGGTGGTTATTTAAGTAAAGGAAATATTCAACTCTGCCTTTATTGGATGAATCTACTAATTAGAATTCATGAATGGATACGACTATGTCCTAATTAATGGCCAATCCTAGCCTATTGCTAAATTGGCTAGTCAATGAAAAGGAATCAATGAGAATTTTACTGCGGTTTCGTATTACGAACGTTCATTGTTATGAGCGTTTATAGATGCACAGAAACTAATGTGGTATTCTAGTATGTAGATAGAAAACTGCTACTCGTTATTATCACTGCACTGTGATTTCTGCCTGCCACGGTGAAAGAAAATAAGGTTGGTGCAAGTGTAAGAAAATATTTTTATTGTGTTACATTTTCATGATTTTTGAAATGATAATAAGTCTGAAAAATAAGCACCAAAACAAAAAATGTTAACCACTTAAACCTTCTAACATACTACGTTTGCTTCGAAACTCTTTTTACTAAGATATTATTTTTATAATCAATACTTATCCCGACCTCGCGAAAAAGAATCTTTTTTTAAAGTAATGATGCACGTTTATTTCAGAGACAAATCTTTAATACCTCTCAGAAGCACCATCAAAGAGCCAACTCACTTGATATCGGCCGATCGTTACTATACAACTATACAGTAACTGGTTACCAATGCCGTTCAGTGGTTTGTATCCAGCTTTGATGCTCCCATAAACGTGGCGAAGGCAATAAATTTCCCAAATTTATTTAATTACTGCCCAATATTCTAGGAATCGATACGTTTAAATGTGTTTGCGAAATTTTCCTGGACTCAACGCGAATTTGTGGGAAACGCTGAAGCGATGTTGTTTGCTATATTGGATGGTGATGTTAGTTAATTAATATTTAAAGAGGAATGCATTCAAACAGATTCAACAGTATTAAACATTGAGTATAGTAACCTTTTTTTTTAATTCACTGTCTAAGCTGCTTCTGTACCATTTATATATAACAAAAACGTATTGTAATATATAATATGTGTCAACTATATGATATATAGTATGAAAACTTTTAATTAATTATGATAATACCGATATATTAACTATATAATAATAAATAGTAAATAGAATCGAAATTTCATTTGTTTATAAAATATACCAAACGGAATACACTCGTGAGACATAAGAGAAAGTTTTGATTAGACTGTTTAATAATATAGATATAGATAAAATATCTACTTGGAAATTCAATCCCATAAATAAAGATATACTAATTAGTAAGATATAATCAACATATTTTACATAACAATGGCCATAAAATATGTAAGCAATCTAAATAAATATCTTAGTTTTCTATTTTTTCATTAAAGTGTATAAGGATTAGAAAACCTAGACTGTTAATAGCCTAGACTAAGCTAAATAGTATATCAAAAACACAATAATCGTATATCAAAAACCTATTATAGTAGAAAACATGTAAACACTACAATTAACTAAGCAGAAATAAAATATGGGGGCGGGTTGGTTAGATTGAGTTTTGTAGCGGCCCTAGATTGAAATCCTAAGCGATGCACGATGTACCAAAATATATTCTTACGAATATTAAAGAACATATTAAATTACTCTGACAAATTCTATAAATAAGTCTATTACCTGTGTCTATTCCCTGTATACGGGGATACGGTCCACCTATCACTTTGGGTGCTGTCTATCTTGTGAAACTAGGCTTTGGGTGGCCTAACTAACTAACCTAATTTCGAAATATCGGAGATGGGCACTCAAGCCTCTGACTACCCCACTACAACACAAAAAGAGTGTGTATATACAATTCGTGAAGCGTATGTTAGATTATATGTGTCCTTATTTGAATCATGTGCTAATTTAGGACGAAAGTGAATAATAATTAACCCCAATATTCATGCTAAAAGTAAACGAGGAGATATTATATCTTACCTTAAATTTATATTTCTACTCGTAAATAGTTATGTTTACCTAACGACTCTCTTCTTCACTTTTCATTTTTTATAAAATATAACAAGTTACATAGCCAATTATCGTATCCAATGACGGAAGAGTTAATGGATACTACGCTAATACCTATTAAGACCTAAGCAGATGCTAATTGGCAAGTACACAGAAAGCTCATTTCGCATAACAACATGTATTGGAAGCAACTGGATATATCAGTACGTTGTTGCTATACGTGTGGAAATAATACGTGACGATATTCAAAATATACAAAGATTATCTTGTTGTAGCAAGATTTCACGGAAATTATTTTAATAATTTACTAGGAAAACTTACAGATTGAAACATTGAGAAACTATATGAATATTAAACAATATACGATAAATTTATACATATAAGGATATAAAATTATTAAAAAGTGGAAAATAATTAAATAATAAGATAGAGAAACCGGTTATTTATAAACGTTTTAAATAAAATATGAAAGGAGGAGAACATATCTATTTTATTTGGTGTTAAAACGATAATGACATCTTACATTTAACAATTCCTGAATTATTTAGGTTCTCATTCTGATTTCTTTCAATTCACAGGACTTTTACAGTCATCAAAGCAATTCCAATCGAACCTTACCCTTAACCCTTTTCAAAAGTCGCGTTGCGTTCAAACACAAGTAAATCGCCCTAAACCTTAAGTACGCATAGTAAAACTTGATGACTATCGTAAAACAATCATTAAAATTGGTGCTTCACGAAACTCCATAAAATACCAACACTATCAATGTGCCGTTATAGCGTGCCCAAGTAATGCTAATGATACGGTCAGATAATGTCTAAAATTGATGGTATGTCGTGTAAAGTACGAAAAATACTACGAATACTTCATATAAAAACAAATAAACATATAATAGACATAGACGAAATAAATGAATGTACGGGAGCTTCAATGGCGGGTAGGTAGAAACAAATAAACTTGGTTATGCATTAAATAGTGTACGAGTATGTTGAGGTGTACAGCTATCAAAAATGTATATGACTACCCCGTAAAGAATAACTTTTATAACATATCAATTATGTATGTCAATTATCACATATCGCGTCTGGACGAATGATAATAATACTACGCTAGGTGACATGCTTTTATCTCATTTTATCCCTCTTAAAGCTTTTCTGTATTGCCTAACTTAACTTAATTGTAAGGGTAAGACCTGGTGCTCTGAGATACAGGACCATAGACCTAGTTCATACACCAGTTTACCCAGTTGATATATAATTACATGTTATTGCGATTGTATTCTTTCTCGATTAAAGTGTAAGAAAAGCATACCATTGTAATGTATATAATCGCTGTGTGAAAAAAAATCCTTATGCATCCTGCTAACACTAACTAGCCCAGTCATCAAAACTGTGACTGATGACATGTAGGGTGAGATAATGACTTCGTAGAAGCCTAGTGCAAATCAGCTGACCTGTCAAGCCACGCCGATTTATCGCAATGCATGAAAGCTTCTCGCTTCAAAGCGTTTGATGTGATATACTGTTATTAACTTAGTAAATCAGATTTAGAACATAAGCTACAATAGTGTCGCTAAGTATTTCAATACACAGGATCATAACTGAAATTTGAGAGTCTCGAGACAGTCTAGAGGACGAAGTCTTTATGATAGACTCGGCAAGTGATTTCAATTGTTGTCGATCTATATCGTCAACATAATCTATCATCAACTCTTCAAGGTCACGTTTTAGCGTGAAAACTGGGGATGGATTTTTATATATCTATTTATATAGAGCATATTTTGTAGATATGACTTATAATATATATTTCAAGAGATCGAGAATAATTGAAATTATAATATATATATATATATATATATACATATGCCAATAGATAGCTTTGGGTCACATTTCTTACGAGAGTATCCGTTCCTAGTCCTTCAATCGAAATTATAATTACTGCGAGATAACAAACTTTATACCCTTTACCCTATGTCTTGGGAATAGGTTGTATAACGTGAATATTTTTACAATATACAGCTACACAGATTTACTTCTTCCCGCATCAAATATACTTACAATTCTATAAACGTTGTAATGCCGTATTGATTTACGTATTAATTATCCATAACATCATATTAAATTAAATTTCTAGTTTCACCATGTTATGGCAAAAGTCATAAATAATAATTACGTATACTCAAGTTGAAGCTCACAAAGCACAAGAAGCACAGAAGCTCTGAGAGAGAATTTTATGGCAAATTTTAATACCTTCGATTCAATTTTATGTTATTCTCAAGTAGCCTTTACTATTAATCCGAATACTTGAACTTATCACCGTTTTATGTGGAAGATCTTGTTTTATGAGCGATCGGAAATAGCAACGAGTACGCACTTTCATTATAGTTCCTTTGTAGTTATAATTGGAGAAGCTAGTTAGTTACCCAGATATATTTGATTTGAAATGAGCAATTCCTTTTTAAACATCTTCGACAGAGTATATTTAATGAAAGGCATAACAGAAGATAAAAAAGAATGGTTCTAGATATTGCTAATTTTTATCTCACCTCGCGACAGTTATTTGGTTCCGATAAAAACTAAATTTACTATTCATTGATAACTAGACATAAGCGTAAAAAAGACCGTGACTCTCTTTCAGCAATAATAAGAATACATTGAAAACAGTTGATCATCCAGATTAAAGATAATCATTTTGTCGATATGATTATAACGATAAAGTATTTTTATTCCTCTTTTCAATTTTAAATGCATTCAGAATATTCTCTTAATTAGCAATATTAAAAGAGCCGATGTGCATCTTTCAATGAGGTAAAAGTGATATGAAATGGTCGAAAAAGGGATCCAGATTTTCGAAGGGAAAAGAGTGCGTTTGTATATGTTTTACTTTCCAATAACTATCATGTAAAGCCTTATACAGTTTAGGTATAACTAAGGGCATGTCGACAAGTAACCGATACAACAATTTAGCCTCAAGCCTCTTGTCATCTCTTACATTATGCCAAGGAGAAAGCAACTTGTATTAGAAGTATAATTGTACGAAGACTTTACTGTTTACAGTATGTACACAATTTTTTTTTAAACTAGTGTATATATCTCATCCCGAAACTAAACCGAAAATACCGAGGCCTTCTTCAGCTTGTTTTTGATGATTATAAGAATTGGCAATGGTGACTATAATTCCATCTAGCTAGACTATCGCTCAATACATTGGTATCCAAGAACACTGTCGTCTACTATTTACTTAAATCCCAATATGATACGTTCTCAAGTATACATACATATATTAATGCGTTTTTATGAACATATACTATTCTGTAACTGTATATACATGTAACTCTAGCCTAATATTTTATAACTTTTGTAATATTTTGTATGTGGCAGTCGATTTCTCAATACAATAGAAATAAAGAAAAAAATATGTATTGCCATTATAGCTATACATGTATATAATTATTTTGATAACCGAATAGAAAGTGAAAACACACATGTGACAACTGAGAACATGTATGCATATCATCACTCAAATTATTGAAACTCAATCAAATCATTGTCTTAGTAGGTTAATCCGGACAACTTTCTAGGAAGGGCCACTTTTCCTAAGTAACTGCCTTACTTACTGATATTCATGAGAACTGCAACTTAATAAATACTCGTATGTAATTTTTAATTAAACTAATTTGTAATGTACTAGTTTGTGGGTCTGTTGTGTTTTTAGGCAAACAAAACTATTGCTTTGGGAAACTCCTAGTCTATCTCTCATTTCTTTAAAACAAAATTATATACCTCATAAGCTAAGTAATAGATTGATTCCATTTACGCCCAGTCTTTATCCATTTTGAAAGGGATAAAAAGGACACATGTGTACATACGAGTAAATACATTTTTATTTTAACTGTATACATTAATATATAACATTGAGCCGATTATCTGGCTAACTCAACTATATAATACATATATTAAATTAATTCATACTAATATTAACTTTGTTTGTCTCTATATCAACACATTTCAACACCTCCAATGAAAACGTTAAAAGGAATCTTATGTTGTGTCTGGGCATACAAAGTTACGAGATCACGACCCGCGAAAGAATGAGAGCCTATTTACATTATTTTAAAATAACAAATTCCATGCCAATCAAAAATAATAATCGTAATTCTTCGGGCCTACACACAAAATCGATTAATGCGAATGTACTATTATAATTTTATTATCTGATAATGAAGCCAAGTCGACATTTTTCGCAAATTACGCAAGGTATTACACCACAATACATGATCTTTTAAAAGCGCTCATTTCTTCTTACGTCACATCCGTTTCCTTTAGAGAGTTTATAGTGATTATGGCACCAAATTTCTTCGCTTTTTGGTTTCATTTACATTCTTGCAACCCTTCACATACACACTCGACTGTTATCGCTCGCGTACGCAATATTCCGTAACATCCTGTAATTAGATACATACATATACATCACACCCGTTTCTGTATAAAAGACTAGGCAGAGATCACAGATCCGTCCTTGAAATCACTTTCGATTCATTGACATCCATATATCATTTCTTACACACTAGGTAGTTATAGGCATTTCTAAAGTCAAGTCAACCTTTATTGTAATTTGTTGTGCTGTGCTGTCGGAGGATCAGTGATGCAGATTAGCTGCATCAAATACTGAGACAGCACCTTTTCACTGCATCAAGTGCCTACTCTTTATATGTATTGTTGTTGTGTCAAAGTGTGTACATAATAGTGCGATGTCAAAATGTACATATATAAGCAGTGAATAAATGTTATTCTTTCTTTCTTTCTTAATTGTTATTTATTTATTTATTTATTATTTAGGTCGCTTTAACTACTAGGTCATTAGCGACCGACATTTTTAAATACTTATAGTAACATACATTTGCACTTATTACGTAACATTAATTATATCTACTTAAATTCTATGGAGGTAATTTATTTTTTTTAAATACTCAATAATATTTGAAAATTCGGAATCTAAACAGGATTTTAAATTATTTGATAAACCTAAACTATTTCTAATAGGGGTGTACGTAGCACATTCTAGGAGTAAGTGTTTTACTGATAAGTCCACTCCACAATCACACTTGTTCTTTGCAGTTTTCAAAATTAAATTGACATGTGTCATATTACAATGTCCTATTCTTAGTCTATGAAATATGAATTGATGTTTTCTATTGTTGAGACTTATGGTGGGGTTATCATACACAGATGTGCGTACATTGAAAAGAAGACTGTTGCTATTATGCTCTACCCAATAACTGTTCCATAACTCGTTGATGGACAACTTGAATAGTCTTTTGAGGTCTTCGAAGCTAGAGGTGTTTAGGTCGACGTCAGCACGCAACAGAGCATTTTTGGCCTTTGCATCTGCCATTTCGTTACCCACAATTCCTTGGTGACTCGGTATCCAAACCAACACAATCTCTACGTCTCTTTCACTCAGTTCAAATATGCTGTTCTGTATTAATGTAATTATTGGGTTTGTATTTGATATATTTTTGATAGCCATTAAACATGATTTTGAATCTGTATATATAACATTTTTCATACTATTGTTTTGTTTTATAAGGTTGATGCATTGGTAAAGAGCTATTGCTTCACATGTAAAGATGGAGGAATGATCCGGCAATCTGCACAGGTGCGCATCGCCATGCGATACTACGGCGCAACCTGTCTTACCAGAACACACCGATCCATCGGTGAAGAATGGAGTGTACTCTTTGTATAAGTGACTTATTTCGTGGAATAGATTTTTATAAACGAACGGTAGTGTGTCTTTACGAGAGTGCTCTTCTGCTAATGTAAGGTTAATATTTATACAATTTATTTCCCAGAAGGGGAAATCAAGGAGGTTTCGTTTAAAAACTGGTGGCATAGTAAACTGAATATCTTTTAAATAGTCTTTGAACCTTATGTCTAGGGGTCGACTTAAGGCCGGCCGAAAGCGATACTCAATTTCATTATTGGAATTAGTCGAGGAGAATAATGGAGAGCCGTTACAAGCAATGTGTTTAGCCACGAAAGACAAACATAACTCCTTCCTTCTGAATTTCAATGGCATTTCGCGGGCCTCTGCAAGTATACTATGAACAGGACTAGTACAGAAAGCGCCCAAGCCGAGTCTCAAGCATAGATTCTGAATTGGTTCTAGGGTGTCTAGCAGACCTTGGCTGGCTGAGTCGTATAGCACCGCTCCGTAGTCGAGCTTACTACGTATTAGCGCTTTATAAGTACTGATTATAAGCTTACAATCCGATCCCCATTTAAGCGATGATAAAACTTTTATGATATTTATTCTTTTCATGCAATCAGTTTTTAATATTTTCAAATGATGCGACCAGTTCAATTTTCTATCAAAGTATATACCTAACAATTTTAAAACTTTTGTTTCTTTTATATTTAAATTATTTAATCGTAAACTAATCTGTTTAATATTTTTATTTTTACTAAAAACTATGAACTCTGATTTAGTTGCTGAGAATTTAAACCCTGTGTTTAAGCTCCACTCATGCAACTTATCTAAACTATTTTGAACGATTTTGCGCGTTAAGTTAACGTTCTTACCGGTAGCCACTATTGTGATATCATCTGCAAACAGAAACGCTTTTAGGGGTGGGTCAACTGCGCTGGAAACATCATTGATGGCCACCAGGAACAGATGGACACTGAGCACAGAGCCCTGGGGCAGCCCATTCTCCATGCCCACCGGCTCCGAGAGCACATCTCCTACTCGCACTTTGATGGTTCTTCTAGAGAGAAAGTTGTTTACGAAGGCCAGGAAATTGCCTTTGATCCCCATACGCTGTAATATTAACATAACATTGTGTCTCCATACCATTTCGTATGCTTTTTCTATGTCCAAAGAGGCAACGATGGCGTGATTATTATGTGAGAACGATTTAGTTATTTCATGTTCTAAGTGTACTAGATGGTCTATTGTTGACTTAGATTGCCGAAAACCGAACTGATAAGCATATAAGCTATTATTTGTTTCAAGATACCATCTTAGTCTGTTTGTAATAATCTTCTCAAATAACTTGCACAGGTTACACGTAAGGGATATGGGTCTGTAACTGGCTGAAAGAGTAGGATCCTTTTCGGGTTTGGGAATGGCTATAACAAGTGCCTCTCTCCAAGCTGATGGGAAGTAATGATTTTGCCATAGATAATTAAAGAAGTTAAGTAAATATTTTAAAGCAACCTGTGAGAAATGCTTAATTATGATATTCGGTATTCGGTCTGGACCAGGACTAGAATTTTTTAAATTTCCTATCGAATATTTTAGTTCCTGCAAGGTAATATAACTGTTTACTGAGCAACTATTATCTACGAAGTTAAGTGATGTGGAGCTTTCAACACTGGCTTTAACAGATAAAAAGCTGTTATCATAATTTGACGAGCTGGAATTAGACGCAAATTTTTGTGCTAATAGGTTTGATGTGATTTTAGGTTCTGACGTAAGTAATCCGTTACTATCATGTAATATTATTTTGTTTTGTTTGTATTTTTTACCATTTATTTTATTTATATTTGTCCATACAGTTTTTGTCGATGTAAAACTATTTATAGAAGATATAAACTGTTCCCAGTTTTTTTGACGGGATTCTTTTAATATTCTCCTAGCTTTAGACCTATTTTTAAGATAGTTTATTTTGTATGTATGATCATGATCTATATTTTTAAACTTTTTGTATAATCTAAATGCTTTTTTCGCCTCTTTAATTGCTAATTTACAATCTTCATTCCACCACGGTACCTGTCTTCTGTGTATTTTTCCACTAGTTTGGGGAATACATTTATCGGCTGCGTCTAAAACACAGTTATTAAAGTTTACTAATATGTTGTCTATATCGATTGATGAGCTGTTAGATATGCAATCCAACATAGGTATATTCGTATCCAGCTCTTGTGCAAATGCTTTCCAATTGGCCAATGAAAATTTCCATTTTTTAGGGACTATCTTATTATGGCAATGTAAATCAAGTGAACTTTTGATTATAATTGGGAAATGATCACTATCATACAAATCCTCAAGTGCATTCCATTCAAAATACGATAAAATATTTTGTGAAGCAAATGTGAGATCTATATGGCTCATGCGAGCGCTGCTCTGAATGAAATAGGTTGGCTGAAGAGGGTTATTCATCAGAGAAATATCTATGTTTTCATTTAACCATTCACCTATTATTCTACCTCTTGTGTCACACGAATTAGAACCCCATAGAACGTTCTTGCTATTAAAATCTCCTAAAATTATGAAAGGGGTAGGCAACTGACTGACGAGCTGATTTAAGTCCGTTAGAGTAAAGGAGCAGCTATTCGGCAAATATATATTACACAATGTCATTTCAATCGGGTACTTAATTCTTATAGCAACAGCCTCCAGATTAGTAATTAAATTTAATTGACTCGGGAATGTGAATGATTTAGCGTATATGACTACGCCACCACTTGCTATATTACAGTCTTGACGGTTTTTATAAAAGTGGTCATAACCATTAGATTTACTACAATAATTATCTCTAAAGTTAGTTTCCTGTAAACACAGAAAAGTTAATTCAAATTTAGTTTCTAAAAGCTTAATATGTTCAAATCTGGAGTGAAACCCATTGACGTTCCATTGCAGTATATTCATTTTTAAAGTAAAAAATTAATAATTTACTATCTTACCTTAAATGTGATACGATAAGTTGAAGTGATGAGTGATTTTTACTTGGATTAAAGATTCTTACTTGAACTAAACTAAGTTTCTTAGCTTTCGGCCCAGACGTGAACATCTATTTTTTAAACGTTTATTCATTTTCGGATATAAATCCGAACACATATCTATTAAAGCTTGAACATCCGTTGTGTAGTCATTAACAATGTCCTTTATGTACTGTTTGCCACTAGTCACATCCATTAAACTGCGCAGCTGGATAAGGGATAACGGGTACTTGACGGTGACTTCTTTTTCCATATGCTTCCACTGTTCATCATCAGACAAATCGCTGGACAATCGTTTCTTCTTTTTTAGGGTTTTCCTGCTGGGGTTTTCATCAATAGAATAGTTGCTATCTGTTTCTGTCGACTCGGTGACGCTAGCGGAGTCTATTTCAGTGACTATATTGTCAGATGGGGTGGTCATCGATTCGGTGGGCGAATGCAATCGCTTGATCGCTTTGGTGCCGTCGTTGTTGCTGGTGATCGGGGTTAACGATGGTATTTCCGGTTGGGTGAATGTGGGTTGTTTGTCTGGTTGGGTAAATGTTGGTTGGGTAATGGGGTTTTCCAGTTCCTTAGTTTTTGGACAATTTACTGCTATGTGCCCGGTCGCACTGCATGCAAAACACTTCAGGGAGTCTTTAGTAATATAGATCCAATAACTGGTCCCTTCATAAGTTACATACATTGAATCTGGCACTTTATCTTCATCTTCGGGAGCTATAAACAGCTGACGGCGAAAGCTTTTTACGTGGGCAAAACCTGCATCAGGTATCCCCACCTTCAAGTAGGTAATGGATGACATAACCCTGATACCGATTTCTGCAAACTTCTTCTCAAAAATCCAGTGAGGAATAACGGGTTGAACATTTGAGAGTACTACTCTTTTGTTGCGCGTTACGAGTAATCTTATTTCTAATGTGCGATCCTTCACTCGAACCTGTTTGACCACATCTGTTAAGTGCTCGGCCGTTTCTTTTGTGTCGACGTACACACACATACGCCCGTTGGCAATACGCGATGCATGCTCGATCTTCGATGGGGGTATCACGGTGGCTAATGCTATTAGATAATCGCGGACAGCGAGGCCCTCGATCGCATCTAACACAACCGCCTGTTCTTTAGTGGGGAACTTTTCTTTGGATGTAATTTTGGCATAACTCATAGTTACGTTGGAATTTTGGGTTACATTGGGGGTTTGGGTTACATTGGAGTTAATTTCACAAGGGGTGGAAGTCTTTGGGTCCATTTTGACTGGGCCCTCCTGTTGCCAGGAGTGGCCCAAAACGCACTAAGCACACAATAATAGAAACACGTGAACTATTAACACAATAAAGATAACGCGCGTCTAATGCTAATGACGGTGTTAACTCAACTGTTTCTTAATTGTTGTTTCTATGCGCATAACGATTTTAATGTTATACACACGCACAACACCTGCCAATATTGGTCAATTTTTATCATAAATCAGCATTGATCTAATACCTGTCATCGGTTTGGTAACAATTTGCAAAATAAATAACTGGTGCCGCCTACGCCCTCTTTTGGTTGCGAATGCCAAATAACAGTCTCTTGACAAATTTGCTGATAGATTACCAAACCAATTTAACACATAATCAGTCAGCGATAAAAAGAAGAGTTCTTATGCTTTATTATTTATCGAAATAGCAATAATCAGTATCTGTATACGGTCGACCTCACTATACGGTCATCATCACCGGGAAACATTTAATGACGAATGATAGTGTGCTTTAATATTTTATGTATAAAAAATAATTTATACTTCATAAATCGAATCCACATTACAAAAGAGATTATTCAAACAGAATAGTACAAAGAGCCACGGAGAATTAAACAGAGATTCCGGACTCTCATTTCTGGAATACGAACCACTTTCACCACAGCGTCATCCACTCACCTTTACCTCTTTATAAATATGTAATATATGTTTAATGGTTACTTATAATGCCACTATTACTCAGTATCTCCTTTGTCAAAGACACCATAATACAATTATTTATGATAGCAATTCATGCATGACAGTATAGTACTCGTATTATGATTTTAATTTAAGCATATTTAAATTTTGTTCCACTTAATATGAACCATGATTTTCTTTCCCGAATATTTTTCTCATGGATACTCGAAATAAGGCCACTGATAATAACTAGATTCATTGGTCCCATTAATTTCAATGAGTACCAAAACCTAACGGCATCAATGTATCACCATTAACTTAATAATATAAACAAGGCACTTAGGGAATGAAAGACTGTTTGTAAGGCACCTTAATTTCGGACAACTACTGTTGATGGGAAATCGATTTTGTTTCGGGATCTGTTACATTAAACAACGAACTTATAAATTTAATCATATTAAACTTTTGTTGTAAGTATAACTTCATTATTTTAATTTAACATAATAATTTAAGACCTTTTTGAAGTTATATGTGTTTTACGTATCAAAACATTGAATTCATAAGACTTTAAGAATATGTGTTGTATGCCAAAGTGAAAGTGGTATGTCAAGATCGGGAACAATGAGGAGACTATATGGAGACAGCCATGATGTATGATGTGTATGTATGCATGTATGTTTGGGTATAAAAATACCATATTAGCTTTAGACGCTATCTGTAACCTTAAACCTCGTATCACCATATGGGATATAGCACGAAAACACTTACGACGATTGACCGATAAGACAGAGTAGATATTAGGCATTATAGCAAACCTATAAATCATTCTCGACCTTTTCCAAATATCGAATATAAATCAAGATTTGGCAGGTTATTCTAGATAGTAGGGCGTCTGGATAGATCTGAGAGACCACTTTTTATGCCTAACTTGCGTCTAGTCTAAACATACAAACCGAGTTAGCTTAATGTGTTTATATGGAACATTTCCTTTCAAAGAATATTTGATACGCTAGGTTTAGGACTTTTCTAGGTATCATTCCATAATGTAGGTCTACGTGTATTATAGAATACTCGTACTCGTATATCAACTAGTTCAATTTTTCGTTACGAAAGTGGAACTCGGATCGATTCCGAAACACTGATTTAGAAACTTCACAGCATGTCATCATCATAGCAAAATTATAACCTTAAATTACACCTTCGAATTTAATACTTTTTATACTATAATATTTACTAATTCGTAGATTATGCCATTCTTAGATATTTACTAAAAACTCTTTTTTTCATTCATTCGTTAATACGATCTTAGTATCAACCAAAAGTCCCCTTTAATTAACCCAAAATACGATACCAACATAGACACTGGACCAATAACCAAGCAAAACAAGAGCAACAAGCCAGTATTTATGATTAGTATTGAGTCCGTGCTATAAAGTGCTAATCGCCCGCAGCTCTACCGTTCTAGCTCCAGATTAGAATACAACTCATTTTAGGTTTCTACTAAGATAGGAAGAGAAATTTATTCGACCAATAAGCCGGCTTTTATGTATATTGAGGG
The DNA here is from genome assembly GCA_030578115.1 of Leucoptera coffeella. Taxonomy (NCBI): domain Eukaryota; kingdom Metazoa; phylum Arthropoda; class Insecta; order Lepidoptera; family Lyonetiidae; genus Leucoptera; species Leucoptera coffeella. Next base: position 172,567 of record JAMBLF010000076.1, on the reverse strand, counting down.
CCAGACATTTCTCTGGTGCGATAACGCTGAATTATATCCAGTATTAGATGTTAAAGATCAATAAACTTCCGAGATATTCTATAATGCGTCTGTATTGTAATTGTAGAATCTTAGGTTAATAGTGTTCTGTAAACTATATTTTGCATCATATGTTGTGTTTGCGTCAATTGTTATATTATTGGGTTCTAAATATAATGTACTGAGATTTTATATATAGATGATTTTATTTTTATTTAAGATTTTATTTATATATAGAGATGTTATATTATTGGGTTATAAATATAATGTACTGAGATTTTATTATTGATAATTCAAAATGTTATTAGAAATATTTCGCGTAGTTTCTTCCTACAAGTGTAGTCAATCGAAATAATATAACATAACAATTCTTCATATTGAGTAAATCGTTGTCTTTAGTACTCTATGAAACACTTTGATTATTATGAAAAATAGATACTCAAGCTGCTTTAAGCTGGGTTCATATGTATGCAAAGCCCTTTCGTAGCTAGGACTCGTAATTTCATACTAGTTACTTTTTTCCCCGTACATTGTAGGTGACGTCTAAGAGATTAAGAAGACTAAATAAAAATATAAATAATAAAAATATATATCCCTAATAATTGTGTAAAGGCAACCTATAAAAAGACATAACACAAATTGCTATCTATTCGAATGTAATTAAAGGACTTATATACATATGTAGGTATATGTCGTTGCAATCCCCATTTATCCTGATCCTGCCCCTTTAGCTTCATTTTCATCCAAACACACTCAAAATATGGATCCGTTATACATATACTGTCTGTAGGGACACATGTAGTGCTATGTTTGTATATGTACATATTCCCGTACATATGTCGGGGTACCAAATAACAATTGCCGACTGACAGTCTGGTGCTTGAGGTATTGGCAATGAACGTGCGGCGGCGGGTGCGCCTCCGACCCGGCCCTTGCCTTACTCGCTCTAAGAATAGGCGCAATCACACTCATGACTCATTCCGATCGAATGCTTCGGTTTATAGGGTTGGCGCTTACAGGAATAAAACTACAATTATAAAGCCTAACCTAACCTAGTCTGGCTTTACCTAAGGTAATTAACAATAAATTACAATGCTACAATTATAATTGTTAATATATTAGTTATTTGATTTTTTCAAATATAATAAATACAAGCTAATTCGATTTAACAGTTTTGTATTCCGTGAACTAGACGTATTCAAAATAATACAGGCATGTACCTAATAACATCTATAATAACCGTGCGTTAAAGTCTCATAGCTATATAGTTTATCTCAAAATATTGTAATCTCACGCATACACCATACAAAAAACTTCTTAATACGTTCTGTCCTGAAAAAAAACTTTAATTTGCAAATACAAACATAGAAGACACCAATTCCCAACATCTATAGATTACTTTTTCAATAAAACCTAAAGTGGTAACCCTATATCAGGGTTTACATGTCTAACGCAAACGGAATCCGACGAGAGATGCTTCGCGCTCCGCCGGCACTCAATTCGCTCTCAATGACCGACGGGAATGTTGTACGAGTGCACTGTGTATGTGGAGTAGTAGATGCTGAATGTACATACATATATAGTCAAGCCTTTACTTCCCTAACGGGATAGGCGGAAACTATCCAACGCCTAGAATGAGGCAGATAAAGCTCCAGAAAAAATCGATTGTAAATGTCTGTCGGGTATGGTATTCGAGTAGTATGTATATATGGAATAGTAGATGCTGAATACATATTATGTGCATCACGACCGTGAATAATTGCGGACTTAATATCGAGATTTGAGGTTAAGTGTCTACCATTAACTGAGCAGTGTCTTTATCACTCATTACAAAGAAAAACTTTATTAGGTACTAAAAACTTTACAGGCTATTAAAATGACACCACTACCACGATAAAATACCAAATATCATTCAGAATTTTGAGGTAACTTACAAAGACTATGCTAGAATGCGACATCTCCAATCTTACCTGAAAAAAATAAAAAGAATATAAATATTGATTTGGTTCATGACACTTCACAAAGTTGCTATATATTTTGTCTCTTTTTACATGTACAAGACTTTTATAAGGGGTAAATTTTGTTTTGAATAAATTGTAAGAAGTACAAACAAATTCCTGTTCAAAATGGATACCTGGGCATTGCTTGTTACTGGACCAATAAGTAGTTCAAAGAATCGTTTATAATTCACAAGTACTGCGGTGAATAATGTCTTAATTTCCGCGGACAGGTAAATGGGAACGTTGCTAGGGGCTAAGTAAGAAACCGACTTCAAAACTTTAGAAATATGATAATAGTTTTTAAAACTCGTGAAACTATATCACTACTAAGTATAGGTACCACTTTAAGTATCTGTAGAAAAATATCTAACTATAACGGCGAAAACAGGTCAAAAAAGAGAAATAAAAAATATACTTCAGCTAATTTAATAAATATGCTTGTACGAAAAGTCATGTTTCTCGTGAAATTAAGATATTTATTAATATATGATTGTTATGTGATGAACATGATATTAACAACATGATATTATCATTATTTATATATTATATTTGGATTCGTTATTTTGAAACCAAAGTCAAAAAGTTTAAGAAAAACATAAACCACTTTAAGTTATATATCAGTAACAAAAAAAAACGTTTCTACTTCTCAATATCTGTAAATAATTTAATCAATATTATGTTATAATCTTACATTATTTATTATTATATTTAGTTTCGTTATTATGTAACCAAAGTCAAAAACTTAGAACTAAATTAAGTTATATCACTTACAATACTGATATAACTCAATTGTCACATTTGCATACATTATACAACAAAGAGATATAAACATAACAGACATTCTTCTAACCTTTTTAAGGTAGAGAAAAACATGGACATATAATATTTCCTTTGTAACATTTTAAATACCCAAAGTTGAGTTTCACCTCTTAATTTAAACCATTTTGTGCGTAGGTTAGGTGAATATGTTTATTGCAATTCAAAATATACAAATTTTTATGTTAATAAATATTTTTTATACTAAAATCATTCCACATCAAATTGAAAATGATCAACTTGGACACATTCTTCTCAATAGCAGAAGAAGAGCATGTATGGGAAGGTTAATGGGTGTAAGTGAAGCAAGAGAGATTTGTTAGGATCGTTGCAGGTGGCGGTCGATAGTCTCTGTCTATCCCGTTGGGGACGTAGGGGTGTGATTATATGTATGTATGTCCTTGCTGGTCCCGTGCTAGTCTGTAACGTAAAGAGAATGCCAAATAGCTGCCATTCTTCCCGGCTTGTCGTAGGAGGCGTCTAAGGAATTAGGGCTAATTAGAATCTTTTGGGCGATTGGCTAGCAACCTGTCAAGAATATTCCATATAACATTTAAACACCCAATATTCAGGCTGTAAAGAGACCTAGGAGATATTATATCTAAAGGATAACAGTACGTGAATGTATATGTATGTATGTATAAAAATATTATATTATTGTTAGTAAAATTTGACCTCACGTACAATATCAGTCAAACACAAGTCTCAAGTTAACCAGACCTTCCAAATGAGGGTCGGCGGTCGCCCGAAGCTCACGATAACAGGTGGTGGTGTAATTTGGCGCAGTTAACTCGAAGATTGATGGTCAGGGACCACCAACACTGGTCACCCCACACGGTAACCGGAATCACACCTCAGGCGATGTGAAACCATGGAAAATTGACCCGCGAATGATACCTTATACTTCCTAGACCAATTGAAAACTGTTATACGAAGCGGAAATCAATATGAAAAATTATGTAATTGTATTGCCTTTTCTTTGTAACGAGGTTATAGTGTGAATTTGCTATTAGGTGGGTTAATATATGGGTTGGTATAAGGTGGTTTACTATATAATGTTGGGTGGGTTATAAATAAGCAGATAATTAAGTATTTCTTTCTATTCTTCTTCGTATCGAAATGCTGTCTAGACAATCTTATTTTTGCAGTAACTTTTATAGCTGTAATAATCAAAAATAACTTTTTAGATCGAGGAAAATAAGTATATGTCTCTGCTTACCCTTCTGTAGGGAGAAGAGCGTGATGTGTATGTATGTATTTATTTTGGGTATAGCCTAAGATGTTAACATACTTATTTATTGTTTCCCGAAAGTAGTTAAACATTTCATTAGAGTAAATACACACTTATTCATAATGAATGGCCAAGGGAAAATATGTGGCCCCAGGTCTTACCTTCTTAGTCACGATTAGCACATAATTAAGGGTTACCATACAAAATTCATGTAATTCGTGCAACCCAATTTCCAATAAGCACTAAATTTAGATGTTTACATGCATTTTGTTAACGTACATTAATTTTGGTTCCAAGCCGAGGAAACGCAGTTGAAATTATAAAATAATAAATATATTTGGCGCATATCGTAAGAAACTTAGACTTTAGGGGTCAAATGTTTCGAGAAACTAAGAAGATACTGTATCTCCAAGATAACAGAGGTATATGAATGAAGTATGTATGTATATTTAATTAAAAATACATAAATAACCTATCTACATACATACATAGATTGCCTTTACTTCCCTAAAGAGAAAGCCAGAGACTGAACGCTACTTCGATCTTGACAAATGTTGCTTGCCTTGACATAAAAATAGCATAGTGTTTAAAGGAACATCAGATAATACGAAAATGCTCTCCTTAAATACTGTTTTGTACACCAAAATAATACAGTCCCAACCCAAACCTAACCTTTGCTGTGCATTTAGATATATTTTGGTGTACATTTCAGTATTTTTGATGTACATTTCATTATGTTCCTAAAATATATATCAATGTACTGAATATCCTTACACCATAGGTCCCTGAACCTTATCATACCCTTACCAATAAACAACTCGATACAGTCAATCTCAGTGGTTGAGCTCACAATGTGGTTACGGTGTATTGCGCGTCAAATCGGAAATTGAGATTGTCTAATTGACAGGAAGACCACCGACTGACTTATTAAGCCACTGCCATGAGAACATAATGATGGACCCGGGTGAGTGTAAGTGTGGTTTAAAATGCATACAGTATACTATAAAGTTTATGGTTACTGTTATAGGATTAGTTTAGGGTAAGAGACATTAAAATAAATATAGAAAATTTGAGCATACATACCTCATTATTTTACCATTGAATTTACCATTTTAATTCTTTAAGGAAAAATATTTAAAACAAAAATATTTTAAATCTTAAACCTTATATGTCATTAAAAACCCAACTCCATTCATATAAATTGGTATCGGAAAAAAATACAACAAGAAAAATAGCCATGTACATAAACTTTGCACCCCTAGCTAAAGTCGGGGTCGACAACTCGACAGTTCGGTCATCAGATATCTAGTTGATTCATACGTGCTAACACTATAGACACAATTTATATGACACGATATCGAGCTAGTGTATAGTATCTAATTGCTTTGTACAGGTGTTCAGCTTATATACTTAAGTTTATAGCGAAGATTATTTACATGATTTTATGAATAAATAAAAAAATAATTATATATAAAAATTAAAAAACTTTAACACTATTAGACATGGGAACTACACCTTATTAAACCAGCATTCCACCTTTTTGTACTTCACATTCAGTTGAAGACTATTTCTTCGGTTTATACACGGTATACGTACTCGCGTACGTATTCATAATAATAATTATTATTTCCATAAGAAACTAAGTATATAACAAAGTGTCACCACTAGCATTATACTTTCAGTACAAACCTTTGACCTACGAAAATTGCCCTAACGCCTTAATCGTCTTCCACGAAAATTCAACTAGTTATCATAGGAAATATACCTTAGTCCTAAAGAAAGCTTACCATACTCTTAAATCCCTAGTCCTACAACATACTAAGCAGCTAATACACAGTCTATTTACATCCCAGACTAAACGTATATTTAATCGTCGCAAATGAGGCACAAACCCTTCGACAGCAGGCCAGTGGCACAGTGCACGCCATTGCACACGCACGCCCCCAATTTGCAAATTAGTTGCTATTTCCATCAGCACTCACCGGGGCTCTATTGCCCGTTTAATGCTTCGTAAAGTACAAACAAAGTAGATATATAGATGCATAAATATTCCCTTGAACCTTGCGGGGTAATAATAGGTGCAAGTTTCACTCTTCGAAACTGTAGAGTTTGTGATTCTATGACCACGTCAAACCAATGTCATGAAGTAAATGTAATAAAGATCACGGATCATACAATAGCAGTCTGTCACAAATAACAGAAATAATGCATTTTGATTACTTCGTAACTATGGTAATAATTACGGATGATATATAGATATTATGTCTTAGATGTTCCGTTTTTAACCGAAACAGTTTTTAACTAATCTCAGTTAAAGATTTGTTTCATATATCTTCTGATAGAGTTTCAACAACACTTTCGGATCGCTTATTCCTTTTGAGAGGCTACATTTTTTTTACCTCCCGTTATGCCAAGTGCTAATTTATCTCATGAAATATGTCGAAAATTAAACTGCATTTTTCTCAATATATTCAACTTGACAAGCTTGATTGAGTCCCAAATTATCACAATAAAGCACCACAACAGGTACATAATATAACACAATAATTACTCAGCTTATTAATTAATCGTCTCATTGACATCTGAATGAGATTGTTCCGCGGATATTAATGATACTTCTGATCGGATTCAGTAATGAAGATGCTTGATAAATAGCCTCTCGCGATAACGTTCCGTTCATTTAAAAATGTTATTCGCCTTTATTTGATTCCATTAAGGAACTCTTGAGTGGAACATATCGATGGCCATTTATAAATTATTTTTAAATTATATTGCCAGCTGTATGATATGAATGAAGTTTTTGGTTATTACTGTGAGATGTGGTGGCTTAGCTATAACTGAAATAATGCATACATTATAATCAATAATTTACACGCAAAAAGTATTGAAGAGTTTTACAGCACTAATTTCTGTCTATTCTTTCGAAGATTATGAACATGATACATGTATTTTTTTATGTCATTTTAAGTGAAATAAGCTGTCTTTAAATAAGCACATAATGAGCATCGACCTATATGTATCATAATCAAACAATAGGTAGTCTAGAGGCGTTTATACGCCAGTTGACGTTAGCAAGCTGCTTACACAAGATAAGGTGATTTACAACCCCCGTTACGTAGGTCACTGCCCAATTCCGCGAAATTCACGCTACTGTAAATTTATTGGTGAGTGTTCTTCCACTCAAGCAGAACGGTTGCCGTTATCTTGTTTGCTGTAAGCGACGCTTATTCACGTTTTCCTAGTGATAAGGGATTGCACTCACTGCTAGTTTAGGAAAAACCTTTATCTCAATGTGATGCATCGTTTTATACCATTACAAATCATTATAATCAAGTGTTGCGTGACCTTATTAATGGAAACTAGCAATTGTGTTACCTATTCCTGAATTTTTAAGCTCACGGTATTTGAATTAATATTTATTAAAAGCATTAGAATTTCTTAATCCATAACACATTTATAAAAGATTAGTAATAAAGAATAATAAAACATCATAGTATTCGCAAAATAAAAACGTCAATAACCTAAACAAAAGAAAACTAAACCCAAACATCCTTGTTGAGTAACATAGTTGGAACCGGATATTAACAATTCTACGTTTAAAACACTTTTATCTGTGGGCTTCACTAGCAAATAAGTGAAAACACTTAAACAAAAGGTAACTCTACACGACACTTAAGCTGTCAATAATTTACTGCACCTATCGCTTTTCCTCCTAAATATATGTTAACTCGTAGATGTATCACTTCACGCATAATATGTATGTTTATAGCCCTGAAACGACTTAATTTACGCATACTTAAACCTTTTTTTAAGTGTGTGAAAAAGGTCAAATTAGATACAAGACCGGAATGGAGAAACTAATGTATAAAACCTTTGCAAAAACTTATTTTATACGTGAAGATAAATACACCTTTTCGTATGTTGAATTCAGCTAAATCGACCATTAGCTTCTGTTATTTGGTAAGGGTTCAAATCCCACTGATAATCCTAAACAGGGACAATTATGGTCCAGGTGTTACAGGGATTAACGATACCAAATCATAGGGACAAATCAATGCGTAATTTACTACAGATGTTCAATTTTATTTTGAAACTAGATGTAGAATAGTCGAACAGCATATGAATGCTAAATATTGTTTTATCACCTTTCGCATAAGCAGAAAATTATTCATAACATTTAGGACTTTATTCCGTTTAAAACAAGCACCAAATACATATCCCACATTCAATATCCACAATACTTTTCAATACCATTCGCAGCGCTATCTACCAACACGTAAGGAAGAGAACCGACGAGAGCTTTCTGAAAGAAAACTCGCTATAAGGGCGCCTCCTGCGATGAAATGTTCAGTAGATGCGCAGACGCACGCGAGAAAGCAAGCTGTGAGCGCGTAGTGTCATTCGCTCAGCGACCGCCGCACTGAACGCACCTGTCTTACGCGTCACTAAAGGGATTTCACGCGCGTGTTATTCTGTGATAGTGGAAAGTGTTTTAGTGTGTTCCGTTCAAAGAGGTCAGGTGTTACGACAGCCTCCTTATCAGGTATCTGCCGGCTGCCGGTGCCTCGCCGCCTCAATCAACCTAGATGTGATCAAATTACAGGTAATGTATATTTTGGTAATTAATTTCGGGTTACTCAAACTGAATACGCGTTGACGATAGCAAAGATTTTCCGGGTTTTTTTCTGGTAATGCTAGTCACCCTAAATTGTTTTTTTTTATTTTACTTACATAGTATATTCCTAAGGTTACAGAGCAAAATCGTTGTAACGAGAATTAATCGTCTAAAGGTGAAATTTTCGACATACTCATTTAATAATGAGTAAAATATCAATTATAAACATAAGATGGAATAAAAAAAGATAATGTAACTTCTTAACACGTTTGAAACTCTCAAAATCAAACTAAATTATGACACTGCAAATTTCATTCATCGGTATTCCGAGTAGTTAAAGTCATACTTGTAGCAATAAATTTAAGAAATATATTGAATATACTTCAAATTCTGTATGTATGTATTCGTCTTCATCTAATTAAAATACATATTTTACGTATAGTATAGAAAAGAAAGCATTTTTAACGAGCACTTTACATGTGAAAATTTGGTTAGCAACATACTCATAACAACTTTAATATCGATCTCGCTAAAAATTGCACGAAACGCATTGATTTGACACCGGCAACTTTCAATGTGCACACTCACTATACTTATTTTAATGCATCATTTAAAATCAATATTAATTATTCTGTCCCTTTTAATATGGCAAATATTCTCCGACTTGGATATAAATAATTATGGAACCACAAATTTTGCATACAGTTACGCATTTATTTATTCTTTGAACTACACAACACTTCGTATTTACTTAGTTTATCCTTTAACTTATCAACATGTGCTTAATAGAAAAACAATCTCACAATATGTGGCAACACTGAGCATTTTATAAGACTCGCGATATCCACTCGATGCCAGATCAGGCTGGACAGGTTTGCTCTTTGCCTCATCTCATTTTACGATGCCTTTTGTCACGGCTCTGGCGAATTAATTAACGCTTAAATATCAATGAGGGCATACTAACACCTCGATATTGTTTATCTTGCAAAATCGTTATGCTGTGATGTCATAAGGATTACCATACGATACTAGTTTTGATAGTCCGTTAGTCAGTGCAGGACATTATCATCAAAGCTAGTTATAGACGTTTTGCGATCACCGCAGAGGTAGAGAGTCATATATTGGTAAAAAAAATAGGCTTAATATTTCAAATATTGATAAAATTAAAAAACCAGACGCGAGACAATAGAGATAATCTTTACGAACCCCTAAATTTGTGAGTGTAAAAATAGAATCAAATTTTGTATTTTTTAGCTACTTTTCAAGTAATACATATAAACTGCAAAGATTTGACAAATGCAACCAAGCGTAGCAGTACAAATAGATTAAGGAAAACGCAACTTTATCCAGTGCCAACTTCGTTAATTAACTACGAAGAGCGCTTATTTGTATGAACTCATCCTTTATATATCATACACTACATTTGCATCAATTATTATTATATAACAGGACAATACAGATGGCAAATCACGGTTAATTAAAATTCAATCAATTAATAACGTTAAAAACACTACATCCTAAACTAGTTTAAATTGTAGGCTATATCAATCAACGTTACATAAATACTTACGTAACAATATTCTCTTTTATCTTGTTTATAATTAGAATTTACTATCACTATCTCAGTGTATTTGTACAGTGTATATTAATAAAAAAACATACATTCATATTGACTACAAGGACATCAGTAGTGAGGGTATTAGACTACGCATATCAACAGCTATCCCTAAGCCTTAGATACATAATACTACATTCAATGTTAAACAAATTGAGGTAGTCTTGCTTAAACACATCTTCTTAATTTACTTTAAATTTATTAGCCTTATATTTATAAATTTCTGTGAATGGATTATGATAATGTATGATATTAGGTTTTGTTGGATTAAGAAACGATTTTTTTGTAAATTTAATAGACATGCTTACCAGTAATAACATATTCTTACGCCTTAAATAAGACACAAATCGCTTCGCATTATACGAAAATGTATATTGCGAGGAAGTCGTGAATTTTGTTAAGGATGTGATGTTAAAATACTATACCACCTTTTTATTAATTTTGACAACTGGAAAAGTGGTTTTTATTATTTTGGACATGCTATGCGGATAAATGATAGTAAATTGACAAAAGGTAGATATATGTGTGAAATGGAAGGGCGATTATGTAGGGGCAGGTCCAATAAAATATATGACAGTCAGAAAAACGGCATATTGAAAAAAGTGACATAAGAAGTACTCATAACTGCCGAGTGTCGGGATCGGGACAGATGAGGATCAGTGATCTCTGGCTATCCCTCTACAGGAAATCGGGCGTGATGTGTATGTACAGTGGTTAAAAACCTGGTGATAGATCCGTAACATTGCCCTGGACAAACCAACAAACTCGGCTTTACATATATTAAATAAACGAAGGCAAACGTCTTAAGCCATAAAATATTTATGGTTCAATTAAACTTAATACTTGACTAATTAATTTTTAACCCATAACTTATACGTCTGGCTCGTGAAGTTTTAATTACATTTCATTGCTCATCGATGTTAATTATACCACAGTTATTGGTTGTGAGGAATTCGCACAAATTATTAAATAACAAATTGATACAGACAGGCATGTTCACGCCAATTCCCCCAGAGAGGAGAACAGATAACTAAGTTATAACATCTCGCAACGAAACAAATAGGTTTCGATCAGGTAGGGATTCGTATTTTCTAAGCATTGAAAATCGGTCTAGTGTCATCATTATATTGTCTTTAGATAGTAATAAAAAATAATATTCCTTAAAAACGGCTGCAATACAAATCTTAATACTAAAAATTGCTGGTCTAATTTAGTGTAAACTTGTCCCACTAAATAATGTACGTGAACTGAAGACCTCCTTATCACTGGCCTATGCAAGTCATATTCAATTTGTGCCCATTTATCTGGACATGTCAATTGTTATCTTAATAAATCTCGAATATTGGACCGCCCTTGCCCTGTGGCGAATATCGTATCGTATGGGTCGGAATCGATAGTATCGATACTCGCCACGCGCTCATTCAATTAGCGATCTCTATCTCGATGGCAGTGGGTTAGTGCAGTGCATTCTTACGACATACTACGTGATACAACTAAGGCTCAACAAATGATTATCACACGACCCTAACAATGGACTAGTGGGACGATTTATATTGTGTAACAACTCGAAGCCAAAAAATAGACTATAAAAATTACACCATGAAATATAATGGTATAATTATGGTAAATCGTTACAAGTATCTAACAAATTAGCATGCCTTTCGCGTGGATAATAATGTTCATACAGTGTTTAATCGTACCAAAAGTACTTTTACCACAAAATACCCATATAAGGTAAAACGGGCCTTCTCTATTTATATCCGTTTGATGTCAAAACAAACCGAAGTGTCAGCCGATATAGGCCAGGGCGCTTGTAAACATCGAGTGGCGATACGATGCGGAATACATCGATACATTGGTGATCTTTTTGGGGGAAGCTCTATGGCTAGATTGGGGCCTAAAGTGTCGTATGTACAATAATCTAGTAGTTATCTTTATTGAAATTGATACAAAAACTACAGAGAACAATTTTGCACAAGATACTACAAGTATACGTAGCGTGAAGAATAGAAGAGCATGTATGAGCAGGTTAATAGGTGTGAGTGAAGGAAGAGGGATTTGACAGGATCGCTTCAAGATCGAAAGTCTCTGCCTATCTCGTAAGGGACGTAAAGGTGAGAATATATGTATGAACTAAAACTGTAGTTTGTACATTCAAGTTCAGATATGTACTTAAACCACACTGTTTGTGGTATATTTGCTTTGTGCATAACATTGTTAAATAAAATGACGCATTTTGTATAAATAATAAACTGTTTCATAGTCGGGTACATTCTGCATAGTGTTTTAGCTAATATAGGACACGTAGAAATAATTACGAATAAACCACTATAAAGAGAAATATTCCCAATTCTACACCACATTCTATCTTCCAATAGCAACAGTCCACAGCTCTGCAGTAATTAAATGAAAAAAAATCCTCAACAAATATCTTCTAATAACTCTTTATATCAGTATTTAATAACGAAAAATAATCGCTGAAATATCTTTTAGTATAATCGCTGTATGCATTCATTGTTTCCGATGCATTTTCAGAGAAATGCAATTAGGAGGACTATAAACCTTCGCAGCGTACTGGAGCAATACTAAACTTACTGCAACGGCCACAAACAATAATCCGTAAATAGGTCAAGGAACGCTACTGAAAATTGCCTATTTTCAGTAAGTGTACAAATATACCATACACTTATGATAAGCTTTCAATAAGTTCCAAACTCAAACACACATATAATGTTTTGTGTTTTAAGACACATATTCTTATCTATCATAACAGTCGAAATATAAGAGTCCATCTCCATCATAGTTGTGCATAATCACCACCACATCGAAACCGCTTGTTCTTATACGTGTATACGTCAAACATAAATGAATTTGTATCCCGAGGGTTTCTACCCCGAGACACATAATGATCCATATGAGATATTACGTAAAACATACTTTAAAATGTACATTCACGTGTAAAGAAAATATAAGAAACGGCGTAACTACAAACTGATCAAATTTTAACTATAAATTGAATATCTGATTGTTTTACTACGGATTAAGTAGCATATTCCAATTTGACTAATTATACGTTTATCTGTATGATTTATTGCTAGAATACATTATATTAATTTTGGGAGCTATACAACTCTGTCGAAAGAGAACTAATGCAAAGACATGCGTAGGCGCAGATTGCCCCAAAGCAAGATTTATTCATAATTACGTGTTACACTCCTCTATTAGTATTTATTATTTTATAACTTAAGTGCAACCTTGTGCTTGCTTACGACACTTCGATATAACTCGGACTCAATATTATGTTGAGAAGCTACAATGTAGTGTTTATTACTCTATGACCACGAGTGGTACTAAACGATCATAATGCGATAAATATTAGAATTATATGTATTGGACTAATACACACGAGAATGAAACGATACATACGTGATCGGATCGAACCTCAATCAATTCATCTGTCATAACTTTTTTCTTCAACTTGGAAAATAAATGTTCATCAACCCCTGTTGCATAATTATGATTTGTAAGTAAAGACAAAGACAAACGCATTCACGACCATTAACCCTTGCGGGGTAGTCAGAGGTTCAGGTTCCATCCTCGCAATTGCGAAGGTAGTAATTCTATGGACACCTCGAACCCACGTGTTGACCAGATAGTCAGTACTCAATGTGACAGATGGTCAGCCATGTCGCCATTTACAAGCACTAACTATTACTTGTTCAACGAAGTAAATTATATATTAACTTCAAAGCCGGAATATGGGAATATTTATTATGTACAAGCCAATAGAAACCTATTAGACCCACCCTTCAGTTATTCATGTACCGTTGTTTGACAAACGAGTGAAACGCGGAAAATCGTGGCTCGATACACTAGCCCATTACATGGCCCTCCGCGAATATAAATCGAGTCATTGTCACTCGATGCAATTTCGAAAGTCGATCCATTGAGTTCATCCGCTGAGTACACTAGCAATTATGGAATCGTAAATCTTCGGGGCTGCATACGTGGGGCTTGTTCGAAAATGTGCCAATAGAGGTCGCGCATTTAATTAGGGTACAGCTACATTCACACGTAGGAGGAATTAAAGCTTAATGCTATCGTGTGGAGGGTCCTTTGTTAATTTGACAGCAACTAAATGACAGTTGTGTTTCATGATATGAAGTGCATATAGAAGTCTATAAAATCTCATAGCAATCTATTAGAAACTATATGTGTATATTTTGATTTAATATCAGTATGAAGTGCGTTAAATAACTGTCAAAGTTTTATTATTTATTTTTATCGTGCATATTGAATCATTCATGTAGTCAATAATCAAATGTTTTTTTCTATTACCGAATCTTTTCTTCAACATAATTACATAAATGCCGCTGCGTGACTTATGTAAATTATTATTTTATTTACGGAAGCATATGGTCAGTAATCAATTGTTTTTGTTTCAAGGCAGAGTTTAAACAATTACTAATATTATCACGATTTTACCGAATAAGTCATGATTAATCCATTGTAGGTGACGGGTACAAAGGTATACAGTTAAAATGTAAGTAATAATGAAAAATAACAACATGCATAGATTGTACTTGTTATTCTATTAAAATTAATCGTTGTTTGATATTAATAGATACTACTACACACTAAATATAGATTTAACTAGGATGAAAACTATGCCCTTCACAGGACAGTCAAAGGGGTTAACTAATCTCAGGGTATTTTAAGGTATAGTACCAGATAGAAGAACAAACAATTTTTAAGAATATAATAACACTATTTTTAAGCTTATTATAAACGCGTAGTAAGTATTTTGAGCGAATTGATGAAAGGAGGGTTAGGAAAGAAATTTACAGAGTCAAAGTGGGAGTTAGAATTGGAAGGATAGGCCGCCTGCCCCTGTTGGGGACGTAGAGGCGTGAATACATGTACATTTGCATGTTAGTCCATATTTTGGTTTTATCGATCATAATGTAATAAGATGAACTTTATTATGATATACAAATGTGTTTTCTATTTTAGTCACCATTCGACGTCAAAATAATAATCCATATATATTAATCACACCTTTACCACAGATAATATAATACTATACAGTACCTTTACCTTTCAAGCAAACATCACCGATTACGCATTGTAACGTACACATACCTACGAGTCAGTATGAAACCACAACCATCGTGACAATCGGTAGCTAACTCTCGTTAGCACTAGGCAAGTACCTAGGACCAGATGCTTCGTGGTTCACGTAACAGAAGTGTCCACGCAAACACAGTGGCCATTAACGCGGTGGCACGTTCTACAAATATTGGAGGCCATAGGACTGCGTATCAATCCCGTGACTACTGGGAAAAGGTTTTACCGATATAATATATTATGATTAATACATCTGTCTCACACGTACATTCATGATAATGGTTCATAATTACTGGAATTAACGGCTTTATTGTGAGTTATATTTTAAGGATGCTTTATTGTTAAGTAAATATAGCACGATACTTTCCTCCTTGCATACCTTTTGGGATAGTGAGTATCTCGGAGATTACATCTCCATGGCTTTTTTAGGGTATTTTGGAGTGGTGTTAGCATCCATATCGAATACTGTAGGTTCACTTGTTGAAAATTCATGGCTTCATTTATTTTTTGTTTTCTATTATTTTTAGTTGCTTCCTATATGCCAGGAAAACGGCAGCTAGTTACCATTCTTTTTTGTCTCAGATTTAAATTAACAGGGACTGTATAAATGTGAAACATTTAAAGCATGAAATGATTAATTTAGAATGAATGATAGTAGGTGAACGGAAGGTTTATATGTGTGAAGGTTTGTATGAGGTGGAAGGGCGGTTATATAAGGGCTGCCCTAATAAATTTAAGTCCTAGATCCGAAAGCGACTAGTCTACGGTCATCCACCTGCATTTCTGGCGCATTGAGATCACTCGTGACGTCACCGCCATCTTAAACATTAACACAGTGATTAGATATTGCCATCACTACGAGCACACCGTTCTATCTTTACGTTCACTAACATCATTTTTTTAACAACCTGGAACAGGCAAAAATGAATATATCCATTAAAATTTTATACGATACTATCAATTGACATAAGACAACTATTGACGACCTTTAGCCCCTTCATGTCTGAAATCACGGAGTTAGAGAGTCTATGGCCACCTAGAATCCAAATGCAAACCAAATAGTCAATACCTAACGTGACAAGTTGTTAGTCAACAAACGATTGAGTATTTAAAATAATATTACATGGAATATGCAGATATTTCAGTATTAAACATATTGTTTTTATAATGTTTTAGTTGAAATGTGAATGTACCACACGATATCTGTAAAGACTAGAAGTTAACTTCGTTTTTCTATTTAATTTTATACACTACAGTACTAACGTTTAGAAGCACTGTCACCTAATAATTTAGGTACGCGGAAATGTATGAATGTCTGAGAAGCTAAAATGGTAAACTAAGATTATCTAATATATCAGATTTATAATCCCTACTAGTAAATATAATAAATTGTTCGAAAATATGACCAATCACATGTTCTTTATATACGGGTTCTGCCATATGTGCAGTGCAGTTTAAGTTATTTCAGTATTTTTTTTTTGTAGTGTAAACGAAGAATTTTCATTATTGTAATTCCAAAAACTGTGAAACTGTAAATGTGTGTGTGAAATGTGTTAATATAATTCATTCTTATCTATTTAGGTATTCTTTATGTCCTACTGTCCAAGGAACTAATTTCTCAAAGTGGACTTAGAAACTGCAATGAACCGAAATAACTCTCTCGACTATTGTTTTGTTCACAAATGCAGATTTTAGCTCAGTTTAGCTCTACGCGCATTTAACCGAGTTACTCACAGGTTTATTTGTTCGAGAATGTAGGTAAAACAAACTCAGTCTTGTTATAATAGAATATTTAACAAGCATGTGACCATTTCTTCAAGACACTGTGTCGATACTAAGATACATTTGTTCATAGTTATGTAATATATTTTTTTGTTGTTGCCTTATTACATGAAGCTTACATTTAAGATAAGGTTTAATTGCACAAAATATATTTAGAAAACTTCCGGAATTTTCAGAACATAATTGAATTTACTAAAACTCTTTGTTTAGTTTAATTAATAATGCAGAATTATATGTACATCCTTTATGTCCCTCTCCAAATCCTGCCTGTATTTCTATCAAGAGACAGCCTTTGAAAAACAATATACAACCTACCTATGATCATAGTTATAAAATCGTTACTCAATCTATTTGTCTTGCCACCTATCATGCTTAATTCTGTTTGCGATGCCAATATTGACTGATTGTTAATTAGAGAAAATTCAACGACCTTTATCTACAAAATTGACGGAAGCAGATACATTGACTGTGTATTCATATTGTATGGCACACTTGTATGCCACTTGACGCCTAGCAAACACACTGGGCTACCGAATGAAAAGAAACAGTATAGGCCCTCAAATGCAGCTATAGTGAAAGTTTATTTATTCAAATTTCGTAACAGTGTTTGAATTTGATGTGTGCGAACAATAAGACGCTTAGCCGCTTTTCTTCTAGACAAAGGTGCTAGGAAAACCGAGCGAGGGCGGACACGTGTACTTTCGATTTTTACTATCACATTCTGTGACAACCTACATGAATATACATTTACAAAGGGATGTACGATAGAGTTAGGGAGAACTTCGGAGATAATAGAATATTTCCTGAGCACTTTAAATTTACCCGGAGTCATAACATTAATGTTAGTGACAGTTTGCAAATACATAGATTCCTTTTTAACGACATACATGATCTCAACCACTTCTGTTATGACGTTGCAATTCTGAAGTGTCTAATTTCATAATATTTCCGTGCTAATATGGAACAGGATCATAAAAGGAGTGTGAGTGAACATAGATGGCTCTCTGTTTGACAAGTGAGAATAAAAGCAGGGACTTAATCGCCAATTTACGTTTCGAAAAGTATAATTTAATCAGCTAACAAAAAGATATACAAACAAACATTACATACACACCAACACATACCACAAAAAACATAATAACAAATTATGTATTAACATAAACAGGAAATCGAGTATCAATTAATCAGTCTGCAAAAACTACGTACAATTCAGTATCAAACCTATTTCATACAAATGTTTAATTGAGTTCGTAGTGGGCGTTACTAGAGGGCGCATGTGTTGGCTGCCCACTGCCGTTCCGAGGTCCAGGGCAGCGTTTCTTCCGGGTTTACTCGTGGGATTAAGGCCACCACGTGTTAGTACAATGATCTGGCTTTTCACTGCTTTACTACTAGAGCGGTACGTTATGTGGTGCTTCAGTATTGGGGCTGTATGGTGTGGGAATCTGTGGCTTACTTGCGAATCAGTAGCTAGCATGAAACTTTTGATTCACGGATTTTGGTTAAAGGCTAAACGAGAACATGGTATGTAGATAAAATAAAAAAACAGTAATTCTTAACTTACATACCACATTATTGATTGGCTTAACCGAGAACTAGATATTTATCGTAGATATTACTGCAAATAGTCCTAATATTACTCCTTCATCACTTTTATTGGATCACGTCATGGGTTATTTCACTAATTCATGAATCCTTCCATTTCGCATCGAGTTTCTATGCCTACCTTGATTAATTACATACTAGTCTAAAAGCTTACTTTACGGAAGCATATTTCAAATACAAGGTTCAATTAATGTCCTTTTCAATCTCGATTGCATGTCAATTCCTACACATTAGCTTCACAGTTCCACAATAACAATAATTTGTGATGGTCTACAGAGCTGAAGGCTTCCGATATATGTATTCCCCTAATTATCTGGTGGCATGTTTCTAAGAAACTCCTACAGTGACAGGTTGCTCTATCATTATAGAGGGACTTCATCAATAAAACTGACAGGGGTGATTGGACATGGTGCATTATTCATAATGGCTGCAATTTCATGAGATTCCACGCCGTTGTAGGTGGCCGAGGAAAGCGTGTTTCCTTGTGAAGACCGAATAATTAAAATAACATATTGTGGCGGGATAGTCAGAGGCTTGAGTGACCATCTCCGAAATTTCTAAGGCATGTTAGGTATGGGGCACTCGAAACCCGCGGTTCACTCGATCGACAACTTCGAAGGTGATAGGTAGTGAACCGTATTGCAGTATATAGGCTGGATATTAACTATCCCGAGGGATAGGCAGGTTTCCTCATGAGTATTCCCTCGTCATAAGCGACTGTAAATTACATTAATGTAATGTAAGTACATTAATAGTCGAATAATTAATCTATGAAATAATTACAATATCTATATTTAGGACACGTCCACGAATTTTCATATTCATAATCTCTTAGATGTTTTAAGTGGGGAAACTACCTACTGGTATGTGTTTTCTGAATACTTTTTAGACCCTATAATTATTAAGTTGTCTAGTGTCTGACTGCCCACGCCTAGTGGTCGCTCTTGGTAACCTTTCCGCCCAATCTGTCTATCATAACAAACGCATGTCCTCTGTCAAAAGCAAGGTCCCTTCGCACAAAGAAATACACTTTATATATAAAATACATACATACATAGATACACACCACGCTCGATTCCCTGTAGAGGGGTACGTGGTATCACGGATCCCCATCTGTCCAATGACAAACCGCCCTCGTCGCTTTGACACTCATACCTCAAACACACTCGGCGGTTATAATACAATACGAAGCATTTTAATAGTTTTTTTACTATATTTAACAATGTTTAAATAGGGCCCCGTCAAGCCTAATCACATAACATCTGCATATGTCTATAAAAATCGAAAGTGAAATCCAAAGCTTCATTATAACCAACCAAAAGCCGAATCCATGCAATTATTGACATATCAGATTCCGAAGTCGGCACGCGAACAAGCTTACATATGCATCGACACCTCATGAATAACATGAATAAATTCAGCGACAAAAAACGGGTTGTACGAGACCAGTCACCCATGATCTTGTCAGTCAGGATTTCAATACTACACAAATTAATCCAATAATAGCAGGACAGGTGACTCAATCGATTAGGCGACAGGCGATACAATTGCGGATCGATATCGTCGTTCAAGATTTATTATAATATGGGTGTCAGTAAGTTAATTTAACAAGACAGCGATGAAGTTATCGCTTTTGTGGCGATAGCATTTGTTTTATTCAACATTGAAATATCATCCATAACAGTGACTGAATTTGTGTTCAACATTTCGGGACGACATAATGATACGTATTAAAATGAGGGAATAGTCTTTCTTCTTTTATATTACTCTTTATAACAAGCACGACCTAACAAGCTTTCATAATAGACTGTCTTAAATAAAATTGATATCATAACATAAATATTACTGTGCAAATATATAGATCATAATAGACTCTATTGAACTATACGTGTCTTAATCCGGTACAAATATAATGAAAACAGTTACTAAGGAAGTATTGTAACTAGCCTTCTAGATAACGTCTCAAAACCAAAGTGTACGACCTACGCAGAATCCATTACATTTAGTACTAGGGCTACATGTATCGGTACGTAAACATAATGGCAAGAATGTAGAATGCTTTTCCAACTAATGAAAATACCGAAGCGGCTACGAGCAATGACACTCTGCGGTTGGAAAGGTACTCGTACTTTTATTTGCTGTCTGTACTCGAGGACTTCTTTTTACATTACCGCCAGACCGTATTGGACATATTACCTTTTGTCTCCAATACGCTATAAAGGTTTCTGTTTATTTTTTTTCATATGTGTGTTTGTTAGCTTAGAAAGAAAGCAATTTGATCTCCTTTCCTATGTAAAGTAGATCGTTTATAATCAAATAGACTTGAGCTGTTACACAAGAAATGGTTTAAATATTAATATCGATATTATAATTTATGGATAGTACGTAACACCGAGCTAGTCTATATCGATAAAGAATTCTAACTAGCTGGCGGCTAAGAGGCTATGCAAACTGCTAAGCGATAGGCTACCAACCTGTCACCAATTTTCTATTATGACATTCCAACGCCAATATTCATGCTAAAAAGTGTACTAGGAGATATTAAAGGACGTGAATATATGTGTATACATGTTACGTAAGTGTTCTTGATGGAACAACATAAAATATTTATAAAACATTAGAATTCTTCATAAAACTCTCTCTTGTTAATTAGCTCAAAACATAATTACAGTTCATTCGCTGAGATTACATAACAGATTCACAAATAATCTTATCACAATATTTTCCTTATCAGTGTGTGTAATGTTAGCCTTTTTCTTTAATCTTACCTCCTAGGCTTGCTAAACAATTCTACGAATTCAGGTGAGATAAGCGGTAACTATGTTTCATATTAATGATACTCGTACATCACCATTAACATTAGAATACTTGACTAACTTGATTCAATTACACTCATTGAACAGTTAGATCAAATATATTGCAGTGTCCCTAATGATGATTTAAAAGATATGCAATGAACTGAATTCCAAGGGATTCTTCTTCAATGATGTGAGCTCATCCCCAAACATCTATTAAGGATGTATACGGATGAATCCTAACATATGGTATTAGATATCTACAAAACCTATTAGAACCTATTTTCTTCTCAACCTTAAACACGACATCTTCTTCTTAAATAATCTAGACACTCGATTCAATTTCTTTTATTTTTAAACTAATGACCCGCTCCGGCTTCGCACGGGTACACAATATATAGCCTACTCCACTATTTAATGTTATACATATAAACCTTCATCTTGAATCACTCTATCTATTAAAAAAAATCACATCAAAATCCGTTACGTAGTTTCAAAGATTTAAGCATACAAATGGACATAGGGACAGAGAAAGCGACTTTGTTTTATACTATGTAGTGATGAACCCAACCATCTCTCAAATACAAGACAAACACAACAGCACCTGTTCATCTCCCAGCATCCGATTCAATTAGATACGCATCTAGACACCTTTTATTAGTAAAACAAACAGCAACATGACAGTTGGGTGCAATTAAGCCGCTATTTCAGAAGCTCTATTAAGGCCACGACCCAATGAATTAAAAGAGATAGCTGCGAGAAATTTAACTGCACTATAATAAGCGACGTGACTGCATTCATGCTACAGCTTTGAATACTATTGTCTCTCTATCGATGTTTGTAAAAGATGGGCAGATAGAGATAAGATTTAGTATTATGTTAAGTAAAGGAAATAACGTTGGTTAAAAACTAAAAAGATTGTAGTGGCTGAGTTTAACAAGGGCCTGCTTTAACAGAAATAACGTTAGATTCACGAATGATAATCTACATGCGTGAAAAACAAGTTATTCAAATTTATTTATGTTTTTTAATATTATGCACTAAAGTTACGTTTTCGCTAGATCCTTTAAACCTACTGGTATAACTACCGTCTGGTAGATTTAAATGCAAATGTGTAGTAAAGCAAACGTAACTACCCAAAGTCGCGAAAAATGTAGATCTTCGATCCTCACTACTAATCGTGAGATATTTATATCGTTTATGTATATGTAACAGAAATATGTACATGCATATATAATATAAGTGTATTATATTTGTACACGCAATAATTACTTACAAATAAACTTTAGGAACAGTACGACAGTTGCGAAACTTTACAACCAGCTTTCACAGGGATCGTCACACAAGAGATAAGTTAAGGCCGACGCCACTTAATCCAGGCTTAAGTGCTGCTTACGACTAGATTAGACTGGTTTAAACACTATAAACGCTGTTTAACCGCAAGTCAATATTAAGTCGCGGCCGACCACACTTGAGAGCCATCTGCATTGATGCACCCACATTACTGTGGCTGTATCGCGGTTAAACGAGTCCTAATGAGACCACCTCAAATGTTTACAAAAAATATATACAGGTTAACACGTAAACAGGCGCAATAGAAATGGATCTTACTATTCTATATGTTCAAAAATATACATATATCACTTATGTCATAAGCACAAGTTAACTATACCACCTCAGGCCTATAAACCTTTAGTAAAATGTGTAGAAAAAATAAGTTATTTCTAGAGCTTTAGCGTCAGAAACAATATTCCATTTAAATTGGGAACTAAGAATATTGTCTTAAGACTATAAATCAAAGCATTGAACGCTTATTTTACTATTACAATTATTTTGTGTCACCAAACGCATAAAATGCAAATGGTAAGTGCACAGTCTTGTCAATGTGACATCTCGTCGCCACTACCATTAGACTATTACAACGAACGTGACACATTATTATTAATGAGCCGTGATCTCGGTCGAACTTTTACTATTCAAATTCAATGCCAAACCGACAATGACGTGATCGCAGTTGAGTTTGATTCGTACATACATTACGTCAGGTCCTTGTATCTGGTAAAGTTTATAAAGTTTTTCTACATCCTGGCATAACAATATCGATTCATCGTTCATAAATTTTAAGGAACAAGCAGATTTTGGGAACCATAATTAAAACAAGAAAAAATAATTTAATACGGCAGATTCTAAAGCTAACATAATAAGGAATAACTATAGTTTATACAGTTGCATAAAACAACTATTTGTTTTTAAGAATAAATTTCTATTATCGATTATATCACTTGCTACCTTAAATATTTACTGCTAACAACTGCATTAAGAGGTCCCAATTTACAATGAATCTAATCCCGTTATCCAAAAACCAATATTACGCAACAGAAATTTATTTGGCCATTAAATAGATAGGGCTTTTCCCAACTTATTCATTAAGAAAGCAATTTTTATCTTCATAGTAAATAAAAATCCAACTATCCACAACAAAGAAAACACACGAAGCTATAAACAAAACAAAAAAAACGGCACTATAATTAATGAGGCGCCATAGAAAAGTGCATGCACGCGCAATCACCGAAGTATTTCATCAAGGTTAATAACGTGTTACGACATAAACACTCCAAATAGTATAATAGTACACAAAGCCTATAATAACGAACTCAATCGCCACCGGGATCAGGGAATCATCTCGTTATGGTGATGCTGACAGGCGGAAGTTGAGTGGCCCACATTCGGGACGAGTAAGGCACGTAGGTAGAGATGGGAATCTATATTTATTTGTACTAGTATTATAATACCTGTGTCTGCAGTAAGTAATAAAAATAGTACTAGTTTAAAGTATGTATAAGATCAATATTTGCCCGATTGTGTCTCCTGCTACTGCCGTATCTTCATGAATGTATATTCCAAATCCACATATTATTAGACGTATCTTTGATATGTGATATAAATTGTCATGGTTTAAATGTTCTAACGATGATGAAATAGCATCATTTGATATACTTGCCTTAAATAAAAAGATATTTAAGCCTAGATAAACTCATAAGTAATAAAAAATCCCAAATTTAGTTATAACTAACATAATAAAACATTATGCCAATATAAGTTGTATGTGTACAAAACAATTAATAGAATAATACTATTGGGTTTGCTTCGCGCATCCCTAGAGCTATCATCAATGCACTTTTCTTCTATTCTCGGTACACGAGACACGTTGTGAGGATTCACTGAATCAAGCGAAAGTTAACTCTAAGATGCCATATGTGAAGTGAAAATATACACGAGGTCACTAAATTATAGTATAAAAATTGTATAAAATATACTTTTATTTTTATCGATCTATCCATACCTGAATTTAAAGATCCTAACAGTGGGCCAAGTCCACTAATGCTTTTTGCAAAATATCAGATCAGTAATAGTGTGAATTTAGTAATGGATTAGCAAGTGACAAATAACGTCATATTTAAGCGAAATTTAATATCAATGGTGACATTTGAAACTTTTGCTAATTACTGTGCTGATATTGAACTGCGTTTGTGCTATAACACATTAGTAGACTTGAGGACCCTGGCCAATCATTTAAAAGCTCATAACACACTTTAAAGAAAAAAAACCTACTCACTATCAACAGAATAACTATCAAACGGTCAAATAGATATAAAAAAGGCAGTGACCAATTCACACTACATTGCATTGTACTCATATCTAAAGTGGCTTCTAAATAAATACTCATTAATCCTAATTGAACTGCAAACATCCGGCGGAAGTGCCCACTCATCTCTTTTCGACCTTACCCCTAATCTCTTAAGTCCTAAGATAGAGGATTAGATTCTAATTAGTCTGTAACACATGTTGAGAGAAGAGAGTTTTGAATTTTATTCTGGATTCACAACTATTTCAATATAACATCATTTTTGAAACGAATTAAAATGGTGGGCGTAGTCTGTTTATTGTTAAATGTACTATTAACAAACAATTTTAATTTAAACCTAGGATTGATCACTTGTTTTATCTATAGATAGAATCCTACTGAAACACTGAAAAAAAAATTTCAATTTCAATTAAAAACAATTTGTAGGTACCTGTAGTCAACGGTACTTAACTTTTCTTCATTAAACATATTGAGGTTAACAAGATTAAAATATTCCGCAAAAACACTCAAAGCATTGCATATAAAGCAGTCACCAGAAATGGACAATGCCACAGTGATCAGTCAACCACTTTCCTCACATCTCACCTTTGCGGGTTATACAAAAGGAGCGTTTAATTAAAAAAGCTTAAGTGATATCTCAAAGGTCATCAAAGTTATTGTGTCGGGTTGTAAAAGTTATCATATAAATGTAATAACAGTAAATAAACGGTTTTCCAAGTTCGAGAAACGTGGGTATCTGTGGTCTCTGTCTACCCCTCTGTATGGAAAAGTGTTTTATGTAGTAAAAGGTATATTTTTGTAACAACTACAACATACATAGAATTTTTATTGATGCATAAGTGTGTATATTCAAGAGAGATATAATGATGATTATGGATACTAAAAAAGGATAATAAAATTAGCTATAATTATCATATAATCAAATCAAGTTGCTTATTAAAGGCTTTCCGCAATTCTGTGTTATAAAAAAAATTAATAGGCCTTCCCATACAATATCTCGCAATAGAATCATTTATATGCAACGACTTATCTACAAAACACTTTTATATCTTTCTACTTACATCGTTCTCGTTTTTTGACAACAGATGGAGCCTAATTACGAATGGTGAAATTACTTGGAAAGTCACGCGAGCTCTGATGCAACGTGAAATAGTTTAACACCATTATCTCTTCGTAAAAGCCTTTCTATCAATGCTAGGGAATCAGTAAACGGTCCCATACGAAATTGTTTCGTGACCGACACACCAGTTAACTCACAGATGGCTAACGTTATTATTACTATTTCATACATTCTCTCAAGGAGGACCAACCTTTAGAGACTTATTATCTATTTGGTCACTTTTCAAAGTATCTTTTAGTGGGGGCTGTATTCTAGACCATTAGCGACAGGTTGCTGGTCAGTCACCCTGTATAGTCTAATTGACTCTTATAGTCTCTCAGTTGCTTCTTACATCATACCGAGAAGAGCTGCAGCTAATTATCATTCTATTTAAGTCCTAGACTAATCCCGGAATTTAAGCATCTGTATTTAGTTTTTTTAAACGGAACATACACTAAAATCATATATTATAAGGATCTCTTCATAATGGTCTAAACTTTATAAAACGCTGCCTAATATTTGGATAACGCAACCGCAAAAAAATGCCGAATCTTCAAACGAGATAAACGTAAAGGGCCTTCATAAAATCACATCAACCTACATGGTACACGCAATCGGGTTATGATCTATCGATGGGATCAATAAGTCTACAGAGGATCACAAGCATTGCATCGGCTAACTATTTCGGTACTAATACTAATTTACGCGTGTTACCACACTTGCTGTGATGGATGGAAGGGATGGGCATCGGATAAATTGTACCGATGAGTAAATACTGTAGCAGATTATATCATCATTAATGTCAGCCTATTTCTTTCCACTGCTGAACATAGGCCTCTCTAATGGTTCTCCAGCGCGACCGATCCAATGCCACTTTCGTGCAATGAGACCTAGCAAACTTCACCAGATCGTCAGTCCATCTGGTAGGGGCCGTCCCACACTGCGCTAACTAGCAGATTATTTAATTACAGATTTTTAGTTTGTCAAATATGTAGGCCATAAATGTATCTGTATTCAAAAAGTAAACAAATCAATATCTGTATTTTTAACTAAAGCAAATTGTCGATTACTTACGTTTAAAACCGAGGAACATTTTATTTTGTCATCATTGATGTATTTGGTAGTCCTTCAATATAATTATAATACAACAAACATCTAGACAATTACAGAAAAAGATAACACAAAAAGACTATGTATGTCTGAAATAATTCAAATTCATTTTCATTCATTCATTTTTCCTTTACTATTTTATTTATAGTTACTAAAATATTTGACTTCAAGTAAGATAGATATTCTTAAGTAATTATTCACCGCCCATCCCTAGCGTGCGATGCATCGACCCATACATATGAGTTGAGCAATTTCACGATTGGCTATTTGCGTTACCAAAACGATTACCATTTTCATACTCGCCATCAAATTGATCGATTAGGCTTGTGCTCAAACATTTCTTGTTCTCATATTGCACCACTTGTTAAAAATATTATTTGCTAGCAACGCTTATTAACTCTATTTTGAAATGTTGAATTATTTTAAAAATCTGTGATTCTCAGAAAGTTCTAGTACGTCGCGTGGCGAACAGAAGTGCATGTATGAGAAGGACAATGGGTGTGTGTGAAGCAACAGAGATTTGTCAGGATCGTTGCAGGTGGCTATCGATAGTCTGCCTATCCCTTTACGGACGTAGAGGCGTGAATGTGTATGTATGTTATCTTCCAAATATACTTTGAAAACTAGAGCTGACAAAAATTATTTCAATAATCAGTATAATTAGTAATCTTTTAATAAAAAGATACAAGTCATTTGCGTTCGTGTATAAGATGTCTTAATTTTTGACAATTACCAAACCCCTTAACTGTCACTATGCTGTCAATATGTGTCAAACCGTTAATAGCCTAGTCTCGGTGCATTGCGCAGAAGTACGTCGACAGCCGGCGGCTATTTCAGCGCCACCATCAATCTGAAGCGAACGAGCAGGTGCTTGTAATTTGTCAATGCTTTATTAATGGATCGCTCAAACACGATATCGGGCTTAT
Organism: Leucoptera coffeella; assembly: GCA_030578115.1. Classification (NCBI taxonomy): domain Eukaryota; kingdom Metazoa; phylum Arthropoda; class Insecta; order Lepidoptera; family Lyonetiidae; genus Leucoptera; species Leucoptera coffeella. Next base: position 144,182 of record JAMBLF010000076.1, on the reverse strand, counting down.
TTACATAGCATGGATGTGTGGGCTGGACTTCCCGAGATGGTGGGATTTAGGTCGAAGAGTATTTGCCTTTCGTAGAGCTTATTACTTTATTTTGTTTCGTTTGTGTGTGAGAAAACATAGTGAGAAATCCTTTAATTTCAAGAAATAGGGAATAGTTTAGGCGATATTTCGATACTAATTTGGATTATGAGGTCGAAGTATTGTTTCCAGTGGCTAAGGTAGTGATGTATACTCAACCACTGACTATCTTAATATATTTATTAATGTGATTTCTAAAGATGATGTTTCAATTTGTACATGAAATTGCTGGTTCTTATTTGTGATCATTTAATCGTCGTTTACACGACACATTTCACAAATTCACACTTTGCAGTTAAATCGCACATATTTGTATGACACATCACTAAAATTAGTTTACTGTTCACACACGTAATTAATACGCATTGCTATGTTAGAAGTAGAATGCAGTACTTTAAAAGTACATACTCGTAGGTACTAGTTTAGTTGACTTTTTATTCCCAGTAGTATAAGATGTACAAGGAGAAATATGGGAGTCAATGAGGCGAAAGTGGTTTGTAAGAATCGTATCTCCGATAGCTTAAGTTTAGCTAAGTAGAACTTTGGAGATATTCCATTTGCGGGGTTCAGTCTACCCCGAAATATCATTATACTATCTTTTCTTATTGATGCTATAATAAGAACAAGGTTCCAAAATGGTGACCCTACCGATGCAATGGCGCCAAATAAATATTATAACGCAACTATTTTTGTCAGCCATATCATATACCAGTTAGCATAATTTAACAACTGCTAACAATAGCTTAACCACCTACGTGAATAATAGCAACAAATAATAAGTCAATCTCCCACGATTTACTTCATTCGCCATACCAACTGTTTTGACATACTGCTAACAGCTTATTAAATTAAATGCGTAGTGTTTGAAATTACAAGGAAAGACTACCTTTTTCCTTTTCTACCGAGAAACTTGATGTCTTAGAAGTAACTCTAATCTCGTCGTTCTTAAATGATGTAATAATTAAATCACATTTTAAATACATACCAAAAATACCATCTTTTTAAACAGAAAAAGATTTTCCAGATCCATCTTGAATCAATTACGAAAATATATCCGCCATAATTTTTGTAAACATATAACAATGTTACTTAACTTCAAAGCTTCAGTTACTCAACTTAGCAACTACATATATTACCTACAATTATGTAAACATAAATTGAATAACCCCCATACTTCCACCTCCCATAAATTCGGCTTACATGCAAGTGTCAGTACAGCTAGTACTAATTAGCATAACACGTAGCTTAAATTGTACTTAGTTGCGAAAAGGCGAGTGACCGCCTCCGCGAGTCGCCACGCTGTCTGTGACTGCCTTTAGCACCACAGCCTACATTTAGATACGTCCTTTAAACCCTTTCGGGGTGGCCCGATTTACTGAGACACGATAGAACTTATCCGAAGGTCAATTTTGAGCATGAATATTGTTATATTGTCATATGGAATACTGTTGTGATGTGTTGCTAGCCCATCATCCAATTTGATTCAATTTACTCCTATAATATTTAAGTTGGCGTTACGACATGTCGATAAGAAGGGCAGCTAATTGGCATTCGTTTTACGTCCCAAACTAGCATGGGTCTAGACCGGCAGCCTACATTTGGACGACCTAAAGCGATGGAAACGCATTCCTTAGAACTCTCTTCTCTTTAAAATAGTTGTGGTCAGTAAGGTAGACGTCGAATATGGGCATAACATATGTTCACTTATTGAGACAAAGCTTAGATTAAATTTGAGAGAAAAAATTCAGTTTTTGCTTACAACAAATAATATCATTAGTTCATAACGAACTTGATACTTGTTTAAATATTTTATCGGTTTGATCATAACATCACTTGTGTGTGAATCACTTGTTAATAAAAAAAATACATTTAAATGTTATTATTTTGAATTTACATTACAAGTATAAGCTTCTATTTAACTGCTCCATAACAGAATTCTTTCTCCAACAAAACAAGTGGTACAATCACTGCCAAAACATTGAACGCTCCTTGAACCCTTATTGACTCGACATATTGAATCAATTCCCATTAAGATCCGTACATTCGATAATGTACTGACAAATCGATGTTAGATGACAAATTCGTGACCCTAACACGGACCTTTCAAAACAAGATATATCTCAACTAGCCACTTAGTAATTCACGCATTCCTCACGCTGTTTAAATGTAAAGCGAATTCAACCATTAGTTTTAATAGAGAATATATTAAGCCCAGTGAATATTTTCATACCTTCATAAATTACATTGATGCATTTCTTATTTACAGTTATTGAAGGCAAATGATGAAAAAATTCCTATATTCATTGTGTTTTGTGTACCTTAGATTAAATTAAATGGGGAAGAACACAACTTTTAGTTGTCTGCGAAAGTTGGAACATGTTAGACTATTATTGCCGGACCAGTTCAGAGTCGTCTCATATGGCACTATATCAACATTTAAACCTCATTTTCACACTTAAAATCCAATTGAATAACTGAGATCTATAGCTCCGATTCAAGGAAATAGTTACATACTCGTATATTCTTGCATCCTTAACTTGAATAGTCTTAATATGAGACCTCCCAGACAAACATTGCGATGGGCTATCATACATATATGTACGATAGAAACTTTATGTACATGCTATAGTATACGTACCTATATAGTGAGAATGATTGAAAGTATTCAGTCAGTTAATATTGAATTGTCTTTGTAAATAACTTTCAAGCTTTCTTTACAATGTTCTTAACTTTGCAGTTGTATTATAAAGAAAGTAGGTAGTTACTTAAATTATTGTTAACTGTTACATGTGATATAAATGACGTTATGGGCTGAAAAATAATGACTCAATGTAAATACTTGGTATTAATCAACGTGAATTATTCATTGCAACGTCGTAAACGACCAATTAACAAATATTAGCATATCAATAGGGCATTAAAACGTACGAGTTAATCAAGTCAGACATTAAGCTAAGCATATTTTTGATTTAAAACGTGTCTGTAGTAATTGCCTTATCAACGTATGAGCTTCGCTAGGCCACGAAACGCCTAGGCGCATTTGATGAGCATAATTGCTTGGAAACGAACGATTATACCTACCACTGACCACTTCATCAGAGATCGTAAATTGGCCACGAGACGAGTGCGCAAACAGATTGCGCAATTAGCCATGGTGACCATGAATGTTGAAAAAACTCGGCGGATTCTAGGCAAGCAACCAAGACGCGCTAAGAGCTGCAACAATGAGTGGACCAACCACATTCCGGGCATGGGAATCGGATAGAGATCGCGACGCGGATTAAACCAGGTCGAGGGACACTCGATTTATTAACCTCCGCGGCCGCACGCCCTGCATAATGACCAGACGCATCCGAAATACCGCTGACGTCATCGGAATTTCTCACTCGTTGGAACTTTGTCATATATATCACGGATTAGGCTAAACGACCCTTTGAGCCTTTTAAATACAAAGCCTTTCCGAGAACACTGATCTAAGATAAATTGTTTTCCAGTAATAACGAGTAGTTCGCGTGAAGGACCAACACATAAAACGTACCCAGTATCGAAGAGGTGACAAAACTTAAAAGCCTGGTTTACTATTACCTACATAAAATTCGACGTTTAACTTTTAAGCCGCAGGTTAAACAGTAATATAAAACCTTTTAAAAGCCATTGGCTAAACGTCAGAGCGACAGCTTATTATCTCCGTAACGAGACAACTTGGCGGGCGAGCTTTTTAAGCCTCGGCTTGTAACACATTCACGCTCAATTGACGCGGCCGAATGCATCGATGTCTTTTTGCCACGTCTCCATCCAATATTACGTACGACTAATGCGGCGGAAGCGCTCTCGAGCTCCTAGTTAAACTTCAAACGGCTATGACCAGCTAATTTATAGACCGAAGCTGCTTCAATTCAGACGGAGGACAGATAGGGATATCATCTTCGTCGAAATATGTTGTGACTGCTACCATTTCCTGTCCCGTTTAGGAAATCAGATTATGATGTTAATGCGCGACCTCAGACACGCATAGAGGCGACACGATCGGCCCATTTATCACTATTAACTCGCCGCTGCGCCGGGGGATTAGTAGGCAGCCGACGAATATTCCACAAACAGAGCACCCAGCCACTTCAGCTATATTTGGCGTAGCTTGGAGCGAGCACGCGCCCCGCTCGTATCAAATGTATCTGCACTTCAATTAACTAGCGTATTAATTTTAGCCATAACGATCGAACCAGACTAATCCATACTAGAAAGGACCGCGGGGAATGAGCCAGAGCCGATTTAACGGCAAACCGTTGTCGATTTAGAAACGGAAGCTCATACGCGGCACATGACTAAACAAGAAAAGAATCCGATTAATCCGTTCCTGTACCACCGGGTTTTAGTAATAAATTGCTTTAAAATATCGTCGCAATGACTAGACAAAGAAGGGTTAACGAGGACGAATCTCCATTGTTGGGCCATTGGAGCAGGAAGCTTATTTAGTAGACAAAAGGATGCACAACGAGAGTCGTGCATGGAATAATGTGTCATCACGAGAAATAATTAGGTTGTCTACTGTCCAGGAAGTGGCCGGCTCATCTCGTATCACTTGAATGGTGGATGTGAACATGACGGGTGCTGGCCGAGTGGCCGCCTGTCTTGGCGAGACTCCAGCTCTACTGAACTTTGACAAGAGGCACGTTGCACGCGATCCGACGCATTGAGAACTTCGGAAGCGCTGCCACACACGATGTCAATGATAGTTGATCCGGTCACTTACAATTTACGTACATAAATTTACTTGCATTTTTCAATTCCTTTCAGGCTCAATAAATTCTTTTTAATAACTTTACACAGAACTATTGAGGTTGTGGTGGCATTGATATATAATATTGGTGGAAGGTTCCTAGCCCATTGACTAATAATACTCCACTTACACCTAAAGCAGGGTGATAGCATCCTATTTATATCCGAAAGCGCCTAAAGACAATAGTTTTATTGGTTTTAAAGATATGCAGGGCTAGTTTATATGGCCGGTTTTATTACACAATAAATCATAGTTGCGTTTATGAGTTCTTGCAATAAGTACCATATCCCGATCGAAATATTTTCTGCACATAAATAAAATATAATTTACCAATCGTTAATCTAAAGTCCACAATAGGTACCACAGAAGATAAAAATCAAGTTGGCATATTATTTAAATCACTTTCGAATGTGATTAAAGTGCAGTTACAGAGTTCGCTACACGTCCATATCAATCTGATGGCACTCGGGACCAAACTGGATGGGAGGTCAACGGCCCCTATCCCTTTTTTACTTTCAATTGCCTCCAGGTATGTAACAGGAACAAAAATTTAACTAAGGGGTCCTGTCAATTGGACTTAACGACGAAACCTCAATGTCACTCCTCGTATTAGGCGTACAAACATCTTATCGTTATTAAATCACTATATATTTGTCTCTCATTGAAAGAAGTCATTGTTTGTGATTTAAAAGGGGAGGGAACATTTTAAAGTAGGACAATATGGGCTGTAGCGGTTATGTTGATATTAAATGTTTATTGTTCATCATTAAATGACTCAGACGGTGTTTTGGCGATGTAGATCTCTGCCCATAACATCATGATGAACCTAGGCCCTTTACAGTAGCGATTGAAAACAAAGATTGACCGCATCTATCTTTACATGCCTAAAGCGAAACTCTTACCTTGTACACAAATCTTTTACATACATACATACACATATCACGCCCGATTCCTATAGAGGGGTAGGTTAGGTTAGGTCAGAGATCACGGATTTCCATCTGTCCCGATTCTGATAAACCATTTCGCATCATTGACTCTCATACATCTTCTCATACACGTTCAGCGGTTATACGTAGTCCTAACGTTACCTAAAAAGAATAACAATTATAAATGTATAATCTAAAAAGAACTAATAGTTACTCTATAACTATATTATTTGTTATATTGTAATTCATTCATTCGTTCAATTAAGCCACGGTGCGTATACATTGAATCGGTGGTGCGGCGTGACCGATCGACGTGACCGTAGCCCAATTACGAAGGCGTACGTGCTGCATCTGGCTCACTCACGTCAAAGCTGCCGTTCAGGGGTCGTGTTACCGTGTTTTTTTACTTATGGCTTCATTAAACTGACTATTGTGATTAAGGGAGGTTTGTACGTATAGTGGACCACCAACATTAACTCGATTTTGCTCCTAAAAAAGGACCGATTTTATTAATCAGCTGATAATATGTTTAGTGAGAGTACGCCATAAATTTGGCTTTTAAATGAATGTACATGAGCTTCTTTTCTCATCGAAGTTGCTTATTATATGTATCTTTGTTAATCTGGTATTTCAAAATAATTTAACATGAATAGAAAAGATCGTATTTTTATTAGCTATATATGTAGATGCATACACTTTTTTGATATCGAAAGAGCAAATTCATTGAATAGCATATAACGACACGTCAATCAAATTCATTTATAAACCAGAAAGCTATTTCGAGTATTCTGTCGCGCAGTCCACAATGTGTCAAGCAATGATTCTGCTCAACAAAAGTGTATGAAATCATCGCTGTATCAACATTTGCAACGTAATGGGCCCTCGTACTAACCAGTGCACCGATTCTCCTAACAACATACATTCTAACATATGCATTCGTGTCGACATTACGCTGGTATTTAGCCACCTTAAACCCAATTTTTACATGCGGTAACCATAGTGAAAGGTAGTAAGCCATGCCGTCATATAGATACTGATTTATTTCATTTACAAGGAACGCGAGCTCTCGATCTTTTCCGTCACTTAACAACAAGCTAGAGAGAAATGTTTAACACGTGATCAAAACGGATTATTGAAATTCTCAAAAATATGTAAAGGTATTATTTGTACATTATCCTTGAATAAAATATTTAACCAGATATGGTAATATGAACCACTGCTAATCTTAAAGTAATTACGTTATTTTAATCCGCTTAAACTATAGGTACTTACTTAAACCTCGTAGATATTGTGTCATACATACCTGAAATTAAAACGAAAATATAAAACGAATGTTCTCAAAATGGGTCTTACTAGGCTTAATATTTATTACAATAGAGAAAGATTCGAGTGTCCTCAACCCAGGAAAAAACATAAAAACTGTTTTACTTATAATATACGCGTTAGTTCCTTTAAGAAATGCTTATGAAAAATCCAGTATAAAATAAAATCTTTATTTTTGTTTTTCGAATTATTGCTAATTGTAATCCAGTAGCCCAAGTCAACTGATGCTTTTTGCAAAATATCAGTTTAATATTAGATCAGTAATAATGTGAAGCTAGTAGTGGATTAGGAAGTGACAAATTTGGTCATTTTTAAAACGTAATTTACCACTTTTGCTGATATCAAAGGTGAAAGTTTTGCTAATCCACCACCAACTTCACATATTACTGCTCTGATATTGAACTGCGTTTGTGCTTAAACGCATTAGTAGATTTGGGTCTAGTTAGATGCCATCTAGCTTACTATTTTTCAAGTATACGAGGCAACTGTGAGGAGAATCGGCGCATTGCATAACTCGAAGGGCCCATTGTGAATCCCGAGGGCCAGCCAAACATGCGATTCTAATGGGTGACGTCATCGGACATACAAACACACATTTCTGTTAGTTTACACATTTGGTCATGAATTTCGTTGTTCGGACCATTGCCTCTCGAAATCTCCGAGCCTATTGCGCCATTCATTTTACGATAGCCGCTGCTAATGCCTATTGCCTATGCACATTTTACACTTGTCATAACAAAAGAATACAATATTTACTTCAAGATTTATTTTGTGTTTATTTACATACATACATACACAGTAACAACCAAGTACATCAAAAGTAGGCAGATCACGGATTAATTTACTAAGGTTTTGATTTAATTATTTTGCAGCAAAGCATTTTTATATGAGATTATTCAGAACTACCTAGCACAGATTTGATTGAAATATTTTTACGTATATTATGATAATGTGGAACTCTATTACAATTTTCAACTCTTCACTTACAACTACTCTTTCTATAAACAACCTTTTTGCTCTAGCAACGGCGTTTCTAGTTTAGAACATATATCTTTCACAAAGCAATGATACATCAACTCCTTAAGGCTAGATATATGTACCTAGACCTTCGACCCTACACCTTCTATCTTCCGGCCTATTCCTTGATACACGTGGGCGATCACTGTTTGTATAGCGAAGACATTGACAATCCGCCCGGAGGTCCTCGACCCTACGGCGGCGCATGCTAATGTCGCTTTGCATAAACACAAGGGATGCTCGCAACTATGTATTATTGCGGAATGTATCGAAGCTACTTTAAATGCACATTCGATGTATCGAGTTTGAGATATCGATATTGACGCGCATTCGATAGCCATAGAGAAGACAGTAGACATGTATAAAGTATCTTAGAATACTAACTAGTTGCTGTTCTAAGCTGTCTTTCTTCTCAGCACCACGTAAATAGACTCAGTATCAAAGGAATCTATTTTGTGGTGAACTAGTCACTTGCTACCGCAATACTAAGCCTATAATACTTAGACTATGCCATCACAATCACTAAATCTGTCATTGAGATCCTGTTTACCCCGGAATCGTTTTAAAATATGCATGCACTACAATTTAAAATACACTCTTAAAACTTGTAACTTTGTATTTAACTTGAGTTCTTAAATTAAAAACACTTCCGACTACCTTGGGAACTTATGTATCACAATGTTACAAGCTAAATATTTTGTATCATCATTTCGAGAATGAATTACGGCAAAATGTTTGGCATTCCGTTCCCAAACAGTTCCATACAAACTGATGAGCCGTCAATGTGCCGATACGTAAACAGGATGAGTGCAAGCAACTTGTTACTACCAAGGCCCTACACTGTGACTCACCCCTTTAATGCATACAAGCACAATTAGATACCACGAGATAAGTATACTTTTCTCAGAATAATATACATACAAATATGTATACCTATAATATACCTAGTGTCTTTTTAACCCTTTGTAGATAGCAAGATCCTTAGAAACATCTCTCCTGTAAAATTCAGAATCGCTAACAAATCTTTCAAGATTCAAAAGAAGAATGCATTCACGACAATTACCCTTACCGGTAGTCAGAGGTTTGCGTGACTATTTCTGCAATTACGGAGGTAGTCATTCCATGGCAATATATGTACATTGTCAAATAGGTTCAATGTAGCCCTAAATCATCTTTAATATATCTTGTTTGGATTAAAACAGTTTATTAGGATTGTACTCATATTTACGTGACTGACAAGCACGGATCAGAACAAATTCAGAATTGAATTAATTAACGTAATGTCCTTAATGATTTCAAAAAGAACGGACAAAATCTTAGCATCTGATTTAATATAAAATGAATATTCACACATTTACGGCGCAACGTAGGTATGGAGAACAAATCGCAACTGAATACGGCGATCAAAGTTAAAAAACTAAGCCTTAGCCTCTAGTTCGACCAGCCTAATCAAAGATAAGACACAGTATGCAGATTAACAAGTAACAATATAAAGCGAACTAACAACAAAGTAAAGTTAAGGAAGTGATAAACACCAGCTCGCCAGCTGAACTTCATTGGATCTAATCATCATAAAATCTCTTGCAGATTCTCACACTGAATCATTTAGTCATAGCTTGCTTGGGCTACATAATCTAATTTGTCTCTTCATTGTTACCAACCTATAAATACGTAATGGACATTATTTGCTAGATAACTAAGATTATAAATGACTAAATGTGTTTGTGGTAGGAAGGTTACATAGTGGTTGGCATGGTAACACATCTATAGAATTTACATACGTGAATAAAGAAGGTTGAAGTTAGATGAATTAATAATGGCTGCACTAAATATACGGATTTATTCTAAAAAATACGGAAGATAAGGTGACAAAGATATTAAGCATAACCAAAATGTGGTCGGAAAATCTAATGTGTGTAAGTGTCTAATAATAGGTAGTAGTCAATCGGCCAAGATCCTTCGAAATGTAACAATAGCCAATCAACCTTACCTTTAAAGTTAAAGCGATTTTTTAACAATTACTCGTAATAATAGAAATGGTATAATATATTTACCACATAAACTATCAGATCTAAGGACTTTAGAAATCACTTGAGAATAAATGGAAAAAGCGCGTTTACTCAGATTTATTCTCGCACATAGTGGATATTCTTTCGCCTAATTGATAAGCCCACAAGGAACCCATTCCCGAGGGAATCTGTGCGATAACCGCCATCAATGCTCTCTGTGCAGATAGCAACGACCTCTGTGATTCACCCACTGCAGTTAACTTAAACTAAACGATTCATACAGAAGTCACATACAGACAAATCTAAATTATATATACAGAATGTTGATAGACATAATAACTATACATTTAAACAATTCGATTCTTTCAGCAATATTCCACGTTAGTCTTAGACGTAACTGGTATAACAATGAGCTTCCATTTTGCCCATATCTTACGAGGTAACTTAAGATCTACAGGTAATTAGATTTTACTGTATGGTGACTTATACCATCTCTCTAATATTGCAAAGTACTCGAAGAATTAATGTCTCTTGAGCACTTTAGGTTTCACCTTAAAACCATTGAGGTACGTGCATATAGGTTTCTATAGAAAATGTTTCATATGGTTAAGAAATCCATTCCAATTTATCGCCGGTTTTTTTTCTTCTTTCTAAGTTCAACCTCAACGTATAGTTGAATTCATCTTTGACTCTTGACGCGGGCAGACGGCCTGCGGCTAAAGGGAATTAATAGCAAATAATAAACTTAATAAAAGCAATCGCCATTTCGCTTTCTTCAAAGAACGGAACAAAGGGCCTTAATTGAAAACATCATTCACTTGTGTTATGGGTTTCAAAGTGCACCAAGAAATATATACGAGTTTATATGCTCACGTCCTTTTATCCCTTTCAGTGTGAGGAAAAACTAGTAATGTTTTTAGCCGTCTTTAGAATAAATATTAAAGTTTTATTTTTAAAACATGCAATTTTGATGTTAGGAAAGTAACCTATAATACCACATTAGTATCTCACCAAATGGCCTATTTAATTGAAAATCGCAGAAGAAATTATACAATAAAATACCAAATTCTGTTCCATTCTTATTAAACTTTGACAAGCTAAACTAGTAACTTAGTATTTACATCCTATAATAGTAAATTCTAGAGCTAAGTCAATGTCCAGTAAACAAAACGTTAAAAAACGTTTGCATCAACGTCACAACACATCGCACACGTCAATCACGTTTTCACACCCTTTTGAAGAAATTTATTGATTACTAAACTTTTCCTATACTAAATTTAAGTACGGTTCTGATATGATCATTTTACCTATTGTCACTTTGATCGACTTATCATTACGGGTTTCTAAAAGCAATGGAAGTGAATTTACTTATATTCATTATAACTAAGTAAAAACGTAAATTGCGCTTTATAGTATCGGTATAGATTGAGAATTTATTAATACAGATCCACTATGATTGATTATTTTAGAGTACAATCGCAAAAAGTATATTGAATAAAATGTCCCCAAAAATCCACAAAATTCTATACACACGGACACGTACCAAATCTAAATCTTTTGTAGATACTACTAATGATTGAATGCATTGCGAATTCGACCTACGCCGAGATTACACGTTAATCCTTTCTTAGAAATGCAGAATTTAACATAATTGATTGTTATATTGTGCCTTCTGTAGCCTTGCTGTATATAATCATTTATCAGACTCTGTAAGCTTAAGATACTAAGCTATTATTTATGAATCCAAGTCTAGATTCGCCCTCATAAAATAAACGTATTTTTTTGGATTCCTTTTTAAGAACTATGTCACGGAATAAGGTTTCCGATTTGCATTGATTCTAGTATTTTTTCTTAAATAATAGTCATTATTAAAGATAGTAAAATATCACCAAGAGTCTATCTCATCTCGGGAATCTTTATAAATTAAAGAAATTCCGTCATTTCCTCAACCTTGTTTACATAAAAAAGCAAAATAATTTAAATATTACACATGGAACCCTATTTCGAAGAAAGGTTTTCTGCTTTTAGTTTCTAGTAAATATGTATCCTCCTTTTAAATTAATATGACTACGCTATAATATGCATACTTTCCAACTTCAAATTAATCAAAATTAATGGAGACATTTACCAAAATGACAAATACCCGAGACAACTTTACTAATATGATTGACACTTTCAAAACCAACGAGGACAAACAATCAAATTTCGCAAATTCCTAGAATAGGAAAGCCAGTAGGTAATCCTAACAAATAGCTTTACCGTTGCATCGTTGCCATGACAACTTTATCAAAGGCCTCATTCAGTATTTATGGCCATATGGCCGCGGGTTCAATGTCGGTTTCTCCTAGATTTATAATGAGCATAAATTCAGCATACTGTCGCTGTATACTAAATCTGGGTATTAGTAAGATCACAATAGATTCAATAGGTACTAGGAAGTTGAGTTAGACAACGTTGAGTCAACGTAAAACGAGATTAGGCAATATGGAAAATAATAGTTTCAGATATGATACATTAGTATCATAATGCACTTAATCTTCCATTATTATGGTAAAGAAACATTTTATATACTTATTGATAAAGAATTTTTTTATAAAAACGCCATTTAAACAGCTATGAAAGAGAACATGATTTTAAATTTTAAACCAATATTGACCAGATTGTATTTCAAATGGACCGCCTTACAAAGTTAAACAATAGGAGAGGATACTCTACATGTAAATTAACTAACAGACTCTAATACTTTATATTAACTAGGACTAAGATGAGATCGAGTAACATAAGACAACAGAAATTGCAGAATTGTTATATTTAATATTTGTAATATGTATTTTAAAGTTATTTAAGTTAACATGGTGACATGGCGTGTTTGTCTGTACCCCGAAAGGGATTAAAGGATGTAAATTTATATATGTATGTAAATATTCATCTTTAATTCGACGTAGCTCAGTTGTTTGGGGCTTGACTCTGTACCAGTGGGTACATGGTTCAAATTCCGCTTCAGCATGTACGAATGGAAGTGAAGATTAATGAATTTCCATGTACATGTTCGTAATTAAAATTCATTTACGAAATGCGTCGAATACTACGGTGAGGAAAAACATTGTGAGGAATCCTACCTGTTCTCCGAACACGTAATAGTTAGTGGTTGTAAATAGCGACACGGCTTACCACTTGTCACATTGAGTACTGAATATCTGGTAAACACGTGGGTTCGAGGTGACCAGAGAATTACTACCCTCGCAATTGCGGAGATTGACACCTGAACCTCTGACTAGGCGTACCTAACTTGCGGGGGCAAGGGTTAATGGTCGCGTTTGTCTTTTTGTCTTTTTATATTAATCTTATTGTCTTTCGTTGCAGGTGGCGATGTGGAGGGCGTGCTTAATGGCGCTGGCGATGGCGGGCCTCTGTGCCGCCGCTGACCACGCGAGGGGCCACCTCTACAGCGGACACGCCAAGGTAAGGAGGAACTAACTGCCTTTCTTCTTGGTAAATGTTTGTTATGTATTGTTAGGTAGTAGGGGTTTGACTTGTTTATATCACGAGAAAATATCAGCCTAGAGATTTAATTGGGTAATCATAGAGGATAAATTGAATATCGTGTCTTTTACAAATTTGAAATTAATGAGATTAAAATTCTTCGAGTGTTAAAGTAAGTTAAAAGTTTCCTTCAGGGGGTTAAAGTGTGTGATGTATGTGTAACTCTTACTATGTCTTTGAATATTGAAATGTATGAAAATCGCTTAACAGTTTTTGGCATGTAACGACAGTTTAAACCCATATTAGCTCATACTAAGTACAGTGCATGATTCAAATCAGTTATCTCAATTTCCTTCACGACTAAAATCGCAACATTCTCCAACAATAGCACAGTAGTAAACAACCATATGTATGCACAAACGAAAAAGAAACCAGCTCCGCGCATTGTTTATTTATGCAAACGAATTATTGGCAAAGGTCACGGACATTACATACAAATGGAACGTAACGCAAATCGTTAGCAGACAAAGCATTCCACTCAACAACGCATTCTTTAGTACTGCCGATGGTGTATATGCAAATGCTACTAGACTGTTCGTTTGTTTACATGCCTCATGAATTAGCTCAACGTTCAAACGACCGGTGATGTGAGGGTCTTGGAATGATAGAATGTGTAGCTAGGTGCTGCTTGGCAATTTTGCGTGTTAGTAATCTTATTGAGTGATGTTTTGTAACTCCTAAATATATCATCATAATTATAATATGGGTTTCGAATCACAATACTTTTTTTTTCGTTTATAAATTGATACACTGTTAATTAATGCAGTACTCATATTACATACTTTTTTGTCATAACCACACTTTCACGTTTATGTTTTCTACGCCACTTACGTTTATTACTAAATCTTTTTCTCGTAAACAAACTCACAACTAATATTAAGAATTAAACGATAAGTTAAGATCACACTGTTGTCATTGAACATCTCTTTATCAATCTCTTCATTCAATACCCAATGCACAAACTTAAACATCTCTATTTCGAATTAGTATCAGTTGAAATGCATACGCTTACACCATCCCTATTTCGACTCCTCTTAAAAAGACAAGTCAGACAAACCCGCGCCAAAAACTGCACCTCGACACAAATAAGACATTCAGAATGACGAGCGCAGAAAGATAAATAAAGTGACTTTGTTAAGCCCCTACATGTACGTATGAATGCCTTGCTGTGATGCATCGAAAGTGACCATAAAACTGCCCGCATAAGTCCGCCTTTTGTAGAACCGATAATCGGACCGATTTTTATGTTACTATTCATATCACAGGTTTTATTTCACTTCATATAACATACAAATAGGTATATAGATATTATACTTTGTTATAAGTGTAGTCTACGTCGTGTGTACGTCATGTTACTAGTTTCTGAATGTATAAACTATCGGATGTACCGCTTATATTTCTTGAATTTCTTCTATTAACCTTCTACAAGCAGTCTGCCACCGATTATCGGACGTAGGCAAGCACCCTAAAGTTGAACCACTCCATTTAAAACGGGGCAACGCTCATAGAAAGGTTATGATTATTGCGACAGTAAAAAGACCGTAAATACAAAACAGGAACATAATAAAATACTGATCGTTTTCGTCAATCAACAGTTTTGTTACACGTATGTTTTTATGGGTATACGTATTCAATGAAGGCAAAAAAATATATAAATACATTACGGTAGTTCAAAAATGAGTGAGACCACGATTTTTATCCCTAATAGAAAAAATATAAATACATACTATATTAAATTAGGAAAATTTGTTATGTAGTAAACGAATTTATTTCAATTCTGGTAAATCAGAAAAAAAACAAGCGAGCGTGATGCGCGTTATAAAGTAGCGGATTTCTATACCATAATATCATCTAACACTACTACTACTCCTAACACTACATATACATAGAAGAAGAATAAATCTCGAAACCTAAACCTATCCTGGTTTAGGTTTTTCTTCACTTGTATGAAGTTTTTCTTCAGTGTAAACTCCTATACTTGATGATATACCAAATAAATCAAACAACAATAAACTCCTATTCCTTCCAATTGGGTCAACGCTCAAAAGTGAAGGACAATAAACTGATAACGATCAGCCATTGACAGATCCATAAGTCATCTGCACGGATTACGCGATTGCAGTGGCAAATGGAACGGTAGGAGTGGATATGACTTATTGTCACGATTAGCAACTTGCTATTAATGGAACGGTATAAGAGTAGCTGTGGTTGTAGCCAAGTGGGTAAGACCTCCGACCTATTAAAGGGCCTAGGTTCGAATCCCGCCTCTGGCATGTACCAATGAATGAAATTTAAATGTGATTTTCATTTACGTTTACAATTTACACACGCTAACGGTGAGAGAAAATATCTGCAGGAAACTTGCCTATCCCTCACGATGGGTAATAGCCATTGCCATATGTACGGCGATGCGGTTCACTTCCTATCATGTTGGGTGCTGTCTATCTAGTAAAACGCGGGCTTCGAGTGGCTCATATCTAACATGCCTTCGAAATTTCGTAGATGGGCATTCAGGGTTGTTACTACCCTGCCACAATAAAAGGGGAGTGTGCATACACAAGTCGTGAAGCGTATGTTGTTGTATTTGAGGAGTAGTTTCAAAGCTCTTCGTATAATATTCTGCTATTGATTTACAGACAAAAAGCGACAATCAATTGTTTTACAAGGAGAGAAAACCTAGCTATTCCTGGGCAAAGGTACCAATGCTTATAAATGGAGTCCTGTTATGTTAGGTGCTGACTTGGTGATTACAATGTAGCTTCGAGTTGGCGATGGAATTACTAACTGCTTAGTTTCAGAGCTAAACACTCCAGTGCCTATTGCGTAATGGCTGATAAGTTTAAATAGTTACATACACATTAAATAGTTAAAACTTAGTGGACACACAACTCCAAAAGGGTTGAACTCATGTTAGGTATGTATTGGTATGTTAGAGGTTTAAGTTTGAATTTTATTGCAGGAGCTGACAAGCGTACTAGCGGCCATAGACGAGAGGCTTCGGGTGCTGGACAGCATCAGCGCACTGCAGGCCAAGCACTCAAGACGTCTGGACGTCATCCAGGACAAACTGGGTAAGTGATACATATATAAGTCTTATTCTTTAAGAAAATACCTTAGGGAAAATCAGAACTCTGTCATTTAATTCTCTCAGTTTCTAAAAGAATCTTGGAACGTATGTATAACAATTAGATATAGTTGTAATTTGGGTATATTCATCCAATTATGAATTAAAAAAAGCGTGATAAGGGAAGGTTGCAGTTTGAAAGAAGATGTAGTAACTAAGATTGAAAAGAGCATGCTTCGATGGTTTAGACATGTTATGCGGATGAATGATAGCAGATTGACAAAAGGAATATATATGAGTGAAGTGGAAGGGCGGTTACGTAGGGGCCGGCCTAATAAGACATATAACAATCAGATAGACGCTATATTGAAAAAAGGTGACGTTAGGAGTACCTATAACCGCCGAGAGTGTATGAGAGGATGTATGAATATCAATGAAGCGAAAGTGGTCTGTCAGGATCGGGACAAATGGGGATCCGTGATCTCTGCCTACCTTTCTACAGGGAATCAGGCGTGATGTGTATGTATGTATGTATATTCATCCAGATTTATTATAGTATAAGTACTTCAATTGTGAATTACACAAACACAACATAAAATACAGCATATACTTAAATTTAACATAAATACTCAGAAAAAGCTCGAAGTGATACATTCGAATCGCGAAGGGTCTTTTGCGAATCGATCCGATACCGGGAAAGTAATCGATACGACTGTCAGCCTATTACGTACGATTGCAACTGGGAATGGTTCTCAGAAAAGTACTGGATAAACATCGCAAGGAACTATTCTGAACACCTGAGTAACAAAGGACTTCGATAACAAACCCACACACATCACATCTTTTTCCTTACATAGTAGGAGGTATACGGAATATAAGATTGGCAAAACACTTTCGCTTCATGGAAACCAATACACTTCGGCACACATCCAGTATTCATAAAATAACTAATAAGAACAATTTTTTCAATATATTGGACTGACATCATGTGCCTAATTAATTTCGACACCTTTAGTTTATTTATTGCTCTGGAACAGGGAAAGTATGTTTTCCTTTCTTCTAGTATTATCCACCTAAAAGTTAATTACATTATATTCTTTAAAATCTTTTTATCTGTAGTATTACATCACAGATTAAAAAAGGCGAAAGGGCTTCTTCAGCTTCCAATTACGCAAAACTGAGCCCGCACTCAAGTACCAATGAGTGCGCCCATTAAAAGCAAATTACGTGACCATCTACATACTCTATGACACTTGTAATGCTCTCCACACACTGTTCCTAAAACTCAACTTACATGCAACTAGTGAAAAAGTGCTAAATGTACATCATGTTTTATACTGATATATTTATGTAACTGCTGACTAAATTAGATCTTTATTTCCCTATAATCATTATTATTATATGACTATAATCATTGTCATGTGCCAGTTTAGCATATTTGTACCCTACCAATGCAATTTATTAGACGAAAGCCTAAAAATTTGTCACGAATATTTGATATGAATGCCTGTAAAGTCCCATCAATAAACTGATGTTGTCTTCGAAAATTAATTTAAAAAAAAAGTCACATCACTATGAAAATAAAATGCAAAAGTTTATTTCGAATAGTCAACCTGTGCAAATAATAGGCAAACATACTGAACATGTCTTAAGTACTTCCGGAATCGCAATTGCTCTCTTCAGGTACTTATTCGCACACTCTCGAGAGTTTTAAAGTACACAATGTTTACTATGCCATATTTGTACAAATGCAAATCAATATTGGGTAATTCATTGATTCAATCGGCAGCAATTGTCGTATATTATTGCTTTCACTCTATAAAGAACCACTTGTGAAGTTGTGATGCACTTTAAGCCAATTCTTCATGTAGCCAAAACACTCAAAAACTATTGAATTATTATGATAATTGAGAGCTAATTCAATACATGTAAAAAATACAATATTAAAAATATTTTAAGAAGACTTGTAAACATAGTGAATTAATATGAATACGTAGTCTAAAGAAAATGATGAAGGTAACTAGTAATAAAAAAGAGCTTGGAATTGAAATGAGGATTATTTTATGCTGGAGAACTTTATAATACTTTCACATTAGTTAACTTTTAGCTTTACGTTACACTACGCACTCTTTAGCTACAAATATTAGCCTAATTGCTGTCAGCAAACAAAATTTCTAAATATGTATGCTCTTATTAGTTCCTAAATCGCATGCTCGATCGACTTAGACATAAAAAATCACCACCTTTTATTATTATTAATCATTGTTCGTTCGAGTACATTATTCTATAGCCACCTCGAAACCACATGTTAATCAGATATTCATCAGATAGTCGCTAACATCACCGAGGTTGTTACATGCTTCAAGTAACATTATTTATTCCCTATCATATTCATGTTTTATTTATGCTTACAGATAGAGTAGAAACCACCCTTTCTCTAAGGTTGGAAAGGGCCCAGTTAGCAGCCGATAGACTGGAGCATCGACTGCATATGCTACAGACTAACATTCTTGTAAGTACAAACCTACATTCCCTAGCAAAAATTATTTCATTTTAGCATATTGCAGTCACAGTTGACTTCACCATAGGCACAGATAATAAAATACTCTATAGGTAATAATTGATTGAGAAGAACCTACTTTAAACTAATTTTGGAAGTAAGAAGTTTCTTTACAGAGTAGGATGATGATTAATAGTAGGCGTGACTTCTACGATAGTTTTTTTAGGTTATATATTTGCAAAAGAGAATAACGTTACTCTTATATTATCTGTATAGCAAACTATGTACGGTCCTTACATGAGACTTAAAACATTACACTGATAATGAAGATCCAAATACCAATCGAAAACATTTGATTCCAGACTACAATGAAAGACCACACGGATAGATTAGAGAAGAACCAGTTGAATGTTGCCGACATCGCGGCCAACCTCACTGGGAACCTAGTCACTCACCGACACTTGCTAGAGAAGGTATGCCTAGACATCAAGAGCCTTTCTTGAAATAGGGATTGATGCAGACGGCATTCAGTAAAGGACTTACTATTACAGCAATTTCCGAAACGCTACATCTCTGTTAAAGATTTGACGTTAAAGATAAAAAAATATATACTTAACTATAGTAAATAATAATAATTTAGGACACTATTACACAAATTGAACTAGCCCCCTTGGTAAGTTCATTTAAGACTTGTGTTAAGGGTACTAGTCAACTTAAATACAATTTCGTTAAAATATGTTTGAAAATTTCTACATATCAAGGATATAAAGCCACGACACTATCCACAAGTCACGTGATATCTTTCTGTCTCAGACCATCGCAGGCTTGTCCCATTCCACTTCCACTGAATGCCGGCACATCTGTACAACTCACGTGCTTGTCATCTTCAGCCTCTCAATCCACCGTTGGACGTAGGCCTCCAGCATAACACGAGCTATTAACCTTTTAAATCCTACAGGCAAGCGGCGCATACACAGAAACATGGAGACGCGGTCTCATCATGGAGTCACTGATGCGTGACGGGCTCTCCCTGATCAACGTGACCAGGAGAGAGCTGGCTGATGGCCTCAAAGCCCTGGCTAGAAGGCAGAGGGATGCTAGACTCACGTCAACAGACCTAGAAGCTGCTTTTACTAGGAAACTGCAGGATAACACATTCCGTATTGACTTGAAGGTATGCGGTCTATGTGATGATAGTTTATTAGAGTTCTAGAGTTAATAGGAATAAAGATACAAAGACGGTAACGTTAGTAAAATTCTGCTTGTGAATAAGAGTCCTTAAATTTCGTGTGTTTCTCTCCTATATGGACGAATTTTCTTGATAAAACGATTTCAACATATAGATTAGGAAAGTAATTATTAAGAGCGCAAACCTTAAATATTGTTACTTTGGATTTTGTTGATTTCCATTTACTATAATACTCGTTTTAATGAAAACTCATCAAGGACAATTTGTCCCAGGTTAATCTCGAAGGGTATTATAAACCCTGACTGTATATAGCATCTAATACAATATAATATATTCACAGATGCAACAAGTACTGGACGCGCAAAAGCGTTTCGAAGACTCTTGCCAGAGGGTGCAGCAGGACGACCCCACACACGTCGCCGATGTCCTCGACAAGCTCATCGACTCTTTGATCAATAAGTACGTTAAACTTTTTATATTACTTGTTTTCTACAAACAACTATTGTTTTATTATAAGGGCACGCAAGGTACGAGTTTCTCTATTCATGTTTGCTGGACGAAAATCACTATTGGTCTCGCCTGTTTTTAGTCAAGTCGAATAGCTAAACCTCGCACGTTAGATGAGACACGATAGTCGTATAAATGAGTTTTTAGAAGGAAATATACTTTATAGTTTATATATATATATATATATATATATGTTTTGACGACCTCCGTGGCGTGAGCGTTTAGACACCTGACCGCTAATCGTGTGGTCCCGGGTTCGATTCCCGGTGGAGGCAGAGTTAAGAACTACGCTTTTCTACTGCTTTCCGGTCTGGTCGTTGATTATATATGCTATATATGTA
This sequence comes from Leucoptera coffeella, assembly GCA_030578115.1. Classification (NCBI taxonomy): domain Eukaryota; kingdom Metazoa; phylum Arthropoda; class Insecta; order Lepidoptera; family Lyonetiidae; genus Leucoptera; species Leucoptera coffeella. The sequence goes on along the minus strand of JAMBLF010000076.1, from coordinate 122,908 downwards.
TTTATCTATGTATAATAAGTATATATTTCTTAAATATACGTTGACTAGTACCCTAAACACAAGTCTTAAATGTACTTACCAAGGGGCTAGTTCAATTGGTGTAATAATGTCCAAATATTATTATTATTATTATATATGTCAGTTTTAGTACCTAAAATCAATTATTATGCATGAGGAGGGGTATGAATGTAAACATAAACTTAGATTTATTTTCATTTCAGGACTGCGTCTACATTCCGTGAGCTTCAGAGTATTCAGAGCACAATGCGAAACCACGACAGCAAAGTGATGAAAATACTCAACACTGGACGGAGTGGTCAGGTATGATATCAAATATATGGAAAATATGTATGGTTATACAACTTTCATTACGTATGTACTTATAATCGATTTAATTCCTCATTAAAGATAAACGTACGTTGACGAAGTTGGATCTGTTTTACTTAGAATGAAGATATTTTATGGAATTAATTCTTAAAATCCTCGAAACATTGTATACGCATATAATAAATTGAATTCTTCTATGTCTATCTCGTCTATGTCTCGTCTATGTCTATCTACAAATTATTTCTATGATAATTAATTCGACGTAGCTCAGTTGTTTAGGGCTTGGCTCTGTATCAGTGGGTACAGGGTTCAAATCCCGTTTGAGCATGTACCAATGGAAATGAAGTTTAATGAATTTCTATGTACATTTTCGTAATAAAAACACATTTACGAAATGCGTTGAATTTATACGGTGAGGGAAAACATCGTGAGGAAACCTACCTGTTCGTCGAACAGGTAATAGTTAGTGCTTGTTAATGGCGACATGGCTGACCACCTGTCACATTGAGTACTGACTATCTGGTTAACACGTGGGTTCGAGGTGTCCATAGAATTACTACCTTCGCAATTGCGGAGATGGACACCTGAACCTCTGACTACCCCGCAAGGGTTAATGGTCGTGAATGCGTTTGTTTTTTGTTTCTATGATAATTCTCTTCGTTCTTTGTTAATAAAGAATTCCACTTGAACTAGCTTACACTTTTGAAACCATTTACGAGTATAACTCTCCAACTAATTAATACACCACTCCTCATAATTCCACCCTCTCCCCAGATGGACAGCACATGCAGAAGACTGGAGTCAGCGTTCCGCAACTCTTCACAAAGCACCATTAAGGAAAACGAGCTGCACCAACTCACTGAGAAGTTCGTAGCCCTCACCGATCGAGCTGACCTGGCTTTGCAGCGACTGGAGACCAGGCTGAGTGATGGATCAGCCCAGGGTTCAGACATGGGGACAGACCGGCTCTATATCAAGCTTAAGGGCATGGGGTAAGAGAATATTAGCGTGTATACTTACTATTATTATTTATTTTATATTTACATACATACACATCACGCCTGATTCCCTGTAGAGGGGTAGGCAGAAATCACGGATCCCCATTTGTCTCGATCCTGACAGACCACTTTCGCTTCATTGACATTCATACATCCTCTCATACACTCTCGGCGGTTATAGGTACTCCTAACGTCACCTTTTTTCAATATAGCGTCTATGTGACTGTTATATGTCTTATTAGGCCGGCCCCTACGTAACCGCCCTTCCACTTCACTCATATATATTCCTTTATTTATTATTTTATATTTATTAGCATTATTTATATTATTTTGTGTTACTACCAACCCATGAAGATTTAACATGCGGTAACGTTTTAGATATATTTGAATCGACAAGTATGAGTGTAATTTTGCGTAATATACTTACTATATTTAATCAACTCGGATCATAGTTAAATATTACATATTTTGTGAGATTCATAAAGCATTCTATGATAGATGATTTATAAAAATGGTCTGGTAGTAGTCTTGAAGTTGACTGAAAACTAAAGTCTTCAAAACTTTTAGAACGATGGCTGTCACAGAGACAGGTAAAAAAGGGTAACTAACTAATCAATGAATGAATATCGATGCAATATATTATTATGTACCTATTAACTATGCCGTTCTTTCCGATAAATCGTAGTAGGCCATTAAGGAACTAGGGCAAAATGGAATATTTTGGGTTATTATTTAGCATCCTATCACCTCTATATAGATCCTCTTATGTCCTGTCCATACTTAAAAGTATTATACAACGACAATGTATATCTTAAAGAGTCTTAAACTATCCATACTTTAAATAACGTAAATATTTATGAATGTATTTATAGGTCTGAAGAAGGCACCGACGACGAGGAATGGGAGGAAAACGGCTACTTCGACGACGGCGGCGGAGACATGATGGAAGAAGACAAACACATCCTGAACGGAGACAAGCGAGACACCACCACCGTGAGACATCCGCGCCGGAGACATCTACACAAACACCCCTATGACAGGGGCCCAGGGTAGAACCTTGATAATGTATGCCTAACTTTAATATTCTCTTGTAATATATTTTACGTTAATAGAATCTATCTGCTTTGTAAATCGTTGTTTTATTTTATTCTTTTCATATCTTCATATATTACTGTGTCCCGTACTAGATGGGACGTAAAAAGAAAGCTAACTAGCTCCCGTTCTTACCGGCATGTCGTAGGAAGCGACTAACGGACCAGGGGTAAATAGAAACAATTGCCCAATCGACTAAAAAATCTATAGTCCATTCGCGTTAAGAAAATAGTGACTCATCGATGTCCGAAGGCTTAGCCACGCCCCTCGGCCAAATAAAATGCTAGAAATTATAAAGGCTAGTCCACAGTGACCAGTTCAAGTCGAGCCTTCGAACAGAGCGGTTGTGTATTTTGTTGCGTGTTACAGTTCCAGATTTTGAAAATGAATACCTCGCCCATTCGAAAAAATAAAAGTGGATCAATCATTCATAGTGGAGAGAGACGTATTATTTACAATGTTTATAAGTACTTTAAACTGAGCGATCCAAATGCGACCGTGGACTGCACAGTAATAAAAACAGCAAGTGCGTGCGGTGTGTCCGAAAATAGTGTTTATAAAATAATTAAAGAACAAAAAGATACTGAAACTTTAAAATCACCAGTAAAAAAAAGAGCTCGACTATCCACGATCGATAAATTAGATTCTTCGCCTGCCGCCTTACCATTGTAGACTTAATCCAATTGAATTGGTATGGGCCCAAATTAAAAATTATGTTGGTGCGAATAATTCCACATTCAAAATGAGTGACGTTAAAAAAATATTTGATGACGCAATAGCGTTAATAGACGCAGATCGCTGGAAGAAGTGCTGCCACCGCGTGATACAAGAAGAAAATAAAATGTGGAATTTGGATGACGTGATGGAATTCGCAGAACAAAATCCTTTTATAATAAATGTAACGGGAGAATCTAGCGACACTGATGCGTAATTTAAGTGATTGAAAGAAATTGTTGTTAGTTAATAATAAATACTATCGATACGAAATATATTATGGAAATTTGTTTCAATTTTTATTCCACTGTGATTACACCCTTACCCTGTAGTTGCACCGATGAGTCACTATTTTCTTAACACGAATTAACTATAGTAGATATTTTCATGTCTCCGAGGTTCTGCCCACCTGAAACGGATTCAAGTACGTGAATTATATGTACCTCAAGTTTTGCGCTGTGCTGGAATATGGTGAGAGCCTTATGCGTGAGCTGCGCGAAGCAGGAGCTCAGAGTGGCGATCTTGTCCCGCGCCGCAAACACCACTTCTGGCTCATCGGGATCCAGTTCCGCTAGAAAGGGAATAAGGATTTAGTAACACAATCACTTGATAAGAAATTGGTATGAATTTATTGAACAGTTTAAGGTAACTATTGATTTTGTAGTCACATAATTACTTGATAAGAAATTGGTATGAATTTATTGAACAGTTTACTGTAACTATTGATTTTGTAGTAACATAAATACTTGATAAGAAATTGGTATGAATTAACAGTTTACGGTAACTATTTCATTTTGTTTTCTGATCTATAGGACTCAATGGTTGTATTATTTATATTCATAATGGATGAATTTAATTGCATATCTCTATATTGTTCTATTCTTTCTAAGGTCAAAACCTGAGATCAAATATCTTAATCACCTTTAGTACGGTAGTGATTGGGATATAATTCATAATTATGGAATATACATAGGTGACAAGTTGCTAACCCTACTCCCAGTCTTTGTACCAATTACATTTACCAATAGGTTTTTATTCGGCTACGACATGCCAAGGCTGGAGTAGCTAAAGATCTACGCTATAAAACTGTAGCCGATTCATGACTCTATTGTATGAGTGGTGAAGCTCACTGGTCCTATACATAAAAAATCTTTACCCTGAGCCTGTCATTGTATTTTACGTATTGACACAATAGCTAATCATAGTTACACAGGAGTCAATGAAGGCAAAGAAAAATAAGTAGAGTAGAGATTTGTATTTTATTCGTATTACTACCAGTACCAACCAATGTCGATAAGAAATGTACGTGTTTCAGAGCCAATTTAATCCACAAGAATGTGTGTGAGTGCAATAGTACAATAGATTTGTTATACATTTCTGACTCTGTTATGAGCAGGACATTGTAAGAAGTATGCTTCAAGTGTAGAATTTAAGTTCAATATCTGTCAGTTACATAGGATCTTACATACATATATTCACGCCTCTGCATCCCCAACAGGATAGTCAGAGAGTATTGATTGCTACCTGGAACAATTGTGACAAATCTCTCTTAATTCACTCATACTCGCTAAACTTCTCATACATGCTCTTCTGTTCTATACACCCACCTTGAAAAGAAAGTCTCCAATTTGATCTGTTTAAGTTTTACGTGACCTACCCCATATACTCTACTTTCCACTTTGGCTTTATAGATTCCTTTTGTAACCCTCCTTTCATCCATCCGCTCCATGTGCCCAAACCACTTTAACATACCTGTCTCTATGTTCCTCACTACATCTTTGAAATTAATATAATATTAGTCTGTAAAAAGACAAAGTGCCCAGATATAGCCCAGTAGCTAAGACCACCAACTTCTTATTAGAGGTCATAGGTTTGAATCCCATCTCTGGCATGAACCAATTAATGAAACTTAAAAATGTTCTTATCATTTACGTATATAATTTACAGTCGCTAATGGTGAGAGAAAACTATCCCTTAGCCAGTGCCATTATACAGCAATACTTATCACATGCTGTCTATTTAGTTAATTGCATAGCTGGACATGCAAATTCTTTGACAACCCACCACCATTATAAAGAGGGACTGTGCATTGACAAGTCATGAAGCTTATGTTTCACAAACTTTAGAGCTCTGAGTGACTGTTATCTCATACTATTTTAGTAGTATTAAAAGATACTAAATTATGTATCCAAATATAGAGTACCAACCCAGAAAGAAAATGAATGTTCTTTTAAGTTTTGATTTTAAATTTATAAGGTATTAGTGCTACTCTTTTATGTTTCACACACCAATGTTATCATATACATCGCTATAAAAGCTTTAACTGTTTATTGATTAATAATAGACATTAAATATTAATATTTTGCTGGAATTATTTAATTTCATAAGGTTTACGTTGACCCTTGCATATTGACATAAATATATTCAGAAATATTACGTCCATTCATCACAGAGCCAGGTATTATCAATGTAGGGAATGTGTGTTAACACAATTCTACTGAATTTATTTTCAATCGTTATCTACATTTATTAAATAAACAGCATTGTAAGCATTTAAATTTTTGTGATTATTTTACTTTTATATAAGTTTGCTAATATAACGAGACAATTTAATAAAAAAGCGTACACCGGCAACAAATTCATGATTAATATTTTGGCATTTCTTATCATCAATTTGTTCTGTCATCACAAGAAAAAACAATAATATAACAATAACACTGTGTTGTCTGAAGGCACAGTACGTATAACTACAAGTGAATATATAACTAAATGATAATCGAGTAGTTTTCAGTTTACTATCTCCTATAATAACAATAAATAAGCAACATATTCTAACCATATCATACCAATTTACTAATGTATAAAACGTAAAAACCGAGAAAACATGAAACAGCAAGTATCGCACTTAACATAGGTATTTTAATTTGTATTTAATCATGAATATAAAGTCATGAATAGGAGTTTATTTAAAAGTAACATATTTTACTTACAAATTGACGCATCTAATTCCACACATGCTTTATCAAATTCCTTTTCTAATAAATCTAACCATCGAAAACCGATACCAGTAGTCGCCATTTTCACAACAACTAAAGTGCCAAATGTTACGTCAATTTGACAACTCATTCAATATCTCACAATAAAGTGATATTTAGACTATCTCGAGATTATGTCATAAACAATACTTCGATATTTCAATATCATTTTACCTATACCATACCTATGGAATTAAACCTATTATTTTAGCATGTAACTATGAAATGTATATTTTACTACTGTTTCTGTGAAATTCATCACTTTTACGAATACATCGTAAAAATTCAAATTAGTAATTAATCCAAATTAGTAGTAACAGAATAGAAGAACAATTTTTTTACCGAACATGTAACATATTAGTCCACCTTACGGATGCTTAGGATCAGGTGAAATGCGGGTTCAATGACGATCACGGTGTATTCCAACGCTATTTAGTAGGCGTTTGAGGCGAGGGAGATTTATCATAATCTTTTATAGTGGCATTGGATCGTCTCTGCCCATTGCTTTGAGAATCAAGAGCGTGAAAATATTTTAAGTAACACTACGCTTCGAGGACTAACTGGGTCGGTAAAATAATGCTTACAAGTTGCTGTTTTGTCGTAGGAGGCGACTAAGGGACTAGGGGTAAACGTAATTTATTAGGTGATGGGCTAGCATTTCCTAAGACAACAATGTCTTAAAAGACTTCAGAACTCCAAAATTCATGCCAAAAGATGACCCTACGAGATATTGCGTGTCAGAGGTACTCTCCACGTTTTGTATGTTTTTAATAATTAACCTTCGATGTAAGGCTTAAATAAAATAGAAAAAAAAGCTTCTCAGCTTTTACAGCTGTGTAAAAAAAATTCTTTATATGAAAATGCGTTAGAATTTTACTAGGGTACTCCATATTCCAGTTCATGAAACAGTAGAAAAATAAAAAACAAAATACACCAAGCTTTTTTATTAATCATTTAAATATACTATTATTTACATATAATCACAAGAGTAACTTTAAATAACTAATATACAGAATCATTAACCAGGCAGGTAATTCATACACCATTTACTACTTAATCCTTAAGTAAGTAAAACTATAATTTCTAAAACGTATTCAAGACTTCTAGGAAATGAGCATACAGAAATACAGCCTATACTCAAATATAGTATTTATACCAAAATATTGACACTTAAAGAAACAACTACATACAATAGCTAAAATTAATTTGAACTCTACTTAGTAAAGCCAAATATGCTTTCATTTAGTCTCAAATTGAGGAATATTATTGGCCATTGTTGTTTTCAAAGTTCTAATGAATGTCATTAGGTCTCGCTACGCCCTCCTGTCTTCGGCGACACTCTTAACCTCGCCCTAGCTCAGTACACAGCTTATTCTCGAATTTTCGGCACCTTATTTGTACAGGGGCCTTAGTCCACTAATGCGTTTTAGCACTAACGCAGTTCAATATCATATCAGTAATAGTATGAAGTTGGTAGTGGATGATCAAGTGTGAAATTTCACCATTAAAATCGGCGAATGTGTCAAATTTAGCTTAAACAATGGCGAAGTTTGTCATTTGTGCTAATCCACTTCCAACTTCAAACTATTACTAATCTGATATTGAACCGTTATTTTGCAAAAAGCATTAGTGGAGTAAGGCCCTAAGACGCCCGCGTACCTTACGGCTCACCTTACGTCCGGTAGCCGCCAATCGATAGCTCTACTGCTCTTCGGATGGCGTGACCATTACTACTATGTTATTCCTCAAGAGAATATGAATTAATGCAGGTCAATATGATCCAGGTTCCTTAAGATTAAACAAACATTTCAGGCACATATAGGTACTTACGACCGCGATACTTATAATAAACTTAGCTATTTGTTACAAAACTCAACGTACACAATTAAGAGCCTTAGTTTACAGCTTAGCACAATCTTTACGTTCCCACCATTTTTTTTTGTTTATACATTTTCCAAACAGTGTCAAGTTGGTATACCATGTGAACAGAAATAAACTGGGTAGACATAAGGAAAATAATGAAATACACTTGAAAAATACTGAATATACTCCAAAAATATATCTAAACGTCCAGTAAAGGTTTGGGACTGTATTATTTTGGTGTATAATTCAGTTATTTTTCTGTGCATTTTTGTATTATTTGAAATACATTTAAATGTCCAAGTCGTATCAATAATTCTCGTAGCCGTATTTATAAATCGGTTCTAGGCTTTGCTTCAAGCTACTATGGACGAGTCATTACGCTGTGTCAAAGTGATCATTTACTTTAAATATGATCCACCTTGATTGCATACCTACTATGTTTATTAATTACGGTTCTTTCCAACCATTTCAAGATACGTCTATATTATTGAATTTAGAGAGAAATAATATCACAATTAACTTTATCAGTGACATAAAATTCAATATAATTTAGAGATTAATTGAATCGCTAGTTTCTAAAAGGGCACATTAACACTTTTTAGTAGTGACATGTAACCTTTTAGAAATTATCCATCCAATACATTTATATCATTAAAACCAGGATAATTATTGATTTCTAGACCGAAATTTAAAAGGAATTTGTAATATATACAAAAACGACGAAAGATTAGCACACAAACTAGCACCTCCTATGTAAATAGCCTTTTCACTTAAAAGCATGTTGACAATCTCATGACACTTCGATAGACAATTGAACATTGATCGGTCCTAACAATCCACTCTCTAATTACTCTGTGAAATTAGTCTCTAATAGACTGCTTGTGAAATATAATGTTATAATTAATTACATAAGCGTCCAATTTACAAATAAGTTCAGTTAAAATTTGTTACAATTTTACGACCGATATTTAAAAAAGACTAAACAGTATACCTTTTTCTTTACATTCTTTATTTAAAGCCATACATTGTTAGATTAAGTCGGCCTGTGTTATTTCAATTGTTCATATAACCGTATTTAGTAAATATTGTAAGTGAATGTTTAATGATAAATGCATTTCTATGCTAAAAATGAATTCTATTTAAATCCAAACTAATATTTACTAAGTAGCTAACTTCCTACGGACCTTTGATTAAAACACTGTCTTATGTGACCCGTGTTCTGTATACGAAAATCTTTTTCATTAAAATAAACTGGGAAAGTAAAATAATAGTAAAACTGTCTCATAGAGTTATAAAATAAGTAAAATTATCAATGCTATACGTCATGAACATGGTACATTGAGATCTAATATTATCAAACAATATCAGTTCACACATATACCTTAGGTAATAAAAATATTCATGCACAAAAGCAACACACCGTATATACAACGTTCAAAAGACCAACGGTAAGAAATCAATAAATGTTTACATACATATCAACAACATTGAATCACGTAAGGTCCTACCTCTTTACTTATACACCATAAGTCAATTCAAGCATCTTGATAAATAAGAAAGAAAGGGACATAGGAATAAAAACCATAAAATGAATGAATTTCAATACTGATGATTATTAAACTTATTATCTTATTATTGGATTGTAGGACAGGCCCCTGCAAGATGGACCGATAACCTAGAAAATGTCGCTGGTAGTGGTTGACTGAGGGCTACGAGTTATCGTGTTTTGTGGCGTACCCTTAGGGAGGGCTACGTCCAGCTGCGGACTGATCGATTGATAGATCGTCATCATAAGAATGTACACTAACATTTACCCATAGACAGAGAGAAGGGCAGAGACTAATAATGATATTTGCAAAACAGTAAGGTACCCGCCACATAAGGTGGCAGTAGCCAAACTTGGAACTAAATTTGACGTTTCCGCCATTGCGTGTTATTTTGTATGAAAGGTAAATTTAGTATTACCAGCGTTGTGTTTTTTGCCCACTCTTTGTAATTTTTATGTTTGTTAAGGGTGATTATAATAAATTGATTTCTGGAGTTTCTTGTTAGTTCTCTTCATTGACATTCATACATTCTCTAATACACTCTCGGCGGTTATAGGTACTCCTAACGTCACCTTTTTTCAATATAGCGTCTATCTGACTGTTACATATATGTCTTATTAGGCCGGCCCCTACGTAACCGCCCTTCCACTTCACTCATATATATTCCTTTTGTCAATATATAGTTTTTTTAATTTGTACTTAGATCATAAAATAACTTTCAAAGAGAGCTTATGATAGGGCCTATTTTGAATAAAAATATTTTGACTTTTGACTTTGGTATATTAATTTGTTTTATTTGAGTTTATAGCTCTGCAACCAAAGATCGTTACAAATGAAACCTCAATATAATGTATCGAGCCGTATGGCACAGTGAGTGCTAGTTTTGGCGTGTTTACTGGCAACACTGGATTACGCGACTGTGGCGACGCCTCCAACTGCCACCTTATGTGGCGGGTACTCTAGTTTAATACTTCAGTAATGGTGTGAAGTTGTTAGTGAAGTATATCTGCGATCGCTTTACTACAGTCTATAGATACCTTTAAAGTATGAGCTTATTTGATATGGTGAATCCATATATCCAGATTAGCTTTTACGTAGTTCGAAACTCACTGCCAACCAAAAGTAACTAAAATATTTCGAGACTTGACATTTATAACAATCATATGCACTGAGATGATCGTAAATTGAAAAATACGTATTATAAAAACCCCTTTCTTTCTAAATTCTCTTTATCAAGATATTTGAAACATATAATTACTTTTTACAATGCTCAATATTTGATCAACCATATTAACTTTTAAATATCTACACCACTGTTCGTGTATAGGAAATGGCACTAGAGGACACTAGGTGTGTATTAGGAGTGAGAAGGATAATTGTGTTTCAGAAATTATGAGATAACTATAAACATGAATATTTTTTTACTTATTTAACACAATGGCAGTTGAACGAAATCATAATAACTAGTTATGTGTAGAAATTGTCACATAGAAATGTACTATAATGTATATAAAATTATGTATGTTAATATTTTACATATTTTTTGACACAAAATATTTTGGGAGTTACAAGGTCATAAGGAAAAAAAAACTAAGTAGCGAACACACCAAAGTTAATATGGTTAAGTAAAGCTTAAACTTAATAAGTCGTATTATGAACACATTGACTATTTCAATAATGAACAACATTAAGTGGTGCCCTCTGTGAAAGTCCAAAACAAACTTTTTTAGTTTCTACGATTGACGAAAATTTACTATCATCAGCCAACGGCAGAAAAAACTTTTACAGTCCAACTCTTTTATATTAAAACCACAATTTTCATCTATGAGTCCGTTTATAAGCACCATAACAGTGATATTATATATACATGAAGGTTAAGTTGTATTTAGATGTGACTTTCATAAAGGGCTTATACATAGAGGAATCCTAACAAAACTCTACATAACACTATTCGCTCTATACTTACATTTGTTCTCATATAATACACAATTATTGCGGTACTCTATCATTGCTATGAAGATTGCTGTGCCACAAACGACTTAATTTCAATCAACATACCTGTTTTAAACTGTTATCTTACATAATAAATTGTTACGTGTTATTAGTATTTTTGTTTTATATAAATAAATTCAGATGTGACTTGATAGATATTATATTTCATGGAAATTATCATAATAGTTTATTTTTAGATAACAGTTGAAAACAAGCAAGTAATTTTAGATCAATTCCACTTATTAACATAATACAAATATACATATACACTTCAAGCATTTAATATGAGATGTATTCAATATAAAAAGCTTAGAATCCTGTAATGGAAAACTACTATTTGAACTCCATTTTTACAACTTTGTTGCCCTTTGACAGTTTTGACATAATATCAACATTGTAACTGTCTTCTAATCTGAACCCATCAAACAGTAACCTCTGTTGTTTAGCAAAAACACAGCTAAGAGCTTTTAGTATGTTTGTGTTTATAATCCAAGTTAAATATTAGATATTAATATCCATATATTATCATCATCATCAGCCTGTCTGAATCCACTGTTGGACATACACATCCCCCCAAATGACGCCACTTCTCCCTGTCAGTGGCTGTTTGCATCCATTTGATGCCGGCCAACCTGTGCAGGTTGTCTTTCCACCTTGCTGGGGGATGCCCCACACTACGTTTACTGAGATGCGATATTATATAATAAATAAATTGTATCTTTACCTTGAATACATCTCATATACACATTGAACTAACTTATCTACACTAAGTTACATTAAACTACAGCCATTTCTTTCTGGTATGTTCCCATCTGATCTTTCTATTTCCATTAGCATTGCGTGGAAGAGATCCGTCACTGACTGTAATCAGACAAAATAATATATTTACATAGGGCGGTTACGTGGGGGTCCACCAAATAAGCCATATGACAATCAGAAAGACACCATATTGAAAAAGGGTGATCTTAGAAGTACCTATAACTGCCGACTGTGTATGGCTGTCAATGAAGTGAAAGTGGTTGGTCAGGATCAGGGCAGATGGAGATTTATGATGGATACAGGCATGATCTATACAGGGAAGGGGGTCCTATGCTAGTCTACGATATAAATAAAATGCCAACTAGCTGCTATTCTTCTCAGTATGCTTTAACGGACTATTGCAGATCTAGTGGAGTAAGAATGCTTCTTCATAATATTTTCCCACACCATATACATATGTGCAGTATGATATGTATAACACATAAAACACATTTGTTTCTCGATAAAGACTAAGAGGGAGAATAATTATCCTCATTTATCTAGATTCTGGCAAACGACATTCAAGCTACCAATCAATGAATGTATTAAAAAAACCTTGTACATTTCAAAGAGAATGATTTACATGTCTTTTGGGGGAGGTCTATGTCCGTGTGCAGAGGATACACACAGTGGATGCATACAGGCTGCTGACAAATGAATGAAGATACTCACTAAATTCTGCTTTGCACTAGTTTCAATGAAGGCGGCCTTCCATTTCTCAGCGAGCTGTTTCCCTTCTTCCGTGCTGATCTTCCTCTCCATGTGCAGATCTGTCTTGTTGCCCACTAACACTATTGGTACGCTGCAGATAAAATGAAAGATACATAATATAATGAATATGAAATTTGTTACATGCTTGTCTGGGATGTATAAAGAGTGCTAACCAGCTGTCTTTTCTCCCGGCATGTCGTAGGAGGCAACTAAGGGTTAATGGGATCAATTGGGTAACATCACAATCCCCATATTTATGCTAAAAAGTGACTTAGAAAATAATAAATCTCCAAGGTTCTGTCCACTCCAAAAGGTGTGTATGTATAAAACCAAATAGTTATCTAGATGACACATTCTATAAAATAAGGTTGCCCTGAAAGGGTCACATAATAATGATTAAAAGAAATATTAGTAAATATACACATAGGGAACTTTCCTCACCTTGAACAATTACATTTCACAATTAATTACAACATCTAAACAGCCAAGAACTGGCTGTTTAGTTCTTGTGACAGGAAATATACTGTTGTAAATTAAAAAAGGTTTCTTATAGTAATTAATCAATCAATCAGCTTGTAGTAGTCCAGTATAGACTGCATGTTTCAAAACAGAATCCCTCATTATCCTCATCTAGCCACTTATAATAGTAATGAACAATACACACAACAACAATTACATTATATTTACAACTGCTATAGAATCCAACATAAAATTTAAATTTTATTACAACTCTTAACGCAGTGGCTGAGGAGGTGCATTTGTTTGTTTGTGCTCTGAGTGAATTCACAAGAATTACTATGTATATACTATGTTATTGTGAATAATTACTTGTGTTAGATTTAAGTAATGTAAATAGTGTCTTTGTTCTAGTATAAAAGTTATAGGTTATAATATATGTGTTTACTCTGTCGCATTAGGGTCATCCTGTAAAGATAGATGTAAGTTCTGATAACAATCACTACATAGTATAAAACAAAGTCGCTTTCTTTGTCCCTATGTCCCTTTGTATGCCTAAATCTATGAAACTACGCAACGGATTTTGATGCGTTTTTTTTAATAGATATAGTGATTCAAGAGGAAGGTTTTTATGTAAAATAACATCCATTAAATAGTGGAGTAGGCTATATATTTTATACCCGTGCAAAGCCGGAGCGGGCTACCAGTAAATAAATAAATAAAACTTACTGAATCTTTCCCACCATATCTAACAACTTCTCATAGATAACTTTGACAATTTGGAAGCTTTTCTGTGACGTTATTGAGTAGACCAGTACGTAGCCATGGAAGTCCATACTGTACTGTGGAGGGAAGATACTGTACTCATCTTGTCCAGCTGTGTCCACTAGTTTCACTTCATACTCCGTTGAGTTCAGCCTGATGTACTTTGTGAAGGCTGCATTGAGAATATTCGTTTAGTAACAAGTTCCTATTAATCTGAATACATCTTAAAATAATGGAATATTTTTATTTACAATTTGTGAGTCAATGACACTAAAATAATTGAACTTAAAAGATGTATCATTCAATATGCATATTCATTTAGCAATTGAATTAATAAGTTATAAATTAATTAACTTTAAATAATACTCTGGATTCCACAATTAGAAATATATTGGTATTAAGTGTTTTTCTTTTTTTTTCATGCATGCTATTTTATTTTTTTGTCTAATAACCAAACATCTCATAATAAAACAATGTACGCTATGAAAAGAAGACATTACACTATGAAATTCTTAGTTTTAAAAGTAAACAGTGGTATAGTAAAATATGTAAGTCGTTGGGTTTTTGGATAATATCATAATATAGTACGCATACATCATTATATACATCGTCAAGTTCAAATGAGATAATTTATTACTCATATGTGGAAAACTTGGGATTTACTACGTTGTATGTACTACGCAGTTTATAGTATTCAAACGTACTTTGAATTTATGAATGAGAACATCACCAGTCGTTAATAATTAGATAAGAGAAAAATTTCAAACCTTTATTACGTAGGACATAAACAAAAAAACGTGTTCGATATCATACTCACTATTTTCAATAGTAGGGTCGTAGGAATCGACAAATTGACCTTCCACAAACTGTATGATTAAAGAAGACTTGCCTAAAACAAAAATGACAATATAAAACAAAATAAATCAGGTAAAACCTAGAATAAAAGTAAAGACGCAACTAGCAGAAAAATACATACCGACAGACCTATAGCCCATCATGGCTATTTTTCTTTGTTTGGAAGGCATATTATTTAGTATCTGATACACCAAATTGAATGTATTCCGACTTTATTACATGTAAAAAGCAATTGAAAATAATCAAAGTTTACTGCAATTTGTACAACACGATATTATCAACACATGAATGAATGAATGACAAACATTTTGTTAGAGGAATTGAATAATGTGCTGAATCTGACGTAACAATGGCAAATGACTGACTTAGAGATCCCGCCACATAAGGTGGCAGTTGGAGGCGTCGCCACAGTCGCGTAATTCAGTGTTACCAGTAAACACGCCAAAACTAGCACTCACTGTGCCATACGGCTCGATACAATATAGGTTTCATTTGTAACGGTCTTTGGTTGCAGAGCTATAAACTCAAATAAAACAAATTAATATATCAAAGTCAAAATATGTTTATTAAACTATTTCAAACATGATTAATAATTAACGGGACTTATCCTTCTTATTATATATTACATATATTATGTGTTCCTTCACTCTGTCCGCAATAGACCGTTTAGTGTGTTCGACGTAGGATTTCCCACAGCTGCAATCAATCTTATACACACCCTTATATCTTATTTCATGAGTATAAATCGCGAATCTCTTAAAACTATTATTTCAAACATGGCACTGAGCATTGTCTTTACATATTTTTTACCGAGGTTAGATCAGCGGAGACCCTAGCTTGGAGAAGAACTAACAAGAAACTCCGGAAATCAATTTATTATAATCACCCTTAACAAACATAAAAATTACAAAGAGTGGGTAAAAAACACAACGCTGGTAATACTAAATTTACCTTTCATACAAAATAACACGCAATGGCGGTAACGTCAAATTTAGTTCCAAGTTTGGCTACTGCCACCTTATGTGGCGGGATCTCTACACGCACTCTAGATAGAGTACCCGCCACATACGGTGGCAGTAGCCAAACTTGGAACTAAATTTGACGTTTCCGCCATTGCGTGTTATTTTGTATGAAAGGTAAATTTAGTATTACCAGCGTTGTGTTTTTTGCCCACTCTTTGTAATTTTTATGTTTGTTAAGGGTGATTATAATAAATTGATTTCCGGAGTTTCTTGTTAGTTCTTCTCCAAGCTAGGGTCTCCGCTGATCTAACCTCGGTAAAAAATATGTAAAGACAATGCTCAGTGCCATGTTTGAAATAATAGTTTTAAGAGATTCGCGATTTATACTCATGATATAAGATATAAGGGTGTGTATAAGATTGATTGCAGCTGTGGGAAATCCTATGTCGAACAGACTAAACGGTCTATTGCGGACAGAGTGAAGGAACACATAATATATGTAATATATAATAAGAAGGATAAGTCCCGTTAATTATTAATCATGTTTGAAATAGTATAATAAACATATTTTGACTTTGATATATTAATTTGTTTTATTTGAGTTTATAGCTCTGCAACCAAAGATCGTTACAAATGAAACCTATAATGTTTCGAGCCGTATGGCACAGTGAGTGCTAGTTTTGGCGTGTTTACTGGTAACACTGAATTACGCGACTGTGGCGACGCCTCCAACTGCCACCGTATGTGGCGCGATCTCTACTATAATAACAAAAAGAGGGATTTTAAAAATTTTGAGTGGATTTTTAATCAATCAATCAATCAATCAATCAGCCTATGACAGTCCACTGCTGGACGTAGGCCTCCCCAAGGTAACGCCATTTAACATGTTAAAATAACACGGATTTTTAATAACATGTTAAAATAGAATATTTTGACAAATTGAAGGTCAAGTAGTCCTAGTGATTTTCGTATTTATTTTTTAGCTGAGTATAGTCGTAGTCTAATGAAAATAATGTATACTCATTCACTCAATTAAAGACATCTAAAACTCATCTAGTCTCTGTTCCATACTCTGTGCAAACTTTTGCGTTGTTTATTTTCTTCATCATTTGTGTCGGTTGTCAGTCATCATTGTAATAGATTTGTATCTAAAGTTAAAACTTAGATAAAGTTATAGATTTAATTCATTTGGGTTGATGGCTCTAAGACAGCAATATACACCATAAGAACTTGTGTTTTAACATCTTGTTCAGTAATTTATTGTGATTGTTCTGTTGGAAAACAACCATGGCTAACATTCCAGAATGTCCTCCAAGCTTTAAGGCGTTACAACATTATATGAAAATAGCTGCAGAACATGACTCCAGAGACCCCATCGTAGCTTATTGGTGTAGGTTATACGCTCTTCAACTTGGGCTTAAAATAACCAACAAGAAGACACCTGAAGAAACGAATGTTTTAATGGGTAAGTCAAATACTCTTTGTATGACTCATGTTTATTTTGAATTACGCCAGATTTGGAACATTAAATCATTTTATTTACTGTTTTTGTGTATTTTATCAACTACTTAATATATTATGCGAAACGAAAGTTGCTATCACAAAACTAATGTGTGGTTTTTATAACAAAAATTATGGTACATATATGTTTCTAAAGTTACTGTATATATACACGGTATTTTCAGTATTGTCACAGTATTTTCAGTTTTCACAGAATGCTTACCTCACTGTAGAAGTGGCAATTTTATAACTTCTATGTTTAAAATAGATATTTGTAAATGTTATCAACATAAAAACATCTAAATTTTCAACTGGAACAGTATGTATCACATGATAAAAATGAAAATTATTGGTGTGACTTTGATATATCTTAACTATCATTACTACTAACTATTATCATTAACTATCATTGTAAATTAATTAACTATAAAGTGGCATATAAATATTATGCGCCATATGCAACATTCTTTAAATGAGTTGTTATGTATGTAATTTTCAGCTACCATGGACTGGCTGGAGACAATAAAAAAGTCCCACAAGGATGATGAGGCCATCACCAATGAGGTTGCAGCACAAGCCCACCTTGAGAACTACGCATTAAAGTTGTTCCTCTTTGCTGATAAACAAGATCGTGAAGAAAGTTATGGAAAGTATGTTAATAGAGTTTTTCCTGTAGAATAGAATATTTGTTACCTGTGTTACTATAGATATAGTACACACTATAGATATGGTGTGTTGTAAGCGATATAAGACTTCTTATTTGAGGTCCTAGGTTCAAATGTTGAATTTGAACCTAGGACCATAACATGCCATAGAAATTTTAGAGATAGGCACTCAATCCTTTTACTACCCTGCACAAAAAAAGGGAGTACACATGCACAAGTTGTGAAGTGTATGCATGTTGCTATAGATTTAGTAAAAACATTTTGATTATACTGATGTATTAGATGCGATACTATTATTAATAATCATGAACTATTTAGTATTTTATAGTTATTGTATTATTTAGAAAATACTTAAAATTGTATAAATAAATAATATTAAAAACTTAAAATATATATATTAGTTAGTATACTTTGTTGTATTATAAAAACTTCTAATGACAATAACAAAGTACAAAGCTTTATCACTAAAAAGCTCTCTCTTCCTATCAAATAATAAGAATATCCATTTCTCTTTACATTATAGGAATATGGTGAAAGCGTTCTATACAGCTGGGATGATATATGACGTCCTGAACACATTTGGGGAGCTGAGTGAGGAGGCTGCACAGAACAGAAAGTACGCTAAGTGGAAAGCTGCCTACATTCACAACTGCCTGAAAAATGGGGAAAAGCCAGTACCAGGTAAGGAGATATTTGAACAAAATACATACATACCTATCTAAAATACATATTATCTCCCAAGTTACGTTAAACTAATGGTCCCTACTATATAACTCTTTATTACCAATACATTAAAGACCCTCAATTCCTTTTGGGTTGGACAGAAATTTGGAGGCACAATAATATCTCCTAAGTCACTTTTTAGCTTGAATATTCATTCAACTGGGTTTTGATGTTATTTGGAACATTGGTGACAGGTTGCTAGCCATTGCCCAATTGATTCCACTTACCGAGTCCCTTAGTTGCCTCCTATGAGATGCCGGGGAGAACGGCAGCTAGTTGGCATACTTTTTCGTCACAAACTAGTATGGGATACACTAACTCTTTATGTTATGAATATAGAATATTGGTGGCTGCAACCCAATCCCATACCATATCATAATAAACAAGGCGATATAACTTAGATTACTTATAAAAAATAAGCTATAGTTATATTACCTAGTCTGTGCCATGATGGCTGCCTACCAGTAAGATCCTCATGCAGGTTAATCCTTAAAGTCTGTAATAGTTAGTGAGTGTAAATTGTGACACAGTTTACTGCCTGTCACATTAGGTAGTACTGAAGTAGTATGATAGGTACTTAGTATCTGGTTAAAACTAAGGTTCAAGACCATAGAACTCACATATGAATCTGACTACCATTGTGGTAATGATTGCAAAGGTGTTTATTTCCTTTTGTATTTAATGTACATGTTTCCTAATTTCTATAAACATTAACCTTTTCAGGTCCACTGAAATTTGAAGAAGAAACAGGGGAACAAAATATCCAACCTTCTGACGATACAGCCACACCGTCCACAAGCGATAGTTCAAATGTACCAGTAACGCCACCTACCAATCTACCTTTGAATCCTGGTTTCAATAACTTACCAGACTCTAACACTGCTATGCAGGCCGCTTCCAAACTTCCCCCTGTTCCTTATACCCCTGATCCTAACCCTGGTGGATTTGTACCATATGAGCCTAAGGAAGGTGGTGAAACTACCTTCGGTGATACTTGTACAGGATCTGCAACCTCCCTTTCACCGGAACAGCTGACGAAAGCCCAGAAATACTGTAAGTGGGCGAGTAGTGCGTTGAACTATGAGGATGTTACAACAGCGGTTATGAATTTGAAGAATGCGTTGACGCTTCTACAGACTGGAAGAGATCCGGCGCCGTGAAGTTTTGGTTAATGTAAATCGAGCTTAAACAAAGATTGTAATATATATGCTTTAATAAGTATTCTGTTGTTTTGTTTGTTGCGAATGCGATTTTTATTGTTCAATTGTGAAGTTATAGCACTTTTTTAATTTTAGGGTTATGTAATCGCGTCATAAATAATTATCGGCCAGTTTAAATATTTTGGAATGTGACTATTAATATCTAAGTTTGCATTTTATCATTTCCATCATGAAGGTTGAAGACAAATAAAAGTCGCTTTTTTAATAAATTGTTTATTTTATTCATAAAAGATTCAAAACACAGGAATAAAGAACTTAGTTTACTGCCTATCAGTTGAGTGGGTTGACCAGTACCATTTAGAATTCAGTGATCGTGTCTGCATCTATATTGTAAGTCTACTTGTATCATTAAAATATTTACTGTGAGCTGTATTCATATGTAACCTATACGTATTTATTTAGCCGTGAGTATTACGTGTTCTCAATATAAAAGTAAGAAGTTTTATACTAGGTTATCGTTAGAGACATCGCGGTTATGACTGACGTATGGCTACGAAGAGATTTTTCAAGTAACTTAATTAATGTTGCCATACTAATTATTATATCTATGGTAAACTACTTCATAGTAGTTACTAACAAATCTTTTGCTAGTTATAATGGTAAATTAACCACGAATTGATTTTATTTTGAACTTATTTGCTTACTCAGTGGTTGCCGCTGTGTGTTTCACCATATAAATTCATTACTACGATTTCACAGTACAGTAAGTGGCCTAAATCCGAAGTACGTAAACGGATAAATCAAAATTGAGCAAAATGTTGTCACTATCTACAGTTACACATAATTATGACAAATAGAAACAATGTGTTCTTTACATACACTGTGCTTTTGGCGTTTACATTTCTTATAGCAAATCTCAAAATATGTAGGGGAAACGCCCATAATTCTGTGTCTATAATAACCCACTTATTAATATTATGTTGAAAGAATCATTGAATTTTGTTGTTAAAAAAGACAATAATAGGTACTTGGTTTCGAACGTTTTCCTTGCATATTTAGTCTCATACATTTACGTAAAATACCACGTCACAAAACTCACTAAGACCATTCCATCTCACTCGTCATACAAAATGAACCCAGACAAACGGCGTCGCTTATAAATTAATATCACTTTACACACATAAAATTTATCTACGATACAGTTACCCATGCATACCTTAATCCTATGCATTATTTAATTGAGAAGAATAAGTTTACTTCACACAGACTAAATTTTAAATAAAGAGCCGTTAACCGCAAAATTTGGCGTCATAATATTGTTTGGCGATGTTTCACAAGAAGCAACGTAGCTTTAACTTAAAAAGTATCAAAGTAAAGGAATTCTAATAATGGTATCTATCAGAAACAATGAAAGTTAGATGAGAAATAAAAATCGAAAGATCATAAACGTATAAAAAATAAAGTAACTAAATCAATAAAAATGAGTTTGATTACTAACTTAGGCTTGAAGCAAAGATGGAACAATACATATTTGTATAAATAATGATTTGGGGCATATTAAGAAATTCTTTAGGTATCATCGCTTCATGTAATCGCCGAATTAATTCAAATCACGATTATCATGCGAGTAGGTATTATACTAGTTCCGCTTCTACAATTACGTTCATTCAAATCATACTCAATATGAAGAAATTCTAAGTAATATTTGAATACTTATGACTAGATCATTAGGGCTTAATCGTATTGAGTTCTTACACGGCTTAATCAATATCATCTACTTCAGGAGGTGGTAAAGTTCTATAATTTATAGAGTTTACAAAATGGCAGTTCACGGTAACATTACAAACTAAAGTTGATTTTTATTACAGCCTATTCTCATCATTAATTGTTTTATAATCATATCAAAAGAGTATGGTTTGTGAGCAGTTTTATTTAATCTCTTTTGATTCCGTTCCCGTTTTGGGTCACCCCTGATCGCTCGAGCTCTTCTCTGCGACTTATTTGGTACCTGAAACGAATAACAACACGCATTTACATAAGGAGTATCAAAATGAAATTACGAGTACTAAAAATTGACAAATTGTTATACATACATTCGTCTCCCTTTCACCACTTCGGGGAGGACAGAACCATGGAGACATGAAATCTCTTTGGTCACTCATTAGAATATTGAGGTTGTGATGTTATATGGATCACTGGTGACAGATGACTAGCCTATCGACCAATAGATTACATTTATCCCGAGTCCCTTAGCCGCCTTTAACGAAATGGCGGAATGAACGGAATGAATGAACGGCAGCTAGTTAGCATTCTTCTTACGTTCCAGATTTTCAATAATTATTAATTACAGTTAGATTTTTATCCGTGTCTCAAGAATGTAGAGAAGCGAACTTATTTAAAGAATTTGAAAGAAAAGTTATAATTAGTACAAGAAGAACATAACCGTCTACGTTAACACAAAATATTGGTGACCTAATGTCCGTATGTGTATAATTTCATAACAATTTTTGGTGATTCACATTGCTAGTAGGACGTCCAAAAATAGCATTTGCATCGCTATCCATTGCGGAGTAGCCATGACATACAAAACCTTGCAATAGGACAAAACTTCCACATGTTTGCCCCTACAACATGTACATGTATGTTTACGCTATCCTGACAAATTTATTGGATGGCGGCCAACTAATTGGGACGAGCGTTCAGAAGCGGTTATTATTACTTGCCCGAATAGTATTGTTATGTTTGGCTGACGGTTTGATTGCCGCATTGGAATTATGTAGTGTTGCGAATGGTTTGGTCATGCTTATGACATTATGCCAATAATTATAGTTCATTGGTGTGGCATTAAATCGATGTAAACAACATAATGATAATGATGTAGATGACTGATTCATTGGTTACTGTTTCTAGATAGTTGCCGTTAAATTCATTTATTTTAATCGTAAATGCTCGACGGTTACTTTTCATCTGTATGTATCGGAAATATGTGCCTAAGAATCGAATGTATGCCGATGGCTACTGACAGGGAGAAGTGACCTACGTTAAACACTGAGATAGGCTGATGTTGATGTATTTGTAACTTAGCTACTACTACTAAAGTTAAAAAAAACATCACAAAGGATTCTACCTATTCCTCGGAGTAGGTAATAACACAGATATTATTATAAGGATCCTATACTGGTAACAATAGGTACCCACTTGTAAATAACGACACGATTACCGTAGTAACAGAATTTCGAACCTCTGACTTGCAAAGGTTAATGAAATCTTAAATATGTATACAAATGGATGTGTGAATGAGTGAGTTCAAAATGGCAATCAAATCAACAGACTTTTCTTATCCCCAGGGTAAGAATAGCCTGAATATATGCATGTATGTAATAGTCTACTTACCAAACAACTAGCCGTCCGCTGAGCATGAAGAAGAAGACCAGAGCAGGGGCGCACCGATCGAAGGCGTCGCCCACCACCAGGTGCGAGTATGCCGCCAGCACCATCAGCGCCAGGAGACCAATATTCGCCGCGTTCTTCACTTTGTCTACCAAACAAGGAATACAATTAATAACATGACGTTAGAAGCACTTAAAACTGATGTGTGTGTATATCGAGGTGTATGGATGTCAAAGAAAGGGAAGTTGGTTGCCAGGTTCGGGAAAAATGGCTATATAGACCGGCATGATCTGTATGTATGTTTCACCTGCCTTTTAGAGTTATCAAAGGCTTGAGTAGTATAAAGATTCGTTTTTGACCAATCAAGACCCACGTTTTCACCAGTCAATTTCCAATGTGGCAGGTGGGTAATCCATCCTATAGTGAGTGTTAAGTTTGTCAGTGCTTGTAAATACTGAGCTTATCACCTTTCCCATTAAATACAAACTATCTGTTTAACACGGGGAATCGAGCTGGTCATGGAAAGACTATCTCAGCAATTGAGGAGATGGATACTGGTTATAAAGCAGTTCTCGCTTCATTGACATCCATATGCCACTTGAAATGGACTCATAGGTACATCAAGAGAAAGTTATTTGCCAGTATCGAACTATGGTGCAGTTATCACAATTCTATGACTATGGTACTATGTGGAGTACTCACGGCTAGGTATGATGGCAAGGGCCAGTCCGAAGAGCACCTCGAGGCCTCCCACAGTCCTCCGGTACCATTTCGAAGGCAGCTTGAAGTCAAACGTCTCTGCCAACGGGAACACCTTGGCATATCTAACGTATTCCTTGCGCTGAAAGGAAATTTAAATAAATACAATAATAAATATAAATAGGTACTTATGATGGTGATATAAGATATTTGGATGTAAGGATAGGAGTAGGTGATGTGATAGCCTGTATCCCAGATTGTCATAAAACTCTTTAATGATAATAATAATAATCTCAAAGCGGTCTCGGCTACCGTCGATGTCTTTTCGTGTGGGTTGGATGAGTTCACCAAAATCGTAATTAAATTATTCGATTAGTTTAAGATTTTCAAAGTAATAATTTATGTAATAGCATACGCATTAGGTAGGCCTGTAAGATATGTTTATACTCTTGTTTTAAATAGATAAATAAAGCATTTATTTAAAGCCACAAAATCATACACAATACAAAACATTCGACGTAAAGAAAGCATTTGGTTGGTAAAATTAGATTCAAGGGCTCCGCCATTAAGACATCAGTTTTATTAACAAGACCGTTAATCCGTGTTCCGACCATTAATCCGTGTTCCGACCGTTAATAAGAGATAGTTACTAGTAATACCTATATAGGGGCTTCAGCATATAGGCTTTCCCAATGCTTGCCGTGTTATACTCAGACAAAATATTACAACACATGAAGAATTTAGAAATTGGTTATAAACCTATTTCACGATACGATGGGGTCATGGGGCTCATTAATTAGTTAAGGAAATATCGTCCCGTTTAATTGATAAGTTCGGGGAGCCCAGGCTGAAGCATTCTTCTTTCAAAAAAATTTGTATTGTTATTCAGAGGGGGAATGCTATCAGTGTCTTAGTACCATACCAGCCTGCGAAAGCGATGACTACAAATATATTTCCTGTATAATTTAATTTTTATTTTTACCTTAAGTTTATAGTTTTAATTTGTTAAATTTCACGAAATAATTACGGTAAAGGCAGTTATATAAAGAACAATAGTTAGGTACACTACGTTCTAGTTCAAAAGCAAATCCTCAATTCTATTTAAATTATAGTGCAAACTTAAACTGATTTGTGTTTTTGCCGCATGTGATTGCCAGGAGGGTGTCTGATGTCTTTTGTCTAGACATTTGGCAAGGAAGAGGTAATTTCAAACGCAATCACTCGTTACATTGACAATGGGAAGGTCGATCTTGTTTCAAAGGATAAACAATTAAGATTTTAGTATCTTATCCTGTTATAAACCTTTTGTAGAGTATACCCATCTGGCATTTACGAGTAATTGGGTATCTTTAGAATTGACTAAGAGCTACAAAGTATTTAGGCGATAGCTCGCCTTTATAAATTTCCGAAATTATTACGGTACGGTAGTGAACCCCTTATAAATTTCTCAAAATTATTACAAGTAACTAGTATAAATCTTAAACTAGAACAGTGTGGGATTTAGATTTAAAGAAAGTGAACTACGCAAGAGCAATGCAAAAAGTTGAGAGTTAATAAATTACAATGTGGTTGTTTAGTATGAAAGTCTACTGTCTGAATGAGATAAACACAATGTACAGAGTAAACGAATTCTTTCCCCGCTTTATAGCTCGTAAATTCTCAATCCACAGATTACAGGTGCATGCAGTCTACCCACCGGCCCAAGTGTTTAACGATCGACTGTCTATTTGATTGCCAACGCGATATAGTTTACGGTAATTTTATAGTTTCTTCGGTAGTTAATCGAAGTTTCGTCATTAATAATTTATTACTTCTCGCACATGAGAGTGAATTTAAGAGAGAACTGCAATAATACTATAAAACACTGTTCTGGGTTACAAACGCCAGATTTCCTGTTGTGAAGCATAGACATATACTATACTAGTACATATACCATTGATCTATTGGTAAATTGGTATTGTTTGTTCGATAAATTGCGTAGCATTTTCGTTACAATGTTTTGGCTTTACATACATATCTGCATAGTTTCGTACATACATACATAGCTAAGACATATGGAATAAAAATAAGGAAGTAAATAAGATGGGTCACACTATAACATGTATTTATAAGGATGTCTTTTACAGTTTATTGATAAATAAAATGCCATAGATAGAAACAAAACACCATAGATATGATTCAAAAATTGCCTAGAGGCGTAAGGATATTTTGTTTGAGTAATGAAAATGCATACTCGTATACCATCACGTACTTTAATCCCTGTCGGATTGACAGAACCTGGGAGACATGAAAACATCTCCTTGGTTACATTTTAGCATGGATATTGGTATTGTCTGTTTATCTGTGGTATTGTTATATGATCATTTGGTAACAAGTTGCTAGCCAATTGCTCAATAGATTTCTTGACACCTAGTTTCTTAGTCGCATTATACGACATGCTGGGAAGAACAGCCGCTAGTTAGCAATCTTTTTACGTCCCAGCTAGCATGGGACGGCAGTAATGAAAATATTGTATTAAAATATGAGATTGTATTGGATTATGGCAATATAACTATAATTAATTGCGTATAGGCAGAATATCTTTAAGAGGAATAAGGTTTCTGACTCTTGATTACGAAATGAAAAGTGAAAATCAATATTTTTTTAATTTAGCAGATGTTTAGATAGCAGCTCGTATCGATTGCGACATTAAAAGTGTAGGTACAATGCATCTACAAAGATTGGTTAGACCGAAGCTCATCTAACTATTTTTTTTACATCATTCAGATATTATTTAATAGTATCAACTGCCCACAAAAATATTTTGTTGTTGATCGTATTGCCAAAATTCTTTAGCATGAGAATAAGAAGGGATAAGCTTCATGCATATAAGCAACAGATATATATTAGAATTAATTTCTTCTTATCCCGATACAAATTAGAAACAAAAATACGTTGGTTTATTTCTTTACCGTGTTACAGGTAAAGTAGCCATCGAATTTCCTGCATTTGGCCGCGTCGTGCAATCAGATCGATAACCATTGGCATTCCTAGTGGCCATAGATCAGCAACAAATACTTGGGCTTGTTCATTTAATGCATGATTAATAGCCGTGGGAGCAGTGGGAGCCGCTGTCGCAAGTCGACCCGAGCCAGCATTAGGCCACCGGCCAAATACCAAAATAGATGCACCGTCTACGCTCCACAACAAAAATCTAATACAAGCGACCTTTCCTAACTGAAGCCACCCACTTACCAAATCTTTGTGCAGCTCCTTGGATATGAACGGGGTCAGTTTGGTGATCCCCACGAAGATGAAGAAAACGCCGAGCAGTATTGACAAACTTTTAAGCACTATTGAACCCATTTTTTCGTTATTTAGACTCGTTTTGTTTCGTTTTACCGCGGCAGGTTCAGGAACCGTCACTGAACGTATGGTTGAGCATGTTAAGGAGTTAACGATACATGGTTCCGATGTGCAAATTCACGCGGAGGCAGATCGGGTGGACGGGAGTCGCTGCGAAGCTCGCACGTTTCGCGCCGGCGCCAAAAAATCTATAATCGCGCCCGTCACCTCGCCACTAGGGCTGCCAGCTCACAACTGCACCGATAACGTGGGGTTGCCAGATGTTTATTTTGTTTCAAACGTATACGTTATATATTTTTTATTGTCATGTAAATGTGTCTTGAAGTAAATACTACAAAACGAAAGTTATATACAGGCATATACAGTATTAGCAGGCACATAATAACACCTTCAACCATCAACCCTTGCGGGATAGTCAGGGGTTTGGGAGTCCATCTCTGATCCAAGTGTCGAAGAGTTAGCAATTCTATGGCCATCTCAAACCCACGTGTTGACCAGAAAGCCACTATTTAATGTGTCGCGATGCAGTAAAGTTGAAGTTTAAACTTTGAACCCTATACCCACTGAGTCAAGCCTCCAATGACTGAACTACATCGAATTTATAGAATTATTCACTGGTCATTATATACATACATACATACGCTTCACGACTTGTGTATACACACTCCCTTTTTTATTATGGCGGGGTAGTCAGAGGCTTGAATGCCCATCTCCGAAATTTCGAAGGCATGTTAGGTATGGGTCATTCGAAGCCCGCGTATCACTAGATAGACAGCACCCAACGGTAGTGGTCATAATATGTACTCTTAATTACTCCAAAACGAATGCGGAGCACAGGTGATCGGTTAATTAAGCAATTATTTTATTACCGCCGTAGCAATTATATTTTAACATTTATCGTTATATGCAATATTATGACTAAAATGATTGAAAATTTCATCTTTAGTAATACCTACTTGCAATTTTTAGTTAAAATAAATGTTGTCAAATTTAAGCTAACATACAAGACATAACCAGTATCTCTTGAAGGGTTGTGAGGGATTTGCATGACTATGTTCTTAATTATTCAGTACTGTAGTGAACTATTCTATAAAACAATATAGTCAAATAAAAATAAAACCATATTTTCAAAAAGTATGTATATTATGACAAGGCATTGATAGTGTCTCCATGATAGTTTTAAAATGATCCATAAAGTCTTTAGAACCACAAATTAAACATTGATCTTTATTGTTGTATGGTATCATTTCTTCCAAATCCTGAAACTCTAGTCTTTTATTTATTACAGGCTCATTATATTTAACATTATCACAGCCATTTTCGTTTGATATAAACACTTTATATTTGAAGTTCCAATAACTTTTAAAACTATACAATTCTTCTCTTAACATGATTGCCTCTGTACTACTGCAACAGTAAAACAAATATATCTTGACCACTTCATCTTCATTATCCAATATTTCTTTGATTATTCCATGGAATGTTGTAATACCTGTGCCTTGAGCGATCATTATTATTCTATTAAATTTAAAAGGAACTATTTCAAACGAACCATATGGTCCTCTCCAGAGCGTTGTAGTTCCCTTGTCTAAAGAAAATAAATAATTTGACACCAAACCATTTTCATATCTCTTAACTATTATTATAAAGTCATGGTCGGTTTTAAAATGGTCCAATTTCACTGGTGTGTACGCCCTGGTACAAGGTACAGTACCATTGAATTTGAATAAAAAATGGTCACCAGCATTCCATTTTACAGGCAAAGTATTCCTATTTTTAAAAATGAGCATAACATGGTCAGTACACAACAAAAGTTTGTCTACTAATATAAATTCTGTATATTGTAGTTCTGATATGCCATTTGGTAGGTTATTTTCTGTAGTTTGGCCATACTTCATGAAGGTTTCATATTGCTTTAGCCGCTTGTCATAAACATCAAAAATACAGGGAGTGCACCCACTATTGCAACAGTCTTCTTGACTTGGTTTTACTGGTTCATCCATTTCTTTTAAATACAAGTTTCAGTATCTATTGTAGTAGGTACACCATTGTATTTCGGCATTGGAAGCTTCTGAAAAATACAAGACATAAGATAGAACACTGCAGAACCTCAAGAAAAATATATCTTTTGCTCAAATAACTTTCAACTATGGACCCATAAATAACTTTAAACACAACAGGATATTTGATATAGCATTGATAAGTAGTATAGACTTCTACTGCCTCACCAATAGATTTCAAGGCCCCTTATTACTTAAGTCGCCTCCAACAAGCCCAATAGAAAAACAGCTATAAAAGTAGTCACAGATCTCTTTTGAGACATGGTCAATATTTGTGTGTTTACTTACCCTTTGAGCAATTTTAATATTTTAGTTTCATATTACTTTATGTGCATTTTTACTTAATAATTCGTCCAACAAATGATTTCAATATATATGTTTGTTATTAATTTAAACACGTTTAATGTAAATGTTTGTCTCAATAGGATTATAATCCATCGCAGTGATTTATGTTAAATTTACTAAGATTACATTTTAATAAATTATAATTAGGTTACTTTTTTGTTTTGTACTATTTGTACTATGACTGACAGCAATCAATATTGCTAATATGTAAACTTATAACTCAATAAACAAGAGGGTATTGTAACTTTTAACTTAAGAACTTAAAAGGGAAACTACAATATACTATACTATTCTAATTAGTACGTAAATAAATAGAATTTTGATTTATAGTTAGGAATAAATATTTTCTACAACAATAAATTTTGCAACTAGGTATATCAACATTTTTAAGAAGTAATTAAATTACTATATTATTCCTAAAATCGACGTAAAGTAAATACTCAGGGATGAATTGCCTTGAATATATTACTTTAGAAACTCTTAGAATAATGGCAATTCCAGGACATCAAGATTACCTCCGAAACATGGCAACTGCAAATATAGCGGTAACATAAAAAATTTGAATTTTCCATTCGAATAATCAAACTTTAATGAATTTAATATGGTTAATACACAGCCACTGAAGCTTAAATTCTTATGTCCAGTTCATTATTAAAAATTAGTGTTCATATCAATCTTGAATTTGTCGAGAAATTGTGCAGAATTTGCGATTTTGATTGAGTGAACGTACACTTGCGCCCCCTATATCGACGCCATTCGAGTTTGCAATTTTGCAAGCCAGAAGCTCGCGCCGGTTCACTGTACGCCGCCCGGTTAACCCGCCATAGCGTGAATACATTCTGTAAACAATTTGGTAAGTGAATTTTAATAAATTTCCTTTAAATTTATTCTTTTGAATATGCAGATAAATCGGATATTCCATCTAGAAAGTGGGAAAAATAGTTAACTTATAATTTCCGTGCAATCTGCTTGGCAATCGATGTTAAAAGAGGCCTCCATTAATAACGTTACCGTTTGATGAATACCCAATTTAGCTGTTCTTTACTGTTTTATTCAGGATTTAACTAGATATACTAGCTTCTGAGAGATGTTATCGTTGTTTCTGTTACAAAACGAACAGTTATTAGTTGTAGCATCATGTAAATATCAGTGAAAAAGACGCGCTGTATCAATTTATATATCTTTATATGCAGTATGTACAGAAAATGCGTACATGACGCTATCTTGTTATTATTCATGAATCGAGAGATAGTTAAACTAATTTATGGTTACATTATTAACTTGTTTTCAATCGTAATATCATAGTTTCATCGTAATAAATTTGTATAGAAAATATTTTTATGTTTATTTTTAACTGTAATTTAATGTTCCAATCGAAGTTATTACTTAAAATTATTATATTTTTCGGTTAAAATATTTCATTTTTTATTGAATTTACATAAATCTCAGCGTTTTCATGTATTTTACTTAAAAATCAATATTTTTAAGTGCATGCATTCTTAACATTAAAGTTAAAACCTGGGGAGTGTTGTTAAATGGAACGCCCACTCGATAAGAGATGGCGCTAGCATCTATGCGCAGCAACATTTTAATTTGAATATGTTAATATTTCAGGTGTGTAAGAAAGATGTGATAATGGAGTTTTTCTGTGTTACAGGTTTTGATAGCTGTTATTTTAAATTTATAATTCAAAATGTCCGACGACGGATCCGCTGTAGTAGAAAAGAAAGGAAGGGGCAGAGCCAAGACCAACGGCACACAAGCGGTTAGTACTTTTTTTAAGTTATGCGTACTTTTTATAATTAATGTATTAACATTTACTTAAAGGGTAATGATTATTTATAATACACATACAATTATATTTTCTTTTATTACATAAAAATGTTAATAGGTGTATAAAGTTTTATAACTTATCATTAGATTATTTTGTCATTAAATTTTTAATAGGTTGTATATTTTTTATCATTTATTTGTTTCTTCTTACAGGAAGCTAAACCTGACACTAAGAAGCGTGGAAGGCCCGCGCCTAGCAAAAAGGAAGCAGTCAAAGAATCTGCCAAGTCCTCTGATGATGAGCAGGCACCAGCGGTGAAACGCGGTCGCGGCAGACCAAAGGGCTCCAAGAAAAAGGCTGCTGCCAAGCCTAAGGTGAGAATTTTTGGTTTTTTGAAGGTTCGGGCATAATATCAGTGTTGTGAATTTCCATTAAATGCAACACAAGATCCAATTTGCACGTTAATGGAAAATGATAACTTCTTGTAACTAGGTTTTTGTATTCCGTGTTACGTATAATTTGATTATGATTTTATGTGCGTGTTGTATTTATAGAACTAACGTATTCACTTGTTTTTGACAAAATGTCACCTGGTAAAAACTGGACAGTTGTATCTTAGAAAAATAATGTACTGGCGTTTATGGTGTCAATAAAATAGCTCTTGGCCAGATGACTACAGATACAGGTAAATGATGAGCATTCAACCGTAGTAGAATTAACAAGGTCCTTGTATTCCAGTCTGGCGAGAGCAGAGGCCGCGGCAGACCCCGCAAGGAGGCTCCAGCCAAGAAGGACGCAGCCTCCACGGAGGAGGAGCAAGATGAGGAAGACGATGACGAGGGCTCTGACAAGTAAACCCTCAGCCAGCGACCTTACCTGC
The DNA here is from genome assembly GCA_030578115.1 of Leucoptera coffeella. Classification (NCBI taxonomy): domain Eukaryota; kingdom Metazoa; phylum Arthropoda; class Insecta; order Lepidoptera; family Lyonetiidae; genus Leucoptera; species Leucoptera coffeella. The sequence continues at coordinate 90,252 of JAMBLF010000076.1, read as the reverse complement.
TTGGTTTCCTGCGACTAACAGGGATTACCAACCTTAAGTGGACTGCGCAAGGCTCTCTTTTCACCGACTAGGTAGTAAGCAACGTCAGTCATCAATGCTATAGGAACTGTGTTTATTGGTGAGGTGGGACTTGGGATTCTTAGTTGGTAAAGCAGGAGACCAAACTAATGTAAGGTCTAGATTTTATGATTAAAATAAATAAATACATCCATGTGTTCCATTGTAATTTCTTGAAAAAAAATATGTTTCTTTCTACATTCTTTATATGGTAATATTAATGAAAAGTCCTCATCAAGTAATAGGTATTGTGTTGTTGTCACTTTCGAGATTTTTATTTTAAATTAAACACACTGGGATCTACGATTATTTGGTTTATGAAACTGAAATTATTAATTTTATTGATATAATACATATATTTTTATTCATGTGAGATCTTCCTATAAGTCTAGGTTTAGTTTTGTACAAAATTCCTATATTTTTTGTGATAAAATCCATTGAAGAGATGTGATTATTTTTGGTGAATTACCGGAAGTCCGAGGCTAATTAGTGCACGTGGCCTCGCAACCACTGCGTTTTGGTTATAAGCCGAATTTCTCACATGTTTAAAACACAATTAGATGATAAGTTAATACTTAGTTCTTGGATGTGCGACGACTATGCATTTCTTAATAGTACAGTTAGTTTTATGACATGCGCAGTACGAATACATCGTAGTAACAATGATTTGTATTTTAGAATCAATCGACGCTTTTTTGTTTAAGTTAGTTTTAACGGTTTCGTTCAGGACCAGTGATTGACTTGTAATCTCAATGTTCATTGCGTGCAATCTATCATGGAACAATTTGTACACTTGTTTTTGTCTTACGAAAATGAAGTATTATTTTTTCGATATATTTACGGAAATCGCGTATCATACTCTCTTTTCTAGAATTTACAATACAATGGTAGTTGTCACGTAATTTAGTAGATGTCATGTTGTGAAAGATTCCAAATTTTCTTGGAAATTTAAGGCAGTGCCATTACTACACATCCCATCAAATAGGTGCAGATATATTGTAATTACTATCCGGACATTGTTTTACTGTGTGTATGTGCGTGATTGTACAATTTTAGAACAAATAAAGATCTTTCCACAAAAACAGATATTTTATTCCATATCCTCCAAATGTGAATTCAACCCGCGAACCAAATATAAAGAGGACCCGGCGTAAGGAGCGGTTCCCGTTACGCAGTGCGGAGGCCAAATGGCCACTCCTCTTATTAATTACTCCATGATTCAACCTCTGGGAGTTAACCCTTGTTTTTGCCATGGTGTAAACATTTTGTCTGTAGCCCCTTGCAAGGTAGTAATACTTGTATTCTACTCTAATGCTATCAATGCTGTTGTCATTCGCTACAAGGCCTCGATTTTATACCAGACTAACGAGTAGTCCCCATCGCCGTTCACATTTTTTCCTCACAGGAACTATCTTTGATTATCATGAACAATATTGTGGGGAAACCCTGTTTATCCCTACACTGCAACAGGTAATTTGAATTTTTGTTCAAACATTCAACAAATACCATTGATCAACCACTATATGCACCAGATAGCTCCAGCCTAGTTTTTTCTTTTGCCTAGACTCAAATTACTACTTCGTGGCACCTGTTTTCAATCGGTAGAAGACAAAGAAGAATTCACGGCCAGAACTCAACTCATTTCGGAAACAGCGTTCAAAAAATGTTTTCATGATTAGATTACTTTTTGGCGTAAGCGTATCGTTTCTGAAGGAGCATACTTTGAAGGTGATAAAGTAAATTTGGATGGATAAGAAAAAAATTTACTTATATTGATCTTTTCCCGATACTTTCTTGACAGAGTAGTATATCTAATTCACAATATTTCAAAAAGATTGTCAGGCCGGATTATGGTATTACGAATGATAGTGCCGTACTTATACCATTATTGCTTTACATCTTTAACTCAATAAACGAAGTAAATGAGGCCTCTCTGCTAGGTGGACCGATGAATCTGAAAAGGTCGCTGGTAGTGGTTGGCTGAGAGCCACGAGTGATCGTGTTTTGTGGCGTACCCTTGAGAAGCCTACGTCCAGCATCGGACTATAGTAGATTGATTGTATTAACTAAATAAACTCGCAGTCAAGTAACCATTTTCAATGATTAAAACAACAAATTCTAAAAGATAAAAATAATATTATTTAAAATCGTGCACGTACAATGTTACAAGTTTTATATTATACTTTGGTTCCCAATAATATTATTTGTAGTATATGTTATTTAATATGATTAATGTTAAAAGTTTCATTTTTAACGTTTATGTCTATTCAATACGAGATGGCGTTATTGAATAAAATTTGTTTGGTCGTTTGTTGGTTAACTTCATTCATTCAATCTTCTAATCGTTCATTCATTTATCATTTCAATCGACGAGCCGTTCTCTGATTCATTCGGTCAATTCCAATCAAATGCGTCTTTTGCTGCGTGTGAGCTCCGTCCGTTGAAAATCAAATTTTATACAATAATATATAAAAAAATCTTAATAAGTGTCTTATTTTAGTGAATCTACAAGTATATGTAGTGAACTAGGCCTAGGAACAAATAATAAGTGCATTACAGTGATTTTTTTAAGTGTAACGGTGTTGCATAGTTGTTGATGCTTGAGTCAAAACTTTTGACCATCAAAGTAAAGTTGTTGTTTTGTGATAATATCGTTGTTTTGGTGAATATTTAATAATGTTCATATAGTGCCTTGACTTAATTGGATTTGTCTCTAATATTCACACGAACTTATCAGGTAAGTTGCTTCTGTATTTCGTGTAAAATGTCAAAAACATGATACGTTGTCTGACTTTGAATATTACTCTTACTGGTTTTCCGTGTGTTTCGAATTATTAGTTTACGCGCTACTTCGAATAAAACTATTACGGACATAAATTCTAGAATCGCTAACTTCCATTCGGTTTGTTTACCTTAGAAACGGATGTAAACATAGGCCATATCCTTATTGTTAGTGTAGTTGAAAACGAGCAAGTAAATTAGTGTACATGAGATTATCAAGGTATGAAATTGATAGTAATCGGGTTATTCCTTTATTTATTAGATTAATTTACAAGTTTCATTGTTAAATTCAATGCTAAATCCTCATTTTAGAAGTTGAAAAACACATGTACGTGGTTATCTCTTCCAGGGTAATAAGAGGATTGAATATACATTGTCATGATTACTTTTGCTGTAATGATACCTCCTTGCTGGCTATGCTTATTACTTATCATTAGGAATAAATTGGTTCTCTTACATTGCAAATTCACAAATTTTTTTAATGGCATGTGACATGAAAATATGTAGAATTATGTTAAAAGTTAACTTACTTAAATGACAATTCTATATAACTTTACAGTATGTTTAAAATTCAAGAGTAGTGATGTGCGTAGAAAGTTTATTATAGGTGAGGATATTAACAGTTATATAGCTTAAGTTTAAAGTTTATAATGAACACATTTACTATATAGTTTTCTACATAATGGTATATGTATCCGAAAGCACCAGTGCAAGGAAACTTATTTAATATATGAAGTACTTGTCAATACTCTGTTGCATAGCCAAAAGATCAATTTTTCAAACTTTATGGATTATAAACATAAATAATTAAATTTATTTGGCATTTGAAAGTACATGCGTTGATTTCTATGAGCATAATGATGAGGACAATAATTGCTTTGGGAGCTCTCAATTTAGTTACATCTTATATTTTTGTAAAATTAAAGAATAAGGATCAATAACACACCCTTTGAGGCACGTCCTTAGGTGATTATGCATATTAATCTATAGGACAGTAAGCTAGCAGGCTTTTCACTTTATAAGTAAATATAATTATTACTGATAGTGCATTGGGGTTTGCCCCAATAAGACATATGACAGTTACATAGACTACATTGTTACAAAGGATTACCTTAGAAATAGCTATAACTACTGAGTTTTTATGTCTGAGTGACAATGCGACAAAAGTGATCTGTACGGCACTGATTGGGATCCATGGTCTCTGCATACCCCTCTGTAGGGAACCATGTGATGTGTATTTATGTATATTTACTACTGATAGTTAGGATAAAGATGTCTGCTCTGAAAGACTATTTATGTTGTTGTTATAGATTGAATGGACAGTCACGTAACAGACACACTCTTATATTAGCATTTTTCATGTATTGACGTAAGATTATTGTCTATATGTCCTTCAAAAACTTAACTGAGTAGCTTTTTATTAAAAGTCAGCTTGTTTCAATTTAGACTAGAGAATATGTAACCTACACTTTTTAAATATAGTCCCATAATAATACATAGTCCCTTGCTTGATAACCAGAACTCTGCACGTACATTTTTGCAACTGCAGTACAATTTCATCACAGTTACTTCTCAATGAAATATTCAAAATTTACCTATTCAGTCTTTTTAATAATTACCTTATTCAATTATTCTTCTTCTCTTTCGTTGATAAAATTATATGATGAAACTGTTAACACTACAACCACTAGCCCCTTTATTAGGGTTTTATTTATATGTTATCAAAGTTTTAAGAAATATGTAACTTTTGGCGCTTTTCAAACTTACGTCGCGCATGCGTGGATTGTCATTTTGGGGTAAGTTCTTGTAAATCAGATATCACCGTACGCATTAAGCCTAATGTTTTTAGTATCTTATCTAAAAATAATTTCGTTATCCTGCTACAATGGGACGGACGATACGAACAGACAAAGCATTTAATCAGCTGCTACGCTATCTTATGTAGCATAAAAGAAGACAAACGCGTTCACGACCATTAACCCTTGCGGGGTAGTCAGAGGTTCAGGTCCATCTCCGCAATTGCGAAGGTAGTGATTCTATGCCCACCTCTAACCCACGTGTTGACCAGATAGTCAGTCTCAATGTGACAGGTGGTATGTAGCATATAAACCTAAAAAGGCGACGATTAGACGATGAAATGGCAACTTTTCCCCAATTTCCGAAGTCTTGACGTCGTTATTACCTAGCAAATACATACTAGAAGGGTCATTGTACCCAAAAGAATGTTCAATAGAAATGTAACATGTTTTATCAGATGCATTTGACTTGAATTAAGAAAAAAATTGCGTTGTCGTCTTGTCGCTGTTTCCGTTAAAATAGCAACCGACCGTGACGTGATATGCTTTCTGCGTTGTCGCGAATTAGTCTAACGAATCGATGCCAATATTGGCGGGTACCGTTCCCGAAATTAATGTGATTAACTACAATGCTATAAGTAGTTATATCTAAAAAAGTCTGTGACAAACCGTTCACCCCAAAAGGAATAAATGTAAGTGGACTTTAGCATATATTTGGAAACTTAGACATCACGCCTGCTTTCGTAGAAGTAGGGAAAGATATTGGATCTTCCCAATATTGGACAGAACTCAGGAGATATACTATCCGCGGTACCCTGTGCCCGAACTATCGGTTATATTATCGGTGTTGTATTCAATAACTAACTAGTTATGTAATTTTGTCACAATCTTGGACTATCGTATTCATTACCAAATAAATTTAGTTAATTGAGTCCTAGTCCCTTAATCGTCTACTATGGTATACTAGGAATAAAAGCAGCTAGTTATTACTTACGTCTTACAGTAACAGATCTTAAAATACCTTTATTAGTACTAGTCAAGTACCTCATGTTGGCATCATACGGCCCTAGTATGTGTTTTTCTATTGTTTAAAATAAAAACTATGCCTTTGGAGGCTACTCCTACAAATTACCATACGGAGTATGTGCGATGAATCGAAACAGTCCGCTAGAAGGGCTTGCCGTACATGTCAATTAGAAAAATACCTATCGGCCGAAGCGAGCGGCATTGTTATGGTAATCGTGGACAGACCTTGCTTTGTGCATATTTAATAAAAATATCAACTTATTAATATTCAGCAATGCTCAGCGAGCTACTTCTAAGACGTACCTAAGTTGTGTGATTACAGTGTTGGAGTCGGACTAGTTTTTTAAATGGTCAATTGAGATTGTTAGATCGGAATTAACTATATGTCCTTATGTATGTATTATTATCTAACTATATGTACAAAGTAAGTCCGCAGAAGATGTGGAAACTGATTTATTGGTGTGTTAATACGACTAACAATAATAGTTAGGAACATAACAACTAGGTACATAGTTAGTACGATTCGTATTAAGGTATATATTACTAAAATAGCCCACCCTAAGCCTAAATTTTATAGCTAACTAACTAGAAAAGGGATCAAAGGTCTCATTTGATATAGACTTTGCGTGTATCAAAGTATTCTATCAGTTGTAAAAATATTACTATTTGAGAAGCTGTGTTTTCTTGTTAGCATAAACAACATTTATCTCATAGTTATCTGGCATTCTATATCTCTAATCAATTAATGGTTAGCTATACGGTGTAATTCCTACTTTGCACAATTTTCTTAGTGGATTTTACCCACTACGTTTTCTACTCAGTCCTAACTATGAAAGGGACTTCCATATACTGATAATTATCATTCTACAGCTACTCAAAAGGCCATTATAAGCAAGCCATTGAGTACAGAACACGTCTAGCAATAGGGTCATAAGGGCAATGCAAGTTTAAAGTTGGGAATGCTCACAGGTGCAACATACTTCGAATGCCGACGTGTACTCAAGCCATTAAATAATCACGTATTCAATAAACAATCATTTGCAATGTAACCGGTTCGTGTTTATATTGTGTACTCGGTGGCTTAGGTGCATCTATGATACGTCTGTTGCAACATACAAATATATGTAACTAAGTAATACATTTATAGTAGAGAAGAAAAGATATTGTCTCCGAGGTTCTCATAACAAAACCGAAAGGTAAACTTGAATAACTATGTATAAATCTTTGGGTACGTAGGTGGTATTTTTATTTATTGTTTTAATATAGGCCTTAGGTTACTCATAAAAATGGTGTAATTATGTAATCTGTCTTCTCGGCTATAAAATGATGGGTTATTTAGTATACATTATTGCCTTCACGTCCGTAATTGAGGGTGATCTGAATCTTGGTTCTTGAAGATCCCAACCTTGAATCTTATTCGACGAAAGGTTTTTCACTCAATGTTGTACAAATAAGTAGTTTGTTACATATAGTTAGTTATCTGCAGATTAATGTTTTCCAAGAAATCTTGTAAATGGCAAAATAATCGTGTCTTGTTTGATATTGAATTGAGTAACTTCGGAGGCACGGTCGTTGCCTCGTGACTCAGTTTGACAATGACTCAATTCGACGATTAGGGAAATTAGACTTATTAAGAGGTTCATTGAGTTCTTCGGCTCGAATGTAGCTAGCATACACCTACTCAATGCAATTGTTCCAGGGATTAACTGGCGACTTATGATGTTAAAGAACGAAATACATTTAACTAATTATTACAAACAGTTCATAGTGTAAACGGTACTCTACCTTTAATTTGTTAAAAAGCGATTTTAGAAGGCTAGAATTTCTTCTCTATTCGATAATATAATATGTCAAAAACTCATTCGGTTTTCAAGAATAGTGCTCTAGTTAGTAACTAGTTACTCCTTACTGTATGATCACTTAAGTGTCATTGTAACTAACTGGTTAGAGTAAGAAGTTTACTTACTTGGTCATTGATCTTATGATGTAATAAAAGCACTAGAATACTAGTTTACTCTCAACAATTTCACAGAGGGAAAACATCGTAAGAGATCATAATAAAGTCTCTCAATGTAATACCTCTGCGAATGGCGACTGCCTCACCACCAAGTTACCATTGACACGTTAGTTACGTGTATCTCGTAAAAATTACGCTTTGAGTGGTCAAACATCATCGTACAAAAGAAAGTAGTTAGTTAAGCCTACGACTACTCAAATGATCGTAATAATAAAAATATGATTTATTTGTTGTCTATTAATCAGACATATTAATTGACTATGATTGTAGTAGTTACTAAATAAGTCTTAGTTAATAGTTTAGTTGTAAACAGACATTGTTTTGTTACAGAAAATGGCGTAATCTTATTGCTCTGGACACCGCTTGCAATCGTTTTAAGCACAGGTAAGGGACACTTTAAGGCAGAAATAGCCGAGTGGCTTTATTATTAGTTTGTGTGTCAGTTCTGCGCTATTTTCGTATGAAGGACGCTTTCACCTAGTTTAGAGAGAGGCTATTTATACCAAAGATATTGCGAGATCCCCTCTTCTGATTCCTGAAGATGCTTTTTCTTATGCAGTCTGTGATACGAAAGTTTTAATGTTTTGTTTACAACTTCTTTTAGTTTATTTAACTAGATATAGTGTATTAAATGTGTGTAGTATACTAATGAGTTGATATTAATGTTTGTTTTGCATACAAAACCAGCCATTAGTTTTCTAGAAATAGAAATAAATTATCTAAAAATTATAGTATTCTCATATCTTTGTGATCTTCTTATCTTTATGAATAGATACGTACTTAACTATGTTATGCTTATTGACACAACAATAAGACGTGTTGTTAAATTTTGAGCCCTTAACCTCTTCGGTTGAAACACTTACATCTCAAGCAAAACAAATCAGCCCCTAGTAACCGAAAGCCTAGTAGTTAGCCAAGCAAAAGCCGCCAATCTCGTCTAGATAGCCTCGTGGTGCAGTGGTGACGTCCTGAATGTTTAATGGGCCACATTGGCGCAGTGCGTTGAACCTGTCGCCTTTTCACCGCGAGATTGCCACCTTTTTACGTGCTCAACCTTTTCTAAAGATGCGTGCTGAGACTGCTTTGAAGGACGACCTTTTAAATCTAGGTATTTCTTAGGCGACTTTTAGAAATGAGTTAGGTATGAGTTGGTTGGTTCGTATAGGCCAACGTATAGGTTGGTTTGTTTTGGTGGTATATTTAAGAGTATTATCGTCCTCTACGTTTCGTTTGGTTAGATTATTGGTTATTTCTTTTCCATTCGTCAATATAAATCATAAGGATAGGTCAATATAAACCATAAGGAAGGAGGAATGGAACTGAATAAGTTATACTCGTAAACAATAGTATATGATATTCGTAACTAAATAGCTAAAGCAATAAATGTAACCTAATAAAAGGTTATGCGACCAGCCAAAGGTTATCTGTCACGAAAGGCGACCTTTGCCAGTTTGATAACCTTTGCTTAATCTGTTTTGTCACGGTTTGGATGCCTTGGTGATGTACGAGGGCCCTTATCAATAAGGATTAGAGTCCCCTTAAATCTTGTGACCGTGAAATTGGACTTGAATTAAATCAATATTCGTCAGTAGAGATATTTAGTTACAAATGTACCACTGAATCCTTATTAAGAAGCCACCAATATTGCTCCAAGTTTGTTTATGTCACTGATAAACCTATCAACAAATAATGCAACCATTTTATATGCTTAAAGTAAATGAGAGAGAGACTTAACTGCAAAGTACTATTCGTAATATCCAGTGGTACATGAAGCATTTATTCGTACTCATGACATAATTAGATTAGTCCTCTTGGTCATATGACAGGGACAGACGTAGAAATGACCAGTGCCGTTCAGGGTAGGCCAATAACACAGGACCCTAATGGCCTATACATCACTAAGTAACTGTAGGTCACATTATATTAGTCGGATGAATTATTAAACCAATATAATTTGAGCTGAAGTTTCATACTTATTTTAAGGTACTAGGGTTGGTGTAGGCTGGTCACCACGATGCACTGGTGAGGCTTCGTCACGTGGCATTAGCATTCTCGCGCCGCAGCTTTGCCCTATAAACAAAACGACCTAGAAAACCTGAATGAAACACTAACGCGAACGCTGGAATGCGTTTGATAACCAGTTCCTAGGGCCCAAGTGATTCATGCCGTTTTAGTACTTTGTTTTATGTGTTATACGCTGCCTTGCTAAATACAGATATGAAATATTCTTAGCAGCTACGAGTATGTAAGCTATCGTAAGTTCAAATTTAGTTTTACACGAGGATTGCTTTCTCTTACTATTAATATGATTGTCAATTATATTACGGTAACTAAGTAGTTAGTTAATGAATTTACAATGTAACTAGTTAGTGTTATTAACGAAGCTGCTGTCAATTTTATTTTATTGAGTACGGTATACTTCAAGGGTAGGCTAGCTTCTTTAATCGGAGCCTCAGAGAAGATCTCTCTTCGGTTATCTTTAGCATTCTTACGACGCGATGGTTAGTATGGAATACTACTGACGAATTGAATAATTTCTATACATAGTCCGTTAGTCGACGCCTGCAATATGCCAGCAAGAAAGGCGACTAGTTAACATGCGTCTGAGGCCAAATTTTCATATAAAAGTAAATAATAGTTAAGTTTTGTCTCGCGTACCTGATACAGCAAAAGGTGTCGAGTTGCGCCCGACTCGCACCACGGAGTCTGCTATTCATATAGTTTGTACTTCACGAATCTTGTATTGTACGAAACTTCTCAATGACATGTCAGTCATGGTTAATGACCCCTCAGTGAGGTTTAATGAAACTTGGATGCAATTGGTAAAAGTTTTTAACTATGTCTAATGAAATGAAATAAGAGATCCTGAAATCCTGAAAGCCGGAGTTTCTTGTTGGTTCTTCTCCGAGCCAGGACTTCTGAACCAACAGTAGACTTTCAATATTAAGAGAACCAGTGTCGGGCAAATGATTTGACTATCAATGAATGTAAGTTACTTGTTCTTATATTAAATAAAAACAAATGATTTTGACTTTGATCAGAGAAAATATGTCCGAAATGTTGACTAGAGGTAAATGAAAGTTATTGGACGGTATTGGGGTACCTAATCTGTACGCAACATTTTATGTTCGAACAATCATACACAACACAATGATCAAGAAGATGTATTATATACATAGTAGCTACATACATTTCATCTTAGTTTATTTAAACATCTTTCTCACGACAATGCCGTGAGTGTTGATTTTCGTGTGGAAAACAATGGCTTGTTTGCCAAATGGTTCCTCGTTATGATCTCCAGTGTCAATGTCATCTTAGTTAGATTTGTAATGCTTGCTAGGATTGGCCAGAGTTGCATAGATATTTTGTTTGATTACAAAAAGCAAAAGCGTTCTCGATCATTAACCCTAGAGGGTTGTCAGAGGTTCAGAAGTCTATCTCCGCAATCGCGGAGCTAGTCATTTTAATGTTTTATGACTTGGTATTTTATGTCAAAGATCGTCTACCATATTTAAATACCTAAAATTCATTTGATCAATTAAAAAGTGTAGATGATTGTATCTACGTAGCGTGAAGAACAAAAGAGCATGTATGAGATGGTTAATGGTTGTAAGTGAAGCAAGAGAGATTTTTTAGGATCGTTCATGGTGGCGATCGATATTTTCTGTCTAACCCGTAAGGGAAGTTGAGGCGTGAATATATGTTTGTATCTTACATTAACTTATACCAAATTCAACATCTGACTATGTAGACTATTCTCTAGTAAGGAATAATAGACGTGTAGTGCAAATTATGTTACATAAATACCTAAGTTCAAAGACTTACGTAACCCTACTAATACCCATACAAGTACAGTTTAAAACACTTGTTGCGTACAGGAAACGCGTACGAAAACATTGGTAGCCATTGGAACAATTGCTATTCGGGGAATGAAACGTGAAAGTATGGCATTGGTGGTTCAACGGAATGCCAGAAAGGTTCAATAGAACATTTCGTTTCGTACTTTATGTGGCTCACATATTTAATGTATTGGTTAGCTATGCTTATGTTACTCACATGTTAAATGGATGAGTTATGCTTTGGAAATTGGGTCAAATTTATAACTTACGTGATATACATACTCTATGTTCGTAAATACCTTAGGACGGTAGTTATAAAACTTCTTCACTACATAGTATAAAACAAAGTCGCTTTCTCTGTCCCTATGTCCCTTTGTATGCTTAAATCTTTGAAACTACGCAACGGATTTTGATGCGGTTTTTTTAATAGATAGAGTGATTCAAGAGGAAGGTTTATATGTATAATAACATCCATTAAATAGTGGAGTAGGCTATATATTTTATACCTGTGCGAAGCCGGAGCGGGTCACTAATATTTAATATGTTAGGGTTTCACGTGACGACTTTTGCTTTATTTTTATTGATAGTCACAGACTTGAGTTGCTACTCGTCCATGATTTAGTATTGTCAGAGATTACTAATACTGATATTACTTATCCATATGTATCAATATCTTTTCGTTTTGGGGTACATAAAATCTCATCGGTCAAGCACCTATTATTATTATTTATTCTTGACAATTATTCTTTTACACCTAGTATCTTCTAACAATATACCAAAAGGAAAGGCAACTAGTTATTCTATTTACCTCCCATTTACGTTCTTACTTAAATGGCTAGAGTTCCTCGTAGTAACATGCACCAATGACCGCATTAGAGTATCTAGTTAAATGCACATTGTTTGGTACAAAGTTCAAATGGAGTGAAAAGAATCCGTGTCAGTGGCTAACTCGATTAGAGTATCGATGAGGCATTTTAAACAATCGTAGACGGCTAGTAGTTAAGGCAGCTAATTGAATTAGAGCAATCGAGAATGTGGGCGAAGGTGTATGAGGAATAGGGAAAGTAGATGGGTTTAAGAAAATATAGGTCTGATTGTTGTAATTGAAAGTGCGTTTACGTATCTCTTCTGGGATAGACATAGTTACGTAAATATATTCAAATATTTTTATATTTAATATGTTTTAGGGTGGATATTATTGACGCTAACTAACTATATCTCCTTAAGGATCTACAAAATTAATATCGTGGTCATAATCATATTGTTATTTTATTACTTTAATTGTCGTTATGGTTGATGTAGCAGTCTAGTACGTATAAAATAACATAACTATATCTAACTAGTTAAGACATGTGTCGATGTATTCATCTAGTCTGTACATTAGTAGGTGTCCGCCCCTCGAATCGCTTTATCCATACAATACGCCCTGCGGCCATTGTTCCAGGCCTATGGTGATATAGCGAGCTAAATCTAATCCAGTCATGGAGATTTACAATGGAACTCTACTCCTATTTTTGTAATAAAAAAATTAGAAGTACTAAAAATAGGCTACTTATGGAAGATCTAATATCACGTAGAAATTTCAAACTTGAAATAGTTGAGTAAACTTAGTATAAAATTAAATATTGGTACTTCATTAATCAATGTAGGACGATTATTAGGAGCATGTCAGTACAAAACCAGTATTACAGTCCTATGAATAGCACAACTAGTCCTTGCTTAAGGTAGCAACTTTTGCACTGCATAATACTGGGAAACAAAAATTCGCGAGTCATTTTATATATTGAATTTTGACAAACACATTCCCAAGCCTGGGATTTCGTTAGACAGCCCGTGTTCATCCCTTCGCAAATGTTTCAAATGCAATTACAAAGAAATTTTGTCTGGCAACCCTCAGGTTAGGGTGTGTCACCCTAAGATGCTTCGGAATTGGGGCTGCATCGCCTGGAGTCTATCGATTCTTGAACTGATACGCTTGTTCGCGTTTGATTTGACTGCAAAATGTAACACGTTGTAAATGTAACATATTTTATTACGAATTAGTTACTTGTATACAGGCATACTATACAACTTTTGCCCTTTAGTAAAGGATGTATTATGGAGCCTTGTGGCTGTTTTACCGTTTATTGCTGATAGTGGGCTATTTGATTGTAGTCTGATGAAGGATGGACGTATATTAGCAGAGACAGTTATGAATATTATGTGCTATATTGAAATTATTATAAAGTGTGTAGTCACTGTCTGGCTGAAAGGCTAATGTGACTTAATTTCCTTTTTATAATATTGTTTCCTTTTACAACAAAATTTCATCACGTTTTACCTAAATTGCAAATCTCGCATTTGCGTCATAACTAGTTAATATAAGCACTTATCGTACAGCATTTGACCGATTTAATATTTAATTCCTTAATTATCTACATCTCTAACAAAAAATCATCTTCAGTCATCGTGGAATAATACAAAGTTTCATGAACCAAAGTTTGCATTCCCGTCCCGCTCATTTAATTATCTATTAATCTTCCAAACTGGAATCGCTAGAAACTCCACTGGTAGTTATTCGATACCAGTTTCGAGTCTCTAGGGAATACGTACTTTCACTAAGTCACACTTCACTAATTGAGAGCTCCGTTGAGACGGTTGCTAAAAGAACCAACTCTCTTTTCTAATTCCTTTTCATTATCGACCTCAAGAATGTTTTAACGATACTATTGGCTTTTAATTTACACTACTGTTCTACTCTTCGTTGGTTTATTAGGTAAATTACGCTAATTTGTCTCTTAATTTTGTCTGGATTCTAATTATTTTCTACTTTATGTCCCTCAATCTCTTAGGGGTTGGTTGAAAAAGTTTAAAAACTTTTTTCAAATACTTAATGCATTCTTAACCTACCGAGACAAAAGGCTTAACTATTCTGTACAAAATCAGACTGAACCAATACTTGCTTTCTTAATAAGTTTGGTAACAAATTGATAGCTTAATTAAAATATTAGCTATAACTTATGTTATTGTTTTATTAATTATGGTTACTTTGATTTATACAATCGTTTAGTACTAAATGATGATTTAAATAACTTCATTTAACAAAATAAATAGACAATAAATTAATGAGCGTATTTGTTACTCTAGATTTCTTAGCTTGCACTGCTTTGTTGCTACTGTTATATAGTTCAATACATATTAGTTACAGTCACATCATTAATAATTACCCTACTTTTTAATTGCTAATGGTGTTTAATGTTGTTTGCTTGTAATATTAATGGCCATTCATTCATTCGCTCCAACATAATACCAGTCGGCCCTTATCAGATCGTACGAAGACTGTTTATTAAATTATAAATACATTATACTCTGTTTATCTCAGTATCTCTGATAAGCAGGCCGCGTTGTGACTGCGATAGCTTATCAATTAATAGATCGTATTTATTTTCTATACCATAAAGTTGTAATGGTCGTGACAGTTTAGTTTCTAAGAAATAGAGCATGATTGTATTAATGTCTTTGAAATATCTTAATTATATTTAATAGTTATTTGAGGTCTATTTGTACAACATAGTCTGCTAGTTCAAATCAAAGTTCCCTGGTTATATACTGGGTGTTGTTGATAAAATTGGTTCATATTACAGGCTTTAGAAGTGTAAAAGTATCGTTAAAGGAAAACAAATGAAGACACATCCTATTCTCCTAGTAATGAGTTGTGAGTGACTAAAAACCTTTTCCCCTGGTGCAGCTATGAAGTTACTAACAAACGCATTTTGTACTCAGTCGTAACATAGTATTCCAATACAGTATAGGTACATTATAGGTGTTTTAATATTCTTACAACACATGACAAGGCATTGGTTGTTCACACAATGTTTTTCTCAGGTTACGCTGTATCTGAGTTGCTATAGAACATTAGTTAGTTACTACCGTTCACCGCAGACAGAACAATACCACTCTTGTTTACGTCAACTACTGTATTGAGCTCCTGTACGGTCAGGCAGGTTGATGGCCGTATACTTCCTGTTGTATGGCTTTAGTGTAGTCTTTATAAGTCTTTTTTCACTAACTAATTAAAGACATTCGAATAACATAAGCACCGGGTGTGTATGATTACAACTTATCAATGAAGCGAAAGTGGTTTGCCAGAATCAAGAAAAAGCCTACATCGGGATCTCTGCTTAGCCCACTGTAAGGAGACGGGCTTGATGTGTCTGAATACTTATAGAATGATACTCTGAAATTTTTATTTACATCCTACTTTTGAAACCTTATTTTTGAAACCTAGTTATTCACACGGCGTTGATGAGAACACAACTTAACAGTCAGTTCCTTCAATAATAAAATTCTTATACATTAAAAGCCAAACGTATGTCGTAGTAAAGCATAGAACGGAGCCCCTGGCGATGTTAGCAGTGTCGGTGTCGTGTTGTCACGACGCGTGGCCATTCGTGATATTCGACCGGTACGTGCTCGGTGGCCGCACACTGCGCATTATTATTATTATAGGCACTAAAGTACCAAAGTCTGGCACTGAAACTTAACACTGATTGCTATGTGTAGACTATATTTTGTTATCGATTCAAGTATGGATCCGAGCTAGAGACTAGAACTAGGACTTTAGTATAATATAAACAGCAGCTGTCCTATGTAGCTAGTTGTAGTATTAAATTGAATGCTTACGAAGTGCCTTTATTCCCGGTAGTACATCGACAGAGCCTAAAGTAGTATGAGTTAGTACAATTGGGCAATAGGCTATATGAATGTCATTATCCATACTTATCGTATAGGTTGCCGATGAGACACAACTGCAAAGTTTCATATGTTAAGATTAGAAAACATCATTTATCCTTTACCTATCTCCAACAGTATAATAGTACAATAGTATCAGCATAATAGATAGTTACAAGTGGTACGGTACTCATAGAAACAAATAAACGTACGTCAAAATTGATGTTGATGCAATGCATTGACTGCAGGTGCTTGAACGAATGGAGTTACGTTATACGAACACTTCCAATTATTCGCGGTATGCAACGTATGGCCGTGAGAATATCGCCAATGTTCATTATGTTTATGCAACAGTACCAACGAAACAACGTAAAGTTATTGGGTATGTGAAATTAGTAATCAAATAAATCCAATACAAATTACTAAAACAGAATATAAGCTTCCTTCGACAAGGGTTTTTCTTAGCTATTTTTCGTTTTATAGGCTAACCACTCCATTGAGATTCCTAAATTTCTAGCATCGTTGTTTCCATCAACATAATGAATTATGATGGTGTGTGTAAATTGTTAGTTGCATAATGCTGCTCTTAAACTCAATATTACATAGCTTATGGAATTTTTCATACAGATTGCCAAACTCTAATTACTAGAGTACAGATAAGGCTTCTATCAGCGCCTATCGCTCAGAATAAATATTTGTTCTATTCAACACCATATCTGGTACGCTTAGTTTCGCTATTTATAGTTCTACACGGCTTAGTAAGTTAAAAGAATCAAAAATGCTAGGTGTCCTAAATAACGTTATTAATATCATCCAGATTATTTTTTATAAACATTACAATTTGAAATTCTGTTTGGTCTCTCTCTTATTAATTAGGAAGTTTAGAGTTTAGTTTGATTTATTATTAGTTTATAGAACAGGAATTTATATTAAGTTGCTGATCATTTAGCTTGTTGGATAGGTCATGGGACGAGGCAAGAATTCTCGTTGGAAGTATCCGCTTGTTGATGAAAGTCGTTTAGGAAAACTCTAATGCAATCAATAGATGAGATTCCTTTTATAGTACGAGTACCACGTATGTTCTCATCTCCGATTGGTACGGTGCGGTATTCAATAGATTAAAGACGTATCTTACGAGACGTGAGAACGAATAATTAGGGAGGAAGCAGAGCGTGTCATCCATTGCCGAATGGACATTATTTAACACTTAGCCGTTGCAACAGCCGCAGACAATGGATCATCACAGACGATGATTCGGTTCGCAACTAACTCATTGTTTAAGGTTATCACTTCGATCCATCGACACCTAACGGCTTGGATTCAAGAAGCTACTTTCGAAATTATTGCCTAAAGGTTTAGGTGTGGATCTACGAAATTCCTATTTACATAATCATGAACTTTTTGTTTTTTATACTGTTACTGAAGGTATAAATATAATGTGCAAGTATGAAGTACCGTTTGTCGTCATAAATCACACTTATCCTTAGGTCGAACAAATTTGGGAGATACCTTCATTTTTTTATACACTATACATTAATCAAATATATTAATGATTGATTAACGAACGTCTTATGTAGTGTGATAGGTCATTTGTCTTGGAAAGACTATGTTTTCAAAACATGCCTTCTATGCAAATTATTTAAAATATTGTCTAGTTATTTGTTCACCAGCATTTTATATCAGGGCTATAAGTTAATGTAACACTGAAATGTAATAACAGAATAAGTTAATTTAATGATTCAAAGAATATCGCGTTTCGAATAATCTGACCTTAAATAATATCAATTATATTTCTATTGTGAGATATAATAGTGCAATTGTTGGGTTTTCAATTTCATAATTTTAAAGTTCAATACACAATTATTCGCTCAGTTGTGAAAATCTTTCAATTAAACTATATGAAACTAGTAATAGATATGTAGCTAGATAGTTTATAGCTAACCTATAACACCCAAAGACTTACTAATATCACTATTATCCGTTTAAACTCTTATAATAATATAAACAACCAATAACTATCTAAGTTTTCATGCGTTTCCGATACTTAAATAGTAATTCTGATTTTCTCCGTGTGGACTATTAAATTACAGTCACTTGTTTCTGACCTAATACTAGGTTGTAAGGCTTAAATACTCTCTAGGTTTTTATCCTTAACTAAGAAGACCTAACAATCTAATAACCAGAAGCATAAAATTCCGCGTTACCAGGCGCTCATTCTTTCATGGAGGTTGAATTTGATCGTGTACTACGCCGAATGTCGGTGGTATATCATCTTCCGTGTCAAATGCACCCCTTCCGTGTTCCCGTGACGGTCGTACCAGGTTCCGATACCTTTGTAGCTAATCTATGCAAAAGCTTTACGTTTTTTTACGGTAAATACCGTTAAAGGTATGTCGTATTGGTATTGAAAAAATATTCTGAAGTCTGATAGGTACATTAATCATTACTGTGAATGTGTTGAGAAGACATTTCTGGCAAGGGTTTCTTAGGTTCTTCTTTCTGTAAAATAAGCGCACATAATATTAGATTATATGGTAGAATTGTTTTTTTTATAATATTGTAGATTAATTAAAACCCAATAAGTAAGTACTTAAATTATGCTTTGTAGATAACATCCGAATATTTTGTCTCTCACTTTTAATAGAACTATTGTTCAGCATTGACGTTAATGAATTTACAAATCGCTCAGATGAACAATGATTAAACAATCCTTGTAATTGTGGTGCAATCTTTCTTAAATGAGGAAGTGTTTAACATTATCAATATCTGCTTATAATAATATAACTGATTGTCTTGAAGAGAATGGATGCTTTCGTATTGAAGAAAGTAGCAGATACATTCTATTAGTCGTTTATCAACGTATCATAAGTAGGTGAGACAAAGTAGGTCTGGCACACTCCTTGATAATTGCGTCATCTATTCACGTATGAGTGAATATCGAGGTTATTCAAGTATATATAATGATGGGCTACTGCGCAAAGACAAACGATCCTAGAAGTTTAGTGAAACTGGGTCGTATCTAATTGCTTGGGCATACAAAAGATGGATTACCTTCGAGGTGTACCTTAGAATTTTTGTTTCTTTGATGTTATCGTAATTGTCGAAGTTTTCATTATCAATGCTTTCCTACCAAACAATATTATTCATCGTTTTCCTGAGTAGGACACAATAAAGGAAATAGACGTCAAAAGTCATAAAATGTTACTGATTTGTTGTATATCTTTTCCATGCATCTCACAAATCAACAAGAAATAAATTATTATTATAACATTTTTATGCAACATCTCCAAGTGGCAATAAGTCCTCAAATAACACATTCCTTTCTATTCCTAAATATTGTACTATCAGCCGCTTAAACTCATCGAACTGTCAAAATATAATCTCCCTTACCCAAGTATAACAACGTACAAATTAATTTCCTTACCCACGTGTTAGCTTGTAAGTTAATAAACGTACAGTGTACATTGTCAAGTCGGGCGGAGTCCCCGAGAGGCCTCACGAGGGTATTGCTCGGGCTCCGAGGGCCTCCGGTCCCGTTCCAATGAAAGTGAATGTCTCGACGGTCACGGTCGTTGTGCGGAGTTTGGACGATCTGCTCTCAGATTTGCGCTAAGGAAGTCGACTATTAGCTGATGTTCTGGGGCCCAAGTCTACTAATGTTTTAAAGCACGAAGGTAGTTCGATATCTGATAATTAAGAGTGTGAAGTTGGTAGTGGATGACCGAAAGATTCAAAATTAGCTTAAAAATGAAGAAATTTATACCTTTTGGTAATCCCGGTACCAACTTCACACTATTAACTAATGATCTGATATTTTGCAAAAAGCATCCGACTAAGGTCCCAGGTAGTTTGCAGGTATATGGATGAATGATTCACCTATAGGTTATTGTACTTGATGGTACGTTCATTTTGAACTGCAAATTTTTAAAGGAATGATGATTTCAGCATGTTTAAAGGTATGTTTATCTCAAACTGGAGATGTAAATCTAATTACCTATGATATCTTACTCATACACGTCAATTGTTTAATTCTTTATTTATTTTGCTATCAAAAGGATCTTATCCATGATTATCATTAGTTCAATTGAATAAATGAAAAGCAAACTCATTCTCCCAGAACAATGTTGCTATCCGTAGATCAAATGGTTATTGAACCGTTGCATTGCAAAACGCCACTTCCTGCGCAGCCTGCCAATTGATTTGGTCTTATCGAACTCTATGATTATGTGGTCACAGTGTCCCCTTATTTATTAAGCCTTGCTGTAACGAAATAACTTGGGTTTATTGGAGAGCTTTTATATCATGGTGAAACGTCATGCTATTAGCCTTTTTTAGTGTAGGCAAAGATACTGGTAGATCTGTAGATAATGAGAATTTTCTTGTCCAATCACAAATATTACATATAAATGCTATTAAAAAAGCTGTTATATGATTGTGGTGATTGAAGAGATGTGTATCATAGGTTCAGCCCACTCTGAAAGGGATTATATGAGGTGATATAGTAATTTAGCTTTTACATGGTTTCATTTAACTATAATATGTTATCATAGTGTAGATACCTATACAATAGGAGCAAATAAATAATTCTTAATATAAAACCCTAATGTTTACAGCATCTAAACATGAAAGCATACATTATTAGTTGATTTGTGTTAACGAGTACATTAAAATCCATTTACTAATGACGCACATATCTGGTATATTTTTGGCTGATCGATAATATTAGTCCCTACAGCTGCCTTAATGTGGTCAGAAACAAATAAATATTTATCTTATAGTTGAACAAACATGTCTTTATGTATGTTTTAAATACAACACTAACTAGATACCTTTCTTTCTTTCGTATCTTTGAAACTCTCTAAAGCTTAATGTAATATAGTTATTGGATAATATCAATTAGCAATAGGTTACCAATATTCCATATTAATCCCATCACAACTCCTAATAGTATGCTAAAAGTGACTTAGGACATATATAAGGGTGAAAGTCATAAGGGTATAAAAGGTCGGTGAGTGTATGAAGGTATGTATGTAAGAATAAGTTGGAACAAGTGCAGCGTGGTAGTTACAAAAAGCTCGTAAAAACTTTCAGATTCTTGTCTGGTGAAAGTTGAACGTGCTTGAGAAATACTAATATCGTTAAAGCTATGCCACTTTTCACTTACTGCGTAATACAAGCACATGTATTTGTTGTTTTATGTTATAAGTGTAAATAGCTTATAAGTTTTTCGGCCTATGACTAATGTAAGCTTAGAATTTGCTTCTGAAAAGGGATGCTAGGACTTAGTGTGTACTACAAAATTATGATAAATTTACAAGAACTTTAACCCAGCATTAACCTATTAATTAGAGACAAATGTCAAAAAATAGGAATGTTGGTAGTGGTAGTAGACTAGGTTATCAACTAAGCATATCTAAGAAGACCCTTCCTAGTCTTTTCAACGTACAACATGCTTTAAGAAGGTAGCAGGTTACATAGTCCCAGATAAATAAAAGTAAATGAATTCTCCATTGAATGTCAACTTCATTAGTAGCATTGAAACATTTCTATTAAAATGTCACGACTAGCGAATGAATTGAAGGCTCTAGAATAGTCCGTTTTTTGAACTTGCTAAAAGAAACTCACGTGTGACCTTAAACTGTACCCTGAAGGCATTTGGAATAGTTTTAAATGTCAAATGTTTTTGCGAGACTCCGCCCCGGTTGTATTCAGCCAGACAGGTGTGATAAGGTGCACGCATTCCTCATTATGTAACCAACCCTGAATATCAATATCAGCTAGTACCACTTTTCTTATTAGGAACTGAATGTCAAACTTGCTTCGAGCAGATGGTAGCCGTAAATGGTATTTTATGAAATAATTTATAACCTAGTAGTGTTATCGAGCTTGAACTTATCTTTATTGTATGAATCGCTCATTTCACCCAGTCATTCGTTCTGATAGATAACTACGTTATCGTTGTTATTTGGAAAGTAATAATCTAAGTCATACTTTAGATTGATCTTCCGTAATGCTATCAACTTATCGACCTACATTCTTGTCCCATAATCCCTTTCAGGGTAAACAGAAGCAGAGGTATCCTCAGTAATTTTTAGATAGACAGTAATATTATATCACATTATATGATACAAAGTTCAGTGTTTATAAGATACATAACTAAACATTTGCATAAACACAGCTGCACAAAATACGGCTAAAGCTTACGTTGCATTTTAGTTATTCAAAGCGCATCATATCACTGCATCATCAACTTAATAGCTGATTATTGTTTATACTTTGCATATCGTTCCGTAAACCTTTTCTAACAAAAAAGTGATCGATGTTTCATGAACTAGGGTTGGGATTATTGATATGTATGCTGTGTGAGTAAATACTGAAAAGATCATTTGACCATACTCATTGACATTATATTGAAATACTGAAGGACTTATTAGGGTAATAGCGTTTACCGTCCATAATGGTTTTAATCACATTGTAGCATGTAGCGAGATGTACTAGGCAAATAAGGAATAATTCCAGGAAAATATAATTTACTGATGTTCTAAAATTTCAAAGTTGATATTAACATTGACAAGGTTTTTTCCGCACATAAGGAAACTACAACTACTTAACTAGTTATAAGATATACATATAACTTACCTGTACACTGCAGCTACATTCGGTTGAGTATTTACCCAACGCAAGGTGAAATCACAGTCGACCCCATCACTGGGCGAGGCAAATGTCTTTTTTGCGAAGCCTTCGTAATATCTACGGAGATATGATGGCGAGCTTGGAATTCCTCGTCTCTGACTCATCAGCGATGTGAGAGCTAAGACAATGAGCTACACGATTTGCATTGAAGGAGGCTTTGACACTGTCTGCAACGCACGTGGTTAAACCATAATTTGCGACTTGTGTAATGACATATTATAAGCTGTAATTGTTTAGTTTTGATCCGAAATATTTTAGTTCTGGTCAGGTTTGGTTTAAGGAAATGATCGCGTCCTAAATTTATCACGCTATGTGCTATTTATCCTACTATTTGTCAGTATACCATTTTAAGGATGACACGCAATTTCAGAGTATGTATTATATATGTTATATGCCAAACGTTTGTTTTTCCAAACGTTTGTTTTTCCAAATTCTAGAGCCATGACATTTCATAATTTCTTGTAACTCACTTATCACTTTACTAAAGAGCAAGATAGAACACTAAGCGTCTAGCTTAATTCATTATTCAATGATGTCGCCTACATGATACAAATAATGACGATGCCGAGGCTCAATAGCCGAATGGCCTCACAACTGACTCAATGTTATGGTATTTTCGAGACGGTCCATTTTCCGGTTTAGCAAGTACATACAGCAGTATACAGCAGCATTACGTTTGGAATACATACTAAGTTTTTTTATGCATAGCTCTTCGTTTCATATTCTACATAGCATGAGCTCTGTTCTCCAATGCAATCCTTTTCTGAGTAGCTTTAATTTATGAGTAACTAATTCATTTTCAGTCATCTAGTTTATAAAATATGTTTAGTAACTATCCACATTATAATTTATAATTTACCGTCGTGCAAGGTGTTATCTCGACACTTCAAGTAGGTTGATATGTTATCAGTGGGTTCAGACAGGGCAGACTAATCCTAAACATACATCTTAAAACTAACGGGCACATTATGAGTCTTAAGACTGTTATCTTTAAACTCGTTTGTAATCTTCACTAACTGATGTACTAGATTAGTTCTTTCTTGTAATAACCTTTTACGTGGAAAAGTTATGTATGTTTGTTATTTGAATGTATGGTATGGTGTACCTTATAAGGATGTTGCTTTGTAAGAATTTAACCGTTCAAATACTTTTATGTCGAATGTGTAGAAAATTCATTAGCATCATTCAGCTTAGTAAATTACAATATGAAGACTAGATATGATTAGTATTAAGCTGTATAAAGAATACCCAAATTCCACATCGACATCATAAGCTATCCACAGTCAATCCCAAACTTTCGATACTCATAGGTGTCCTTATAAAAGTACCCAGTAAAACGCTCAAAGCACCCAAGAAAGGTGGAATGCGCTGAGAAACCGTGGCACCAGCACCGTTATCTGAAGCACTTAGCTGATAATTCCTCTGGAGCTATTCCACGGAAAGATAAGGACCAGCATGTGAGACGGGTGAACGCCAATTAGTATTGCGTGATGCAATGTCGCCGTCCCGTTGTGCCGGAAGCAAAAGTTGACGCATAGCGCTAATAGGGTAGCGCTTAATTGCTATCTAGGGATATGCATGTCGCATGCTGGAGGGATTTTGTGCTGTATCTAGCTGCCTGATGGCTAGAAAGGGTTATTTCTGTGTGATATCTTAATCGTAGGTAACAAAAGAGGGTTAAGGTTATTGGGTGTTGATGTTTTCGTTCGCTATTTTAAGGTTTTACAGACGGAATGGGTATCTATTTATTGAAAGACACTCGTTTAAGTATAAGAGGTTGTGAGAGGAATGTAAATATGGTGTATTCAAAGATCAGTTAATGAATAAATGAGTGATATTTATAGTAATTACTTTTATCAAACAAATCAAAGTTATGATAAATAACTATTTGTCAGTGAAGTTTTTCATACAGACTTTTACATACATGACAATGAATTTTTTCATACATGTACCTTTTTTAATGCCGGTAATACATAGTAATTAACGGTCGCGTCTGGTATGATTACGTGAAGTGTCGGGTTCACACGACTAGTGCTCAGCTGTTTGATATGAATGAGACAGATTGTGATCGGAGTGTACAATGAACTTGGAGAAGAACTCAGAAAAGAGGTTTCATTACATCACTGACGTTTTGTTAAGCTAGTTACAGAGACTAGGGAGACTTATGTCTGTTTAGTTCGAAAGATAAAATAATAATCGTCAATATAGAGTACCCGCCACATACGGTGGCAGTAGCCAAACTTGGAACTAAATTTGACGTTTCCGCCATTGCGTGTTATTTTGTATGAAAAGTAAATTTAGTATTACCAGCGTTGTGTTTTTTGCCCACTCTTTGTAATTTTTATGTTTGTTAAGGGTGATTATAATAAATTGATTTCCGGAGTTTCTTGTTAGTTCTTCTCCAAGCTAGGGTCTCCGCTGATCTAACCTCGGTAAAAAATATGTAAAGACAATGCTCAGTGCCATGTTTGAAATAATAGTTTTAAGAGATTCGCGATTTATACTCATGATATAAGATATAAGGGTGTGTATAAGATTGATTGCAGCTGTGGGAAATCCTATGTCGAACAGACTAAACGGTCTATTGCGGACAGAGTGAAGGAACACATAATATATGTAATATATAATAAGAAGGATAAGTCCCGTTAATTATTAATCATGTTTGAAATAGTATAATAAACATATTTTGACTTTGATATATTAATTTGTTTTATTTGAGTTTATAGCTCTGCAACCAAAGATCGTTACAAATGAAACCTATAATGTTTCGAGCCGTATGGCACAGTGAGTGCTAGTTTTGGCGTGTTTACTGGTAACACTGAATTACGCGACTGTGGCGACGCCTCCAACTGCCACCGTATGTGGCGCGATCTCTAGAGATATTCTGAACAGCAATTGAGTACTGCTGCATTGTGTCACTGTAAAGGTCTTAAACTTTCTCTTACCATATAATGTCTATCAGTGATAAAAACTCTTTCAAATGAAAAACCTTATCACACAATCTTATGACTATCCTAATATACTTTAAGTGTTCTTTTTTTACAAACATTATATTACGCTAAATGTGACTAGGAGAACGCATTCAGAATCGAAGTAAGCCTACATTAGACTATATATGTACATTATACTTCGTTTCAAACCAACATCCTTGAGCCTAGAGCTTAATGACTTGAACTGTTCGCCAGGTGAATAATGTGGTCTAGATTCCGTTGACGATTTAGGCCATAGCTACCATATCCGTTGGCTCATAATGACATCCATTGTGTAAGAGACAGGCTGCCTTCAGGTGACTTGGCAACGTTATTAATGGTCGCAGAGAAAATAAAAGTGCTGCGTTGAAAAGCGTTGAATGTGGGCTGATGTTTATGAAATTTTATTACTCCTGTATTCTTGGTAGCTTATTGTTTGTGGTTTTAAAAATAATGGAGATGTTATGTGACTTATTTTTGCAATATAAGCGTTTTTACTTCAATGAGTCGTACATGCGCGTTTTGCATCTCTAAAGTAAAGTGACGTAGCTAACGTGGATTGATTTTTCATAATCATTATTTAATCAGCATCAAAAACACATAAGTAACTCGTGAATGAAACGACATATAGAACAGTTTCTTCTAGATGTTTTCCCAGCAACGTAGAGTTATATTAAGCACATGAATTATGAATGCACAGAAACCATTGGTGTAATGTTTGTAATATACGGTTTAATATGGAAGATTTGGTTTCCAAATATTTGGTTCCAACCATTAACGTACACATTATTTTATTTATGAATCATTTAGAAGCGCCTCTCACTGGACCAAAAGTAATCGAATCTTCTCGAAATCGAAGCTACACGTATCATGTGTCATAAGTTCAGAGTATTCTTCCGTACTATGAATGACAGGTGTAATAGTTATCTCATGATATGCCATTCTTATGCTTATTAGTAGAAATTTCCATTTTGCGGTAAGAAAGTGCGATAGGAAGGCAGGCAATACGCACAGCCCATTGTTAACTAACTGGTGATTATGTAAAAACGCAGTGAAAGTTGCGTCTGTAATACAATACTAATACGCAAGCATCTAATCCATCATGTTCGTATGGAGATTAACTCTTTGAATAAGTACTACAGCTCTTTGAATAGGTAGCTGTTTCCTACATTGTGTTTTTAAAAGGAAAAGTTAATTTGTCTAATCCTTTTAACATACACGCTTCAAGAACATCTCATTCAATTATTTCTTGTGCGGTAGTAGTTGCAAGGTTTGTGTCTATTTCTACCATGACTTCGTGATTTGACAAGTGCTTTAATAGGTACATACATCCATTAAAATCACGCAGCATTCTCTGCAGCGGGGTAGATAAAGATCAAGGATCACTATTTTTCGTGATCAAGTGGTTTAACATGATTATTTATGAGATATCATAGTGAACCTGATATAGTTAAGTTTCGTTATTTTCGAATGTAAAGTACATTCTCCTATTACATAGGCGATATTATTAGCTAGCGAACGCTCTACTGACTTTTTTATAATGTCAGTCAAAAGAAAAATGATATGCCAATTTCTTGCGCTAGTTTCGGATTGAGCCAATCCAAATATAGTTTGTCATTGATCGAAGTATACCTTTCACTGAACAAATTAGATCATTACATTCCTAATTCTATGTTATACGTACATGGATTGTACTGTTTTAACATAGATTCATTGTATGGTGTGTTACTTAATGCACGTTAACTAAACATTTTTATTTTTTTTATAAAATTTTCAGTTTTAGGCAAACTCCAAATGCAAAAAACTCCATCCTATATTGTTTAAGTATCCTTCCATATGTTCGCAATTTTGTATATTATAATAGCTGCCATTCGTTCTTCTACACCACTTATCAGACTCAATTAAAGCAGGATATTTTTTATAAGGCCCCCTAAGTTTATAAAAACATTCCTGTACCGTTGACTGAAGTTGTAGCAGACCTTTCCTGGTAATAGTACTATAAAGTGGTTCCGCCCTTATGCACTTGACGCTGTTCACCCGCAGTTTTTGCACCCACTACCCACTCGAGCCCTCTAGATAATCTAATCTCTATTTCTATGAGCATAAGGTTGAAAAGACAAGGTGAATGAATGGATTTAGTTTCCCACGATATTTAAAACAAGTATGCTTTGATTGGTGATTACGGCGTGAGAGGTATTCCGAGTTGCAGTTCGGTTATGAAATGATTATTGAAACGTTTCGTTGTTATGTCATCGTCGAAATGTTCGATTGTGATTTGAAAATCAATTGCCAAGATTCATTTCAACTGGCCATTTTATTTGTTCTTTTTTATTTAATCGTAAGCTCATCGCAATTGGAAACTTTAATATATTACACGATGAAATAAAAGTGTAATGAATTGTCCACTAGTCTGACCCGATTGATGTCTTGTTTATCGCCTCAAATTAGATACAAAATTTACAGTTTTTTGACGAAATAACTTAAAAAATGTAGACAATTTGATTTCTTTACTGGTATGGCATGCCCGTAGGCGACGAAAACATCTACGTAAGAGGTGATTTTTTATAAAGACATTAGGAATTCCAATCGTAGCTTATCTGGGAGTCTAATCCGATTAGCAGGACCCCTAAAATAGTACAAATTCGAATAGCCTACAAAGTTTTTTGTACGAGAGTCCTTTTTCAATAAGCTGGATTAACGAAGTTTTTTACTTGTAGGTTTTTTGTTACGAAATGTTGGTTATGGCAATCTTGTACAATATAATCATGAATAAATAACAAACCAGTCTATAAAAGACTCTACTAGTGTGCCATGCTTTACACGATCACAATTTTACAAGAGTATTAAGGTATTCACGGTAAACTTTCCTGTGTAGTACATGTATTCCCAAATATATGAAGAGATTAAAAGTTACACATTTCGTCAATTTCAACAGGTTTATTATAATGAAAGGTTGATGTCAAAAGTGCCCAGCCAATCCTCCAAAACATCATCAGAAATTTGCTAATTGCATACTAGCTTCTTAGTCTAAGCTTATCCCATTCAGCCCGAACCAGCTATCTAATATTTTTATTATATATAGAAATATGTAGTTACATACTCGAGTGCCCAGTGGTACGTTTTCGACGTCACAGGAAGGCGCAAGGTCGGCAGTGGAGCGTGGACCCCGCCCCGTGTGAAAGCAAGGGATGCCGACACACTACACTGGCTGACCCTTTCGTTACGGTACAAGCTCACGTTATTGTCATTTTTACGTATCAAGTGAATAGAATGCCCTTCCTGATTGCGTATTGGTTTTGGAGTGAGTACTTGGATTCTACACTTGTATGGGTGACAAAATATGGACGAAACTATTATTTAAGGACGCACATGATCTTGGTTTTGTAAGTCCATTAAAGTTGGGAGCAAAAAGCAGTTATTTGAAAGTTAAACTTTTATTTATAGGATTGTGTTTGAACAAAATAAGAGTTTATTTTAAATATAAGCATAAACAAACATTGTAATTAATGCAAATGGAATTTTTCGATATTTATTCACTCAAGAACACTAATTGTCTTTAAATTGAGATACCATTGATATTGTTATGATTGCATCCTGTCAGGAACTCTTAATAATTGATGTTACATTTGTTACAGTTTTGAAACCATAGATCAAAACTTGTCTGATAAGACTTCTCATAATTTTGAATAATTCATAGCCCTAGGATTAATTGCTCAGTACCCGTTTTCCTATTAATTACAGTTATTGAAAGACACGATAAACTAGTGTTATGGATGAGTATGTTGTTCAGAGCCCTTTCCGAACGTAACCACTGGGCAATGTTTTAATTATAGTTCAACCTGCTAATGATCAATCTTAGACCGATTTCCATTTGTTTAATATTATTCAATCATCTCATGCATCGTGTAATTTGGTATGCGTCTGGTTAATGCAAGTGATCGGTGTGTTAACGAAAAATGCATCGCCTTGTATAAACCGAGATGGGATTAACGCCCTTATGTTTATGTTAGTAGAGGTTATTATGCTATTTATGTTTGTACATACCTGTAGTTTTTGTGAATTCGTTTTTGAATATTCTCGTCATTGAATAGCATATGGTATTAATTAGTATTTTAATAATATAGTCTGATTATGATGCTAAGTTAGAAATAATGAACTAATCCTTTATTTCTTAACTGAGTCATACATAACCAATGACGTGACATACCAATGATCATCAAAGCATTAGACATGATTCAAAATAAAAATAATAGAAATGAAACGCAGTAGTGCGGCTTTGTTCCCGATGTTTCATTAAGAACGTTTATATTTATCAACTACGCAATCCTGATAATTAGATAGATGTATATAGGTACCTATTTTGTATTTTTTTTGTACTTATTTTGATCCACAAATATGTATAACAATACTACGCAAATTCAGGTGACTAATTATTAGATTTATTTCCAATTAATGCCCATTTAAATCTTCAGACCTGTATGTTACTATGGAGTAATGCTAAGTATGGTAGATAATATATAATTTTATTTTGGCTCCATTTTAAAAGCGATAGAAGGAATATGCCTGTGTTTGATATTATAATCATTATATGTCGATATGTCGTATAAATGAAAGTTTTCGTTGACTCTCCATCTCATTATAGTTAAATTTAAATGTTGTCGAAGGAATTTCAGTAAGGCAGTCTAACAGTTTTCGGTTAATTAACCAAAACGATTTATTAGGTGTAAGCTAAACGGGGCTTAAGCATAGCTAAGGCTTGTCTTACACTAGTTGTGGCAGTAAAATGTAATATATATTATTAATCATCACATCGTATTAAAAAAATATCTCAGAAACTACTTGGGAAAAAGTGACTACATAAGATATTGTTATTTTAATAAAGTTCATTAACCTTATCAACCTATACAAAAATTATTATCCACACAATATAATTCATATCAATAAGATTTCGTATTTTATATATTATTGTATTTAATTCTATTGTAATTAAACTAATTAGACTTTCTATGTTATGATGCACCTACTAGAACGCACTAACGTTAGTATAGTGTGATACCGCCCTAATCTCGCCTAAGCACGATTACGTTTCGGGGTTGTTGACGTCGTAAAGTTAACCAATGTTTGGTCTTTCCTCGGTAATCGGACGTTTTATGGCTATTTATTTGATGTTTTCTTATTAAAATAAAACTCTGGTGCATCTCACGTGTGACAGTCATTTACATTCACTTCCTACTATGTACGAGGAATGCGATGTTTATAATAAGCGTGAAAGAAAGAGAATAAAGCCACGATAGTTAAACAAAGATGTATTTTTTCGAACTAAGGAATGTAACGTGGGATATAGTGAGATGTATGAGTTTTTCTCTAGGTGTCAGTCAATTACAAAGGCTTTGACCAAGGAGAATAGACCAACCTCAGCTTTAAACAAGGAGTTCAAAGCGGAAGGAGGGTGTAACTTAATCGTCTATTAACATAGGCCGTCAAGAGACAACTAAGACCTACCCTTTAGTCTTACGTATAACTTATTGTTTATAATAAATATTAAGTAATTTGCCTGTATAGTCAATGTTAAGGACGACGTTGGAGTATCTTCTGTCACATTGGCTACTTGACTATTTCATGAAAAAATCACGCCTTTACTAAAAAACTAGTTATAACTACTTTACCGGATTACTGTAAAACTAGTTAAACAAGCGTTGAACGATATAATATTCTAAAATTAACGAGAAGTTTAGACTTTAATATGCACCAAACAATTTTTATTAGTTCCATGTTGGGAATTTCAAATATAGTTAATTTATCAGGCATTAGTTTTGACTATTCGGAATTTTATGCGAGGTTCCGTCGACGCTCCTGTATTTAAATCTTCCTTATAACAATGTGACTTTATCTGTCAAAAGCCATGCTATCCGATTTCGCGCAAAAAACTGTCGTGCGTAACCTTTTTGTTGGGTGTAGGTAGCGGTTTTTTGTCTCTTATTTCTCTCATGGAATGTGCCAGCAACACACAATGGTCACTGGACCTCTTGGTCAGGTTAATCTGGCTGGGACAGTTTCTATATGAAATTTGTATGTTCTTTATACATTATTTTATTCGTATTTAGGATTTCTTACATGTATGACTTCAAAATTAAAGACTAACTATATCATCAAAAAGAGCGTTTGAAATGATCATAAATCAGTTAATTCGCAATTAGTTATGGACGCATTACATTTGACTACTAACTACGCAAGGGATAATAGTGAAGTAAATATTGTTTCCTATTGATAGCGTATTGACTTGTTCATTCTCGATGCTAACCCTTACTTTGCAAGGCATTATTTGTGAAGTTAAATATTGTTGTATTGACTTTTTCATGCTCGATGTTCACCCTATAATGTCAAAGATTTTCATGTCGTTAGCCAATTTGGTTGGAACGATTTTCGGAACGGAAATTCGCCGGTTATTGAACCGGTTATTGAGCTCAAGACATTTTCACGCATCCGTTTGCGACGATAACGGAAATTGTGTTCGCTAAACGTTACTTAAAATATTGGAGCAAAAAAATAATTAGGCTTACAGTTACATGAACCTTAAACTTGTCTATTACCTCTCGTATCAGATTGAAGGCTGTAGTTAAAAAAAGGAAACCGTCCGTTATTTGTTTGTCATTGCTATAAATTATAGTCTTTTGGAGTGAGTAACTACTACTTTTAAAGGACGTTTACATGTGATCCTAGAATCGTTGTATTCGCAGAATCTTCCTATGTATTCTAGGCGTTTCTTAGAACTTCTAATGCCTATGCTATTATTTTATTGCATTTTATTATTACATATTTGTTTGTTATCCAACTTACTAAGACGAAGTCCACGTAGTTTTGTGGTTTTATACCCCAATCTTTTCGCCATTACCTCGGTGTTTAAATATAGTTATAATCTCTCATCTAACCTTGGCATTTGGCTAAAACAATCGAAGCGCTACTCGTCCGCATTTGTAAATGTCAAATGACAAACACACCTTGAACCCGCGAAAGGCTTTCACTCCTCACACAATCAGTGCTGTGTGAATGAACGTAAAAAATGTTTGAAAACATAACCTTTACGCACTGCGTTATGCCCAGCTACGTGTATATCGGAAACAGGTTTACGGTAAAACTTGTTTTTCTTGCGTAAGCCCGTCTAGTGAGTTGTACTGTTTAAGTTGGAGTAGATCGTCACGGTGCCCAATTTTCGTTAGATGTAATTTATGGGAATTCCTTTGCCTTTTTTTCTAACTATGCTTTCAAAACGCACCTGTAACTAATTTCGGTTATTGGGCATAGAAATTTCGATTACTTTGCGTTTGCTTTGCTAATAAATCCTTATTGGACGAGATTTTATGTTAATTTTATTAGTTGCCGTGTGCGGCTTCATCTTTACCGTGCGACCATTAATATTTTAGTATAGCCTATTGGCGATAAAATTGCAAGATTGCGTCAAGGCCTTATAGTTACTGCATCTTATAATATAAATATAATCATATAGTTAGGAAAATATTGCCCTTTTTATATAATAACGACGATGGTCTCGCATGCTTTTGTCTACAGGATTTAGCTGTCGTAACTAAATGTATTTGTTTTCAAAACTCTGCTCCTGGTAAATATATATAACTGAACAATAGTCTAGAAACCTTTCACATACCTATATTAATGACATCACAATATCGAAAGTTATACCAAGAATTACACAGGTAACTAATGTCTGTTTAAGGTTTTTCCTTCTCCGAAAGAGACTTTCACTTGATCCACGTTGGTACCTCATAACTTTATGAATCACACATTAAACTCCATTCTTTGTTATCAAACAGCACTGGGCATGTTTTAGCGACAGGTTGCCTACCCTTCGTGTCTAGCTTATCAGTGACGTCATCGCCCTTATCACATCGTATCGCTTTCAGTGCATTTTTATGTGCCACCTCGATAACACAATAATAAGTACTAAAGTGCTCAAGTTTTATTTAGATGTTGTATTTAATGACGAAAATAGAAAAAGAAATGTAAAGCATAGATTGGAGCGAACGGATGAAAGAACGGTTGAGAAGAGAATCTGTAGAGTACTAAATGTATGCAGAGGTTTATAGGTATTAGGTATATAGATAGGTAGAAGTGTTAAACGGATGCTAAACATAAAATTAGTTTGTTAAGATCGTAATTAAATGGTGATATCAGACAAACGAGCGTGATGTGGATGTACTCGTATGTATTGGATACAGGCTAAATTATTGTTAAATAACGCAAAAGCGCCGTATACCGACCACTGATAGAGTTGACTACGTAAAACACAAAAAAGATACAGAAAATGTTTAAAGTATAATAATATAAAACGTTCTTTAAAAAGATTACGATATTTACTTTCATAAAATCACAAAGAAAAATATCTAATTTGCCTTTTTCATACCTAAATCTGGTATCAAACTCAAAAAACTTGATTTATACCGAAAGCACCGTTTACAGACCGGCTGACGCCTGACGTTCCTGATTCCGACCACTGAGGTGCCTGATTCCGACCAGCCGTATCTCGCCTGCTAAAATACCTTCTATGCTCACAAAACGAAAGAAATCAAGCCTTTAATATAACCCCGTAATAAGTATGCTACCTGCTTGTAAATTTCTTAAAAAATTTCGATATTTTATGGTTGTTGACAAAGCAAATCATGCTGCGAATATTTCGTAGGTAAAATTTATTTGTCGCGGCCTTAACACATAGACCAGCGTCAGTACCAAAGTGGCGTAGTCCCTCTCTCATTATGAATTGACTTGATATGTAGGGTCGAGAAGAACATTCACTGCCGTTCACCTAAAAACCAGCTTTTTATGATGGTCATGGAGTGGAATTGAAACTAGAGCGTTGCATGGCGTAAGCAATTGTGGAACTCTTTTTGAAACATCCAGGTGGCTGACAAATAACACTCTTGTGAGAACTGAGGGCCTCATCTTTGTCACCTTCTTTTCTGCCAAACCGAACAGTCACTCCATACCTAAACTTATACTGTATTGCCCTTGTTCGCTTTCAAGGCAACAAAAGAGCTGGTATGAGACGGTGAATAGGCGTAAACGAAGCCAGAGAGATTGTCAGGATCGTTCAAGGTGACGATCGATAGTCTCTGCTCATCCCATTAGCAAAGCGTATGTTGATTATCATGAATGCTTTAGAAAGACAGGATAGTATGTCAGAATCTCTATAAGAAGTGAACGATCAGGAAGTGGAACAAGTAAAAAAGTGAGAATCTGGTATATTTGGCATGTATGTTGACTAGATATGGTGAAGGTCATATATAGCGGGGAAGAGACTGAAATAGGGAAATATGACAAACGGGGTTAAGATAGTTTGATGACTGGTCGCTGGTTGAGAGTGGATTCAAAAACGCCGTTCTGGTTCCTACTTTTATATATGGTACTGAATGTTGGGTTTGGAAAAAGTATCACGGTAGCATAATGCAATACAGATCAGGTTCCTAACAAAATATGTACATAATAGAAGATTATGTGATAGGGTAAGGCAATAAATGAAGGCGTGAATGATGCCGTATTAAAGAACATGGTGAAAATATCAAAAAGAATGTTAAGGTTGTTTGGGCAAATGGAGAGGATGCATGAAAGCTAGGCTACGAAAATATTTACAAAACCTAGATTGGTAGCGCTGGATGAGGCAGGCCACGTAGAAGTTATGCTGATCTAAATATGATCTTCTCAAAGTGGGTTTACATAGGGAAAGGAACTGAAGACACACGAGATCTTTATGAGGATCGTTCAAGGTGGCGAACAATAGAATATCCCTATACCGTTAGGGAAGTACAGGGGTTAATATATGTATATATATATAATAGATGTATGCACTGAACACCTGAAACTAACACATGCAGACTGATCCATGTACTAAGAAACCAAAGGTTCTTGAGTTGGACGGATACCGGTACATGGTGATTAAATCGTGTCCAGATTCCGACCAATCATATTATTTCGTAATAAAATTTAAAATTTTAACATATCTACATATTTTTAGTACTTTTTTACATTATTGACACTTGACTAATATAACAATATAGCAAAAAAGTAATTATATCTGTTTAAAATGACTAAATAGTAAGCATTCAAAACATTCAATGTTAGACGTAATGATACGTTTTGAGAATTAAAAGTCAAAGTTTAGACACTTTTTACAAAAAAACTATAATAGTTAGTATTGGTCGGATACAGGTCTTTAAAATAAGAATAGTCTTAAGAGTAAGAAAGTTAACATGAAATAATCCCAAAGCTCATCAAACAAATGAAAAATAGCTTTATTCCCAAAGTACGAAAATCCTGTATCCGACCAGAGTGGTCGGTATTCGGAACGTACTCATTTTATAGAGGACCAGATTCCGACCATTATTATTTGCTTGATATTTTGAATAAAATACGCAAATATTACTTGCTGATTGATATCGACGGTGCTCAACAAACCAATAAATGATATGATGCAAAAATACTACGAATTAAGCAAAGTTTTCTTCAAAATAATCCAGATCTTCGTTTACGCCGATTTATGTTTTTTTCGGATCCGATTTGTCAAAAAAAGTTCCCTTGCGACGATTTCGGTCAAATGAGATATTTGCTGTTAACGTATCTAAACCAAATTTTGTCTTATAATGTAATATAAATTTATGAACTAATTGAGCGCAAATTCATAACTTTAACGTGAAATTTATAAGTTTAGGAGGGAAAAAACCAAAATGGTCGGATACAGGAGGTCGGTCGGTATACGGCGCTTTTACGTTATTTGTACTGATTATGTTTCATATCGGATGAATAAGATAAAATGACTGTTTCTCTGGATAGTTAATGAGTCACTAGTGTTCATTGAAATTATTAATGTCTATTTACTTAAGACGTTTTATTGAGCTAATTATTTGTTAGTTGCGTCACACATTCAAACACTTAAGTTCTTTTATTCCTTTCGAGGTTTCGTGTCAGAGAATAATATTATAAAAGAATAAATATTTTTTTCACACCCATTGAATAATGATGTAATTTAATGAATGTGAGTCAGACAAGAGAGATTAGTCAATATCGTTAAAATTGGCGATTGATTGTCTACTACTACTTTACAATAGATATACAGAACCTACCGTTATATGTAGTGTCGTCATAGTCTTCCGTAGAATAGTTAGGTTGTCTAATGCAATGTGTTTTAAAATAATAATATTTCGAGAACCACCAATTGAACGAGCCCCTTCATAAGTATTTTCAAGACTTGTGTTAAGGGTATATTCCTGGAACCTCACGATTACGTTCAAGTGGTTAACCGCCACGTGTTCTTCAAATAGATCAGTCATAAGCTTTGTTATAGCTTTGTTATACTATTTAAATGCACATCAACAATACTGAATTATACAGCAAAATATAGTATAAATATATAGTGTCAAACCTAACCTTTGTTGCGCTTTAGTATTACTATATATTAAGAGTGAATTTCTGAATATCAGAGGTTCTTTTACTTTGCCATAGAATATTCATTCTAATAGGTTGTTTTCTCAATTGCAGCTAGTTCCTTGATGCGGTGACAGAGTGCGCTGGTGACGATGGACGCGGCGGACAAGCGGCTGCTGGAGCGAGAGGCGCTCCGCACCATGATCCAGCAGTGGAACGCCAACCGCCTCGACCTCTTCGAACTCAGCGAGCCCAATGAGGTAAACAATACATACATACACATCACGCCTGATTCCCTGTAGAGGGGTAGGCAGAGATCTTGACAGATCACGTTCGCTTCATTGAAACTCATACGCTTCCTCATACACACTCAAATAAACAGGTAAACAACCCTTTTTGGTAAGGAAAAGTACTGTATTTACAGTTGACACTGGATACATAGGGACAAATCATATAGGTTAGAGATTGTATTTTGTCATCAATATTTTATAAGAATAATCAAGAAGAAACATGTTCTAGGCTGGGACGTAAAAAGAATGCTAACTAGGACGGAATGTCGTAGGAGGCGACGAGGGGTCGAGGGGGTAAATAGAATCTATTGGGCTAGCAACCTGTTACCAATGTTCCAGTATGACATCGCTACACCAATATGCTAAAAAGTGACCTAGGAGATATTATATCACCGAGGTTCTCTTCACACCGAAAGGGATTAAAGGACTTAAATATACATATTTCATAACAATACCATAAGTGGGATTTTTTGTTCTGGGGAGGTCGAACTGAAATTTGTGCCAAAACGTTATCCTGTGTAATATAAATTGCACTCAGCTAATGATATGTAAATATACATTTGAATCACACTAACGTAAGAGCAAACAAATCATCGTACGTTAAGCAGAGCGTAATTAGTGGAGGTTTTCATACTCATTTGCAAGTCAAAGGCGGTATTTCGTGGAAAACTCGCTCGTTGCTTTCTAAACAAACATCCGAGTAGTGCGATGGAAAGGAAACGCTTAACAGAGAAAATTATGAGGCGATGGCCTCAATGGGACATGATTAACATACATGATATACATATACAGCTCATGTACTGTACGCAATCTTTAACCCGTTTAAGGGTTTTAAGGCGTTTAAGGGATGGGCAAAGCTTCTGATGCGTATCATAATGTTTGTGTCGTCGAGAGCATTGATAAAAGGTTCCTAGCACATACTCCATGGGATTCAATGGTCACTTGTTACGACATATCAATAGTAACATTTTACACAGACCACTTTAAAAATAAAGAAAAATAATGTAGATTAAATGAATAGCTAAGATAGTCTTCATTTCAATTAGTTACTCATCCAAACTTACTTGGGCCTATAATTTATTGAGATCGTTGCTACTAGCTGGTAGACATTATTGGATATTAGTTGTAATAAAAAGCATCAATAGCCTTAGGTTACTCTGATCACTTATTATCTATGCTACACAATTTACATTGGCATCACGTCTATAATCCCAAGAGGAGAAGAACCTTGAGGTTAAATACTCCCGAGAATAAAAACTTAATACTGCTTTATCTACGGACATGCATACGCCTAACGAATTTTATACCTTTCGGGGTAATCAAGGATTTCAGCCATTTTCGTCATTGCGTAGGTCTTAGCCTAATCAAAGCTCATGTTTCACCAGATAGCCAGTAACTTAGGATCAGGTTATAAGTGTCGCGTCAAATACAGACATCTTTAAGAATATGTTTCTTCGCGATGCTGTCTCCCATAGAAATTCATATCACATTATGATCCAGGTGGTCAATATACCATATCACGTCATATTGTTAAACTTCGGTCCAACTATAACCGATATGTCAACACAACTACGTAAAACTATTGTTCTATGTATCCCATTCAATTGGCAACTACAGCTGTTGTGCTATCAAATACCATTGCATTATATTGAGGGCAAATTGGCAACAATGTCCGTTTATCAGTGGCTCTGGTGTTAGTGAATGTGTCACGTTTGGATTACATTTATTTGTTCAGTAGTACTAACTAAGGTGGACTGTGGAACGTGGGTGGTCCGCTTTATTGATAGTTCAACCTATTTTTATCCATAGGTAAGCTTTATTCAAGGCTCATGTAGTCATAGCATAGCGCGGGAGCCGTTGATTAATAACATACATACCCATTCACGTCTTTAAATCCCTTTCGGGTGGACAGAACCTCTGATATATAATATCATATAGGTCACGTTTTAGCATGAATATTGGGGTTGCGATGTCGTAATGTAACATTGGTGATAGGTTGCTAGCCCATCGCCCAATAGATTCCAATTACCCCTAGACCTTAAATCGCCTTCTATGACATGATGGGAAGAATGGCAGCTAGTTATCATTTTTTTACGTCTTTCAGCACTAGACAAGTCGTGTCGTAGTAAAGAAGTGAATTAGTTAAACGATTTATTATCATTGATGCAATGAGGCAGCACTTTTTCACAGTATCTAGTACTTGTAGATTGTTCACGTGGTAATGTTATCTTCTTTCTCTCTAAATCATAGACAATATGTATAACTTACACATATTGACCTCTGCAATTCGTATCTATATGTAGGTTGCAATACATTTGTACTTACGCGTAGATACTTACGTTTTCTATGTTTCTCTTAATAGAGGTGCAAGAGGTTAAAGGCCAAGTTTCACTAGATAGCCGGTACCCAGCTT
Organism: Leucoptera coffeella; assembly: GCA_030578115.1. NCBI lineage: Eukaryota > Metazoa > Arthropoda > Insecta > Lepidoptera > Lyonetiidae > Leucoptera > Leucoptera coffeella. Next base: position 50,234 of record JAMBLF010000076.1, on the reverse strand, counting down.
GACAGGTGTTGATTCGCCGTATACTGTTTTCGAACAGTCAGAATTTGCTAATATTCTCTTAGTATATGAAGGTTGGGAAAACCTATAAAAATAAGTGTATCCCTATAAATGAAGTGAAAGTGGAGTCTTAGGAGCAGGAACCATTTGGGTCCTGGATCGCTGGCTACCCCTTTTTCTAAAAACGGCTTGTATAGACATATATATGTATCTACATACATCAACAAAAACAGGCGATTTCACCATGCCTCCACTGGAATTGATCTCACAACCATACACCTTGTAATCTTTTGTCTCTTAAATAGTTCTTAAGGTAGCATTCGGTTCTTGGAGACGGCGACGCGAGACCGCGACTGTTTGACTACGCGACCTTGGTCGCCTGTCGCGAGGCGACCCCTAGCTTTCCGATGTCAGCGACCGCGACCGGCGACATTGCCTGTCTTCCCGGTTTTTATGTGTGATGGTTGTGTTCTATTGCAGTACGATATGTCGGACAATTTATCCGCAGCTAGGAAAAGAGTTATTCAGCTGCTTTTGGAGGAAGAGCAAGATGATGATAATCTTATTATGTTATTATCTATGCCTCCAGAAAAAAGGACGAAGGTCGACTCAATTTTCACATCGCGATACGAAGAGGGTTGTTTTCAAATACTCATAAAACGACATTTAAATTATAAAGAAGAAAAGTTCCGAAAATATTGTAGGTTAAATAATAATTTTGACGTGCCATCTAGTCGGTCTCGCGGCGGCACTGCCTCCGACGCGACCGAGTCGCGGTCGCCTCGCCGCTCCCTGGCCCCGCCCCCCGGTCGCGCGTCGCGGTCGCATGCATTGTTTAGTGCTCCATACAAATTCATACAAAGCAGTGGGTCGCGCGACCCAGTCTCGGTCGCGGGTCGCGGTCTCGCGTCGCCGTCGCCAAGAACCGAATGCTACCTTTACATGCTCCTTTTGCTAATAAATAGTTGTTACATGTTTGTTTCTCTTGGTTTCCAGAACTTGGAGTTCCATGGGGTGATGCGCTTCTACTTCCAGGACTCGGGTCAGAAGATCGCCACCAAGTGCATCCGGGTCGCCTCCGACGCTACGGTCAGCGATGTCATCGGTTAGTAGAGTAATATAAATTAACACTCTTGATTATTAACCCTTGCGGGATCGACGGAGGAACAAGTATCCATGTTTGAAATTGTGGAGATAGTGATTCTATTGCTAGCTTATTCTTTATGATAGTTAGTCTACATGGTAATCAGAATGTCACTTAACAAGATATGATAAATCGTGTTGGCATTTACAACCACTATGACGAATATTTAAAATTCTTCTGATATTTCTCTGATACTGGATTTATTTAAATTAGACCAGACGTAATACCGTTGGATCTTATAAATATATCAATAGATGACTTTAATTTGAATATCCCAAATCTTATCATCATCACTGTACTTACATTACATATTCCAGTCCTAACCAATCATTCCGACTATTCCAGAGATCCTGATCGAGAAGTTCCGTCCGGACATGCGGATGCTGTCAGTGGGCTCGTACTCCTTGTGGGAGACGCACGGGCCGCACGACGAGCGCCGCCTGGCTCCGCACGAGAAGCCCCTGCTCGTGCAGCTGAACTGGCACGCCGATGACCGCGAGGGCCGGTTCCTGCTCAAGTGTACTACTGACCAGGTAAGGGCACGAACTATAGTCCATTCGCGTTCAGAAAATAGTGACGTCATGCTAGTCAGAGGGTAAACTGGCCAATGAGACGTGAGGAAATGAGAAAAGAAGGTATTGACCAATCGCAGACAACCGTTGTCACGTCTCATTGGTCGAATCGTGGAGACATGATGACGTCACTATTTTCTTAATGCGAATATACTATAAATATAAAGAGGACCCGGCGAAAGGAGCGGTCCCTGTTATGCGGCGCGGAGTCTAAATGGCGTGTTTTAATTGGTGCGGAGTCTAAAAATGTGTAGTAAAAAGATACCTATGTTTTGTCTAACAAAATGCCGTGTTTTAATTGGTTGTAATATCTCTCCCCCATCCATCGTACCTCGTTTCACCCCGCGTAATGCCACGCTAGTTTCCGTACAAATATTGCGTAAAGCCCACTCCTCTTATTATTTACTTACTAGGTAAAGGGCATTGTGCAAATGTTGCAAGTAGCTTATAGAGACTTCTTAAAAAGATACATGCATATACATCACGCCCATGTACCTATAGAAGGGTAGGCAGAGATCTTGGATCCCAATCAGTTCTGATCCTGACAAATTACTTTCGCTTCATTTACACTCATACACACTCGGCAGTTATAGGTTCTACCAACGTCTCCCATGTTCAATACGTATAAGAGAGATAGAGAAACATGTATTCACTGCTTGTTCATAACATGTGTTAGAATAACTACGTCCGATGAAAAATCTCCCAGCCGAGATGTACTAAGGCAAAGTTTCATTTACGTAATTAGGGTCTGCATCATAGGGACACATGCCTAATCTATAATAGTACTGACTACTCGTCAAGATATAATAGTCTTGATGTGTTTTTTTCCTATTATAACATAAGTATAGGTTTTGGGGCAAATACTAACTGCTGCAGGGATCAATGTTCCACTAAAAATAGAGTGTTTATAACACATATAAAAAGGATACCACGACTTTGCGGTGTAATCAGAACGTATCAATATTCGCACATGACTTGTATGCACTTTTATGCCTAAAAGAAACAACGTAGATATATTTATTCTATACAATATTTTAGGATTATGTATGTACTACACATTCGCTAACATTGTTCCCAATTCCATCTTTAGACCTCAACCCTGCCCCCGGTGAGCGAGAAAGGCGACCAGAACTTCAAGAGGAAACTGTCCAAGCGCGAGAAGAAAGAGCTCAAGAAGAAGGAAAAGTTGTCCCAGATGAAGTCGGACGCTGGGGCTGATAACAAGCCCGTTGCGGAGAAACTATACAAAGGTAAACTATATTGGAACTAGATCGGCGGAAGTCTTTTGCGACCTGCTTTAATCGAGATGAATGTCGCAGTAGTCAGGGATTTCAAGGATGAAACTAGCTGCTTTTCTGCTCCTAAATATACAATAGTTTTAAGAGATTCGCGATTTATACTCATGAATCATGATTAATAACTAAAGGGACTTATCGAGTAAGTTTTTATATAATAAAGTTACCTTTATTAACCCGATAAGCGATATGTCCCGTTAGTTAGTAATCATGGGCATAAATCGCGAATCTTTTAAAATTATAGATCACACTAATTGTGCTAGAGCTAGTATAGTATAATATTTAGTACACTATTACACTAATTGAACAAACTCCTTGGTAAGCGTATTTAACAAAGGCTAATGATTGAACGGCGCGTGATTAGCTGAATCTTAATCTGTCAAGAATGTGATCTAGAGCAATGGTGCAAGAAAGGATATAAATATGTGTAAAATATGTAATCTCACATGTAAAGATAATATTGTTATGTCTTTTTGTGAGTACAAGATGGCCTTAGAATTAGGAACTCCGCCGTTTTTAGTTGATCACAGAAACTTCCAACACTTGCGAGATCCTATTGCTAGTTAGTGTTTATGTCTTTTATCTTTTTATGATTCTTCAATTTATTGTACGTTTATTTTACCAAGTTTTATCCTAACCTGAATCCCTCTGTTACTTCCAGAGCTGCCAGAAACATCATTTACCCGCAGCATCAGCAACCCAGAGGCGGTGATGCGTCGCAGGAGGCAGCTCAAGCTTGAACGGAAGTTGCAACAGTTCCGGTCTAAAGATGGCGGGCCTGATACAGGTATTGGGGGAAAGAAAGATAGTTATTTAGTAAACACCATACATAATGTATCCAAAAACTCAACGTCAGTGTAATAGTTGTTTTGTAAATGGAGCTTAATTAATTGCGCACGATGTCCATATGTTTAATTGTATGTAATGTTACTTCGTCCCAAATGGATGGATTGATAAGAGCGATACGGTAAATGACATACACAAATTATCTCACTTAATTAAAAAAAGAAGATATTCAATGCAGTTTATTTTCGACATAATTATAACCATTGAGTCCTTAACTTATACCGTTCTGAGTAACTCAAAATATTCTATCTTAACTAGTGCTAAGTGTGACTGAGAACTTAATAAATCGATTGGTGTTGTGATGATATTCATAATATGTAGTATTATTGACAACTTTATATAGCCATATCCTCTAACTAACTTCCTATGACATCGAGAATAAAGCCAGATACTTAGTATTTTATCCACATCCTATACTATCATCATTCTTATCTCAATCCTATTTTTGCACCAGGTGGCACGCTAAAGATCTACGGCTCATCGCTATGTCCAGACGTGCCTTACAAGACGCTGCTATTGTCCATCGGAGATACGGCGGCCGGAGTGGTACGAGAGGTACTCGATAAGTACGGTCTATCACGACAGGATCCTACGCAGTTCTGCGTCGTACAGGTTGGTAGATGTTTTGTATAGTACACTTCACTAGCGACCCGCTCCCGCTTCGCACGGGTATAAAATATATAGCCTACTCCCCACTATTTAATGGATGTTATTATACATACAAACCTTCCTCTTGAATCACTCTATCTATTAAAAAAACCGCATCAAAATCTGTTGCGTAGTTTCAAAGATTTAAGCATACAAAGGGACATAGGGACAAAGAAAGCCACTTTGTTTTATACTATGTAGTGAATAGAACCTAATTGTCGTGGATCTGTATGTAAGGTACAGGCTGGGACAGTAACGCATGGGTATTGATTTTATTAGTGTGATAGATTAGGACGTCACTTACATGTGTGTATGATATGTATGTTACAATTATCTCAAACAGCCTAGTGTGTATGAGTAAGTGTATGAATAATAATGAAGCGAAAGTGATTTGTCAGGATCGTGATAAATGGGCATCCTTAACTTGCCTACCCCTCGGTAGGGCAACGAGCGTTTTTGCGAATTTGTATGCATGTAAGTATCAGCTGTGATCACTACGTGATGAGCCTCGATCTCCAAAGCAATTTACTATGTTTATTTACTTTAGGGATGTACTTAGGAGAAATGTTGGTAACATATAGCGCAATTTTTGTCAAATGAATATTGTAAGTAAACTTACCTGTGCATTTAGTTGTCCTATAAACATAAACATCGAGTAACAATTAGTAGTTAATATATCCTAATACGTTTGTAACAAACAAATAATTAATCATATGAATAATTAAATAACATACGCTTCACATACGTTTAATTCAAATCACATAAAAGCTGGTATGGCTATTCGTTCAGAGATGGCGTTAGTGAGCACATTTTATTTTACAAATCATTAATGTTAACTTATTTAGTTCCTTACAACTATTGAATATAAAACTCAATTGCAACCTTTTCGATTGACATGTCGTAAGAGGCGACTAAGGGATTTGATGTCCAGTAATAAATATTTATATATACAACTCTTATTACAGAGCAATGCGTTACGTCTTAAGAATTTCTAGTAACTTTTGTTGTGCTTCTAGGTGGACGCGACAGACAACTCGGAGTATATCCTGGAAGATGATGAGTGCCCCCTGGCCATCGTTATGACGCATCCACATCACAGTAAGTACTATAAGTTATAAGTAAAAACGACATAAATAAACAGTTTTTTATTTTATACAGACATATATGTACTTCGTAAGCAACTTACATACATACAGTTTACGTGATTCTACCATACATATGTATTTTCTTATTGCGTCTTTAATAAATATTCTAATTAAAATTTTCAATGCGAATATTATATCTTTAACTGATTGCTTAACTATTATAGTGTTTCTCATCATATAAAGTTTTAATCTAGATAAATGTAATTTATGGATATCCAGTTAAAAAAAAGAAACAGCATCGTAATAGTTCCATCTTCAACGTAGTCGTAACGACAATCGTATATAAGGCACCGCTTTATCCACCTCTTTAAGGATTCGAGGCGTGAACGACGTATGCACGTTCCAAATTATTAAAGCGGCCATTGAATCGGATTTAGCATGAACTTGACACCGTCGCGTCGAAAACAAATGAAACAAAACCTGCTTTTATTTTCGTAACTGAGTGGGGTCCATTTTTTATTTTGTTTTATATTAATTGGTAGATGTGTGCAAATAATGACATTCATTGAAGAGTCGTAAAGTAACATACATACAAAAAAAATTGTTATAAGTTTATAGTTAACTAATTTGTAAGGAATTGTAATGCTTTATAAATATGATTTGTGTTCATATTTTAAGCCCATACCTTTTATTTATCAGTATCGTTAAAGTCTATGAAGAACTTTAGATATTTATTTAAAACGACTTACGAATTATGCAAACATACTGTAACAATAAATTAATCGGAGCACACAAACATTTACTAATCATTTTAGTATCCCTACTTTTCGTATTTGTTTTAGCCACCACACCGTGTTAGTTAAATCACAATGCATAGACCGTTCGCGTCGTTGCCTCTTTGTATGCTTGGATGACCTAGGTACAATGGACTATACTAAGCTAGACAATAAGGGAACTAAGCGCTAGTACTAGTGCTTACATGCTATCGTACTTCCCATCCTTGTTTAGGACAAGTCAACGGCTTTATTAAGCCACGCCCATTGAGAATATACGTGCGTTATGGCAGTTTACTAAGGCAATATTGAATGTTATAAGTTGTATGCTTTAATTTTTCTAGGTGATATTTTTTAATGTAGTATTAAAGCTAGTGCTATTTAAAGTTATGGGCTTTCTGAAAATCGTCCAATAATAAGGCTAAAAATTTCGTTAGTGAACAAAATAGATTTTTTTAGAAATTAAATGATTTACCGTGTTTATTCCTTAAAATAATAAATACTTAACAAATGTCATTTATGATGATAGATATCTGTACTCTGCCTACATTTATTTATAGAGAAAATGTCATGATATGTATTATTAAAGGACACTAAAGTTAATCCCTCTTAAAAAAAATCCAAATTCACCATAGACTAAATTTGCAAATTCGCGCCAAGCTAGCGTGGCGTGGCAATGGCGGTAAACAAAAGCATGTGACTGCGGCCAGAACCGGTCTGCCGGCTGCCCGCCCTTTGTCTTGGGTATTTTTAACCATCCGCAGTTCGATGTCCGGTCCTGTACGAGTTTCTATATGCACAAACTGCCCTTGGGTTTTGTTGCCAACTTAATGGTGTTTGTGTGGCCAGTGATAGCTTAGTTGTGGAGGCAGCGACGTGTTTCTGTTGAATGTTGTGTTCGTGTTTAGTGAGATAAATAAATAGTAAATATTTTTTTATTTTTTGTGTAAAGGCTACTCGACTCTAGGTCTAATTGAATATAAATAAACGTTTGTTGTTTATAAGTTTTTATATTTGTGATAGTGTATGATTTTAAAGTGATGTTGATAATGTAATAAGTGGATGTTACCGTGGGTAACAATGGGTTTATCGTTATGAGGTTAGTGTCTTAGTTTAGTTCAATAATTCAGGCCTTTCTATAATTTTTAGTTAGAAAAGAACCTTGCCTTAATTGGCTTAAGTGGATTTATATCAGAAATCCTAATAATTATATCCCAGGGGAATATAATTATGTATGAATTCGCGAAACTGTTGTGCGAAGTTCCTAATTGATCTCGAAACACCTAATGAGGCACCAAATGGTGTCTGGAGTATCTAATCGTACTCCCTGGCTGTTTGCTAATCTGCATAATTTATTAGTAGCTAGCATTCTGAAGGAAAATCAATTACAATATATAAAGTTTGGGACTTTAGTTTTATAGATAGTTAAACTACTATATGACATCTCGTAAAAGGTAATTTTAATAAAGTAGGTTGAACTTTGACTTTAATTTTATAACATACTGCATGACTAAATATAAGAAATGACAGCGAGAACTTTTTGTCCAGTACAATAACGTCAATTTCTCTTTATTTACATGGAAATGTTTTTTACTTACATAATCCCCAAAAATAGCGGAAACGTTAATACGAAGTCCCAAATCAGTAGGTTAAATGTAATATTACTTAGGTGTGTGATACAAGTACTTGGATCGGATAGATCCTATATCAAATGAACTTTTTGGTGTTCTATAAATATGTTGAAGACAGCTGTGTTTCATGCATCATGTAAAAAGCACCTTGCATCTAAAGGTCATGTTAACCTCCCTTCCACCTGCTGACTTAAGTTATACATTATAAAGTGCTTATGTCTTCATAGATATAACATGACATGAGTGTATATGAGGAGATGTATTTGAGTGTGAACGAAGCGAAAGTGGTTTATCAGGATCGGGACAGATGTGTGATCCGTGATCTCTGCCTACCCTCTACAGGGAATTAAGCGTGATGTTTATGTATGTATTTGACAAAGTGTTAGTTAAGAACCCCAGTATAATAAATAATGTCCTTACTATGTATTAAGTCTACGTAATTTATCGCTGTGTTAGTTGGGACCTGAATTAGACAAATAAATAATTATTTTTAGACAATTACATAATTTATTTTATTAGATTAAACTAGTCTCAATTACATAATACCAACATAATTAACGGTACGAGTCTCAATTCTCTAATATACTACGAAAGATTTATAGAATTACTCTATTCATTGAAACTTACCAAACTTTTAATTAGTAAAGGGTTGGTATTCGAACTCCCTATAATGTTAATTATATTCCATATAAAACTTATAGTTACGTATCTACCTGTCCGACATTAGTCAGGCGATAGACAGGCTTGCACCAATTCGTTTGTGCCTTTGAGTAAACCGCAGTTAACGCCAATGCTTATCCAAGAGATTAAAGCGAAACAATGACGTACCTTTGATCTGGCGGCTTTGAGATTGCGGAAAGCTGTACAGATTATCAGGTCGGGTATTGGTTGAAATTGGTACAGGAAATGGAGGTAAATGAGGATTGTTGGTGGATAAAGTATAGATGCGTATGACCTCTTTGGTGGCTAATCAGTTGAATAATGATTGTTAGGTTTTGGATTCGACTAAGGGGTTAATAGAATCTATTAAGCGATGGGCTAGTAACCTGACACCAATGTTCCATATAACATCACAATGCTAATATTCATGTTAAAAGTGACCTTGGAGATATTAGAGTCTCCAAGGTTCTGTCCACCCCGAAAGGGATTAGAGGGCGTGTATATCTATAGATTCGGTAGAAACAGTTAAGAATGACGCTTTCCTTTCCTGCTAGAGAACTAGAATTCTAGTCATATTGACCCAAATATAATAATATTGTTATATAGTTTTTTCGGATAGTACTAATAATATGAGGGGGTTTATGGATGTTAATGATGCGAAAGTAGTTTCCAAGAATTAGGAAAAATGTGGTTCAGTGATCTCTGTCTACCTCTCTGTAGGCAGACGGGCATGATGTGCATTTATTTATAGAAAAGTCCTTCTAACCTGTTCGGAGTGGATAGAGGGATTACAATTTAACTATACTCGAGCCGTAATAAAACTTGTACTTTATTATGTTTACATTGAAACCCAATCAACCATGTCTCTAAGGACATGATTCCGTTTCTAGGTCGGTCATTACGTCTAATCGTATATAATATGTATGTTTATGTGAATAGGTAGCTTTTTTGATCGCAGAAGTTAAGTAATGTCTAGGTTTTTATTTAGATGGGTGACCGCTCGTAGCTCTATGGGCTATGGTAAGATAAATGCACTTAATTGTCCTTGCCAGTCATTGTATTTGCCTTATGAATTTATGGAATTCACGTAGGGTCTGATCACCCGAATCGGGATGACAGACGTGATAATAATATAAACTGCATATTACAAATGAGAAATGAACAAAACAACAGTGCGAGGTATTTAGTAGATTACTAAAGAGCTATAGCGACTATTTGTGTAACTTAGTTAGTTTTTTGTGCTCAGGATTGTTAGGTATTTATCTTTTATCTATACTTAGGTATGTTTCCTCCCGGTGGTTTCCCTAATGTAAACAACAATATTGTGTCTGTCACTTACACATGCAACAGTAAATCAATGGAAAGATTTATGTTCAACAATCTGTCATATTAATATCCGGTAAATTTTTCATCTATGAAACATTGTTCAACATTTTAATACCCACCTATTGTTGCTTTAAGCTATTAACACCTACGCTGCACTACAAATTTTAATAGGAAAGTAATTTCAGTTGTTATATGAGTTGGAGTGTAAAACTAATATGAACGTTTAATAGCTCGTACCGTTTGTTTCCACTGTACTTCACCATGAGTGGCTGAATGCGTTTTACTGCTCTCCAGAGAGTAAAGCTCAAAGGCTTTGATGGGTTATGAAATACTGTAATAGCAGTTGAATTTAATAAAAGGTTATTATATTGTTCATTGAATTCGATTAATTATCATTGAGAATTACTAAATTATTATTTAGTAATACCTCGTAGTTAAAGAATGATATCTAAAAATCATTTAGATAATAAATAAAATGCGTAAGATTTAGATTTGTATATGTACTCATCATAACCTGATAATACAGTCACAGAATACCAACTCAATAGCTAATACAAACTACATATAAACTGATTGATTTTTAGATACAAGAAGTATCGTCTCCAAACAATGGGTTACGCCACATACACGTTCGGCGTTTATATGTACTTCTAACGATCTCTACAGCGATCAAATACTGACTAAGAATTTCGTTTCGTTTATTCAATCGTTTCTTATATGATATTATAAAGGCAGGTGTTATAAATGATCTTCAATATCCAGACCAAGTTATAATACATTATCGTATAAGAAACTTTAGTTGAATTGAGAAAGCGTCACCCAGTCTTTGGGTTGTCACTTGGCAATGTAAGTTGGCACCCGACGGATATTGGATGTCTGCGGTCTAATAGATTTGCATGCATTACTTGGGAAGCGATTCTCTGGCAACTCTGTAATGGATGCTATCGATGTCTTAATAATGGAGTTAAGGTGTATTAGATATGATAACTAGCTGTCTTTCTGGATGATGGAGGCGATTGCGGGATTAGGGGTCTATGTAATTTACGAGCGATGTGCTAGGAACCTGTCACCAATAGATATAAATGACATGACTAATCAAAAATGAATGCAAATAGGGATTAATACGATAATATGTTATCGCGGTTATGTCTGAACGGGATCAAAGGACGTGAATATATTATAGAACGTAAGATTAATCTCCATCATTTGATCTTTAAATGTTACTAGACGACAAGCCCTTCATGAATTCAATGCAATTTATTGAATTGAATTGAACATAAGTCTAGCAGAATCAAATTGACGTTTATGTTTGGCTTAAGAACTAATTGACTGCAGTTTCCGTCCTGTTGTTCCACATAGTGTTGGTTGGACATGGGTAGAACATCTATTTACGTACGTTGAAGGAAACGCTTCCTTCGTTTTATTAGGTGTTTGACTTGTCACTCTTTTAATATACTGCGCTTCGAGATCGTACTAAATTTCGTACATGTTTCTTCAGAACAAACGAAAACAGAATGAATGGAAAAACAGAACTCAAATAAAACTCAATACATATATACGAACTATAACTTACGTCCTTTAACTCCTTTAGGATCTAATGGAAACTGCGGAAGCAATACAGCTTCATCCACTTTTAGCATAGGCTTGTGATTCCATTGATATAGAAAATATTTCAAAAATATCCGAAAATGACTGGCAAATTAGCATTCCTATTAAAATTAACCCTACTCGTAGCACGAATTAAACAAATAGCCAAGGCATTAATTTGACATCTCTCAAGAAAATGTTCAATTTCCTAAATGCATCTTTTGTTGTCTTATGGCATCTGATTTAGTTAATGTATTAACATAAGCAGCGCTAAGTTGAACTTAAATGCAATTAACATAAACGGTGTGAGGAGGATGTTTAACATACTGCGATAAGGGAAGCCTTCTTCCGTAACGGAAAGTGGTTATGTAAAAAGCCCTTTCTCGTTTCGTCTGATGAGTTACTTACATTTTATTTTAGATCCAAGTTGCATGTTGACTTTTAATACCAATAAAAAAATCTGTTCAATGTTATATTCTATATTGTGTCGAGAAATGAAAAACTTAAACACAGCCAAGTAATATGTTTTACTTATTAGTGACAGTTGAGTAAACCATCGCGCGATGGATTCCTATTCTAGTCGATAATATTTCAGGTCCTTATTTTCCTCTTACACCATTTGCGACAAGGAGCATTATTTTCACCAGACTAGCCCAAGAATAGACTAGACCCAGATGGTATGCACATATATGTATTCGTCTCATTTCAAATACCATCGAATGAAGAGCAAAGTAGGGCCAAGATTTGCATGGCTAGCGAACCTTGTGGTTGTTCGCACTCCAATTCACATACTGTGGTACTTAACTCCAACTTCTTATAGTGTTCCATGTTGACTATCTGATTGATAGACATGTATGTAACGGCTAAAAAGGGGACTGGGTCTAAAGAAACTTGGAGTTTAGCTAGTAAATTCAACTTCGTAGATATGAGTGGTCACTCCACATTATAAAAGGATACAATAATTTGTATATTAATTCATTTCATTGTATAACCCAACCCTAATTTATCATATTAATATAATAACTATTTAAAAAAAACATCAAATCATCCCACGGTTCGGTAAGGATTTAAAATGGAATATCATTTTCTAATACTTACTTAATAAAATTTTCATATCAAAATGATAGCACTAAGCTACACTTAGAAACTAAAAGTCAGCATTTTCGCCTATGTAAATATTCCACTAAGCAGGATTTTTAAACGCCAATGCGCCAACCCTTTTGTTTTGCTAAAGACACAGTTTTAATAGACTTGACTAACGTACTGTTTGGTGTCTTTGTTATATAGGAATATAGTTGTAAACGCAATTACTAACATATAAACGGAAACTTAAACACATCGTCGTTGATTCAACAAGTAATGGTCTCACAAGTACCTTATTCCTAATACAATCCTAATCTAAACTTGGTCATCTTATTTTCTAATTTAAATAATTTTGTCCCACCCAATTATGTCTGTCACCCTGTTTTATATTCATTAACATGTTAGCATACAATGGTATGTCCTGCTGGGTCTATTTGAGGCTTACTCTGTAGTCGAAATGGTAAGCCAGTGTCGCTCCCGCGTTCATTAGGCTAGGTCGTGGTCGCCTTCGGGCCCCGGCCGTAGCTCTATTCAGCCATGTCGGTTATTATTTCGCGTTCTTAGGAAATTTTTATTTAATGGTCTCTCTATATAGACGTTTGCTTTCTTAGCAACTTTTTGTTTCGTAGAGTTTGGTGTATTTTTAAATGTGTTAGTGTGAATCTTTGTTTGAAAACAGTGGGATTTGTTTTGTTTATTTATGGGTATGTGTTTTTATTCATTTATTAGTGCGTTAAAATATTAATAAAAGTGTGTACGGCTACGGTACGGTGTAAGGCTACATCTTTAAGTTTAAGCACAAGAAATGTTCAGAAAGTTATATAAATAGAAAGTTACAAGTTTAATTCTTAGAAGAACAACGAGTTTATCTATAACTGCCGAGTGTCTATGAGGAGATATTATTATGGGGAATCCTGTATGTCATAATTACACAGTAAGATTTCACAATCAATGTTCACCCCTTTTAAACTATAGCCGTGATGTTTGTACTGTAAAACAATAAATTACTAATGGCCAGGTCCATTAAAAGCAACCTTCACATAGTTATGTCTCTTTTGACTAATGGCTTTCTACACCGGCGTTGTTTTGGTTTAAACTGTAGATACACTTTAGTGCTACAATTCTTATTTTTATATAATATCTGTTACCCTAGCGAGGTAGGCAGACATACAGGTGTCCAACTGCGGTATTTGAAATAGACGTGTCTGTCATAAATGAGAAATTGTTATCTCTGTGTAAGCCCATTGTCATATTTATTATTTTAAACATACATATTGTCATAGTATTTTAAATGGGCCACGGTAATTTAAACTTAAGTTTGACTTACACATAAGTATTAAAAACGTCAATACCTGATATCCCACAAAACGCATATTAAATTTCACTAACCCAAAAATACCAACTAGGGTGATTTACCCTGATAGCACAGCTATAATCCTAATTCTATTCATATAACATTCAGACCCCTATATTTATTGTAAAAAGTGACCTAGGAGATACTAAATCTCCGAGGTTCTTTCCATCCCGTAAGGGATTGAAAGACGTGAATGTATATGTATGTATATAGCATTGAAAGAATCTTTTAACAATAACGCACATTCACGCACTAGGTGTAAAGGTGAATTGTTAATCTAGACAAGAGGGTTTTTCGCAACAAACACTAAACCAGAGCCTGGGAATCTAGCCTAACGCCAATTAATGCGTAAACTGGTGCCTTTTAAACCATTCGTTGGATTTTAACTTATATTCACGCTTCTACTTAGGTTGAGAGTACTTTTAGTTCTTACTTTAATTAATGTAATTCTGGTTATTTAGAATTTTGCATTTTTTCACCTCGAACGGGTCTGACAAAACTCTTTTACCGCACTAATCTAAGAGTTCCAATAATAATTCAAAAGAGTTATTTTTTTGCAATGAAACTATTGGGTGATTGGTTATGAATATAATGTGAATATTCCTTATTAATGCTAACAGACGACATATATTGTGTTCAAAGGATAGATGGACAATGAGCATATACATACATATGATTATTAAATACATATTTAATAACATGCATACATATTTTATCGTAGGTCTTTTAGTATTCTTTAAAACATGAATAAAAAAACCTATTTCCGTAACAAATGAATTCTCTTGTATTAATAGGCTTGATCGTGTGCTGTTCAAGTTTTCATTCGTCTAGTTATTAATATTTCATCGAAAGCCTTGTTCGGCGCTGCCTATCGATTTTTCACTTTCAAGACACATGGCCAAGCTTCTATTCAACAGCTAGTCAATTTATTCCTATATTATGTTAAGATACTCAACACAAGTGTAAATATGTTTTATTTCGGCCTCTGCTTTCCTAATAAGATAGCCAGAGGCAATTGATTGCTACCTTGAACGATCATGACAAATCTCTTGCTTCAAGCACATATATTAACCATCTAAATGAACATATATTGTTCAATACGAAACAGATTAAGTAACCTGAGAGTATCAGTATATAACTACTATTAGTATGTACTAAGTATCACTAAGTATGTATTATTCTGTTGGTATACCAATAAGTATGCGTATTGGTTAAAGGCAATGAATCTAGGTTGGCCTGGATGCAGTCAACAATCGCTAATCTTTATTCCACCGGCCATTGTGCTGCCTAATCCGATCCTTTCATTCGTGCTCGTATTATAACAGTGGGAAACCAATTCTATCTGACGGATGACCTTGTCAATCACCTGCCTAATACCTAAGTCACCTAACTAGTATAGTATTAACTTGTGACCTAAGTCAATATAAGGCTCTACTTTAGAGGCCTGCATTTCAGAGAGAGTAGGAATAGATGGGATAGAATGAATTTAATGGGTGAGGTGCTAGTAGCTGTAATTATTAAAGGCATCATTTTGTAATACCGTAATATTGCCTCGAAGAATAATATTTGATTTTTACATTTTGCAAAATTAATTCCCATTACACATTTTAGGGACCTACATAACAAACGCAATCGCTTGCGATGGAAAATTTATCATAAATAGAGAATCATTTAAAAAGATACTTACTTATGTGAAATCAGTAATGGTTTTTTAAGTAGGCAACATTCCTTAGAATCAGCATTCAATCTCAAAGCAGATAATGTTGCGTAACTGTTTGTACACATAATCATGTATACTCGTACAATCGTTTATTGTATTGTTATGTGTTACTTTCATTTTTATTTACCTGTTACGGCCTCTTTGCACAATAGGTTATAAACAGCCTTCAGGTATCATTGAGATTGACGCATAACATATTAAATTATAAGAGTAACACTTTTGTACGTTAGCTTTACGATCAAACCCTTTAGGTGATGTCAGAGAATTGAATAAAATTCACATGACTTGAATGATGGCATGACCACGCACGACGTTGCTTAACGTTGGATATAAGAGTCTGTTTTAATACGTTCTTCTTACTAATTAACTGTTGATGATTAAAGCGACATTTTGTTTTGGGCTTTTTGTCTAATAAAGCGACGTCGGAGTTTTGTCAGAATCGTTCTAGCTAGTGATATTAGGTCTATAAGTAGAGGTACTTAAGAATGCGTTTATGATTGTGAATATAGTTTATATCTATTTCCTATCGGCAAATAGCAAGCTTACGTCATATCGGGTTTTGTAAACAAACGTTATCCTAGAACTATACTATGGTACCTAGGTCTCCTAAAATCGTTAACCTCCTGGGTGCAGTGTCGTCTAATGAACCCAGGTGCTCAGGAAGGCTCCCAGGCTAATGATGTTGACACAAGGCAGCCTCTCCTCACAAACGTGTAGCGAAGGCACAGTGGTGGTATACCTACATCGTAAATAAATAAATTCCACTCTTATGTTTTATTTATGGAAATTATAGGAATTGTACATATGTATGTACTTCATACACATCATGTCCGTTGCCTTAAACGAGATTTATATAACAGAAACTTATTTACTCGTGCTTGCCTTGTAATATAGAAAGGATATGCGAATAGCATTTCATAAAATTACTTAAAACTGCGAGCTATTAAATAGAATGCTCATTAATATATTGTCGGGTAGTGTGAAACTGTATCGTCTCTGTATAAGGCTCTTGCTAAACTAGGTACATGTTCGAGTGAGCCACATCTCTTATCCTGAATGAACTACGCCTTGACAACGGATGACTTGCCGTGTCTTGATAATGGAGACATTATATACTCACGGTCTTTGTTTCTTAAAGCATTGACTATACCGAAAGGAGACACATGAAATTTCTTAGTTAATCCTTTTTCTCAGAATTTTCGGAATGTGTAAAAAATATTGCAAATTGTGGTTAAATAATACATAAAATCTTACTTGGCCTATCACAAGAAAGCTAGCTTACATACA
Source organism: Leucoptera coffeella (assembly GCA_030578115.1). Taxonomy (NCBI): domain Eukaryota; kingdom Metazoa; phylum Arthropoda; class Insecta; order Lepidoptera; family Lyonetiidae; genus Leucoptera; species Leucoptera coffeella. Next base: position 33,226 of record JAMBLF010000076.1, on the reverse strand, counting down.
AGTGACTCAACACGTCCTGTAAACCCTTTCGGGATGCTCACAATCTCGGAGACAAATATCCTTATATCAAAATATCCTTGGTCACTCTAACGATTCATTTTGGAGGATCCCTTTTTAGCTTCACCTATTCGTCACTTAGCATCTTTTGACACCTATCTTGATTGTCGCAGGTTCGATAATGTTCCACGTGCGGCGTCGGCCGGCGGACTCCCAGCCACGGCGCAGGAAGAAGAAGGGCGGCTCCGTGTCCTCGGCCGTTCGCTCCGCCCACGAGGCGGTGCTTCTGGAGGCCACGCCCGACGGGACCGCGCTGGACAACGGCAACCGCGTCCGTATCACTGACGCCCTAGAGGTACGTAGCCCTAGTTATCTATCTTACGTACAAACACATCACACTCGTCACCATAGAGTTGGAGAGTTTTTTCTCATCATACATATATTCATGCCTCTACGTCCCTAAGGGAAAAGGTAGAGACTAACGTTCGCCGCCTGGAATGATCCTGACATATCTGTCACTTCACTGCTGCTTCACTCACGCCCATAAACCTCTTACATGCTCAAACAATTATGAGTTATACGAGTAAGTACGTTCTTCTCACTTTTTACCTTTTTTGCGGGTGAATAGAAACTCAGAAACAGTAACATCTTTTCAGTCTCCTTTAGGATTATTAACCTGCTTGTGCCATTATTGAATATTGGAAAATACGAACATATTATCCTAAAATGCAATTTGATAAAAATAAGTTACATACTAATATATATAATCTAGAAAACTTAAGGTTCTTTGTTTCTATATTCCAGGTGGGATCTGTAAGCGGCGCTGGTCTGCAGGTGACTGGGCCATCCATCCAGGCACGGCACTGCGCTATCGCTCCGTCAGTGGACGGCGGCTACATGATCACGCCGCTGCATCCCGACGCGCAAGTGTTCGTCAACAACCAACGCGTCATGCACTCCCAAAAGTTACAGGTATACTTTGTTGGTTAATTGGGTTGAATATCCATTAATAAGGTTTCAATGGCTAAGATCAAGGAGTAAATCCTAGTATCATTCAGTTATGTACAAGCAATCATAAAATAGACTGCAACAGTTACTTCGAGACTACACGTCGCTAAACTTCGTAATACCCAAGTTAGATACTCAAAAGGAAGCGCAACATTTGTCTTTAAATCTATATCATGAATTGTAATTGCATACATTACAATCCTATCTAAAACTTAAGAAATATTTGTTGGTAAGCTATAGGCTAGATTATTAGGTGAACACATAGGTTGTCAATACCCATAATATGATATTAATACTTTTTTTCTCATTCCAGCATGGTTGCATCATCAAGTTCGGGCGGGTGTCAACGTACCGGTTCGTGGACCCGGCTCAGGAACCTCTGCTCAATAGAAACCTGTCACAGTCCCAACACTTCGGATCTGGATCTATCTATGACAGGTAATAGCAACATGCAGTTAGAGCACTTAGTTGTTGTCTTTAGATGTTGACTCACCCTTTAACTGGATTTGCATGCCACCTATTTGTCTGAGTTGTGAAGCAAAGTTTTCTTTTGTCGCACTAACTTTATAAGTTGTTATTTTTACTTCTACTACGTATTCCCCTAACGGGTTTTCTTGAAAATATAGCCATTAAAGTTTTAAACTAACTTACATAAATAACTATTATACACTCTGATGAGTTCCATAACATCGCTGAACGTTTTTAAATTGTGTTACATTAAAAGACAAATGGGTGGCGTTTCTTTATCTCACATTTAATTCAATCGTAGAACAGATCCGTTCATTCATTCAATCTTTGTAACTGTCAACTGATTCCTAATACAGAATCGGTTGTAGATCTCTAGTCATCTTTGTTTTTTTTTCTTTTGCATGTTAATGTCACTGGCTCACCTCCATGCTTGTGTGCTCATTTAACAATTAGATCGCCGACGTCCCGGGAAAACGCGAGCGGTGCCATGTCGCCAACTTCGTTAGCCTCGCACCAACCAGAGACTACGGAGACCAATATGAACGACACAGAGTACCAAAGAACGATGAGTCCAGTCTCTCACGACGCGTACTACAACAACGATACGTCACAACCCTACAACAACAATACTTTGAAACTCGATAACGAATCGATGTTGAAGGAAGACTACAGGGATGATCAAACTGGCTCCGTTTACGATCAGGAACAGAGTAGAACCGGCTCCCAGTACAAGGATAATTATGAGACCACGTTTGACCTAGATGGTAATGTCGAGACCAAGAGCATATGTAGTGCTAAAAGCGGAGGCTCCGGACACGATAACAGGTAAGGCGCACTTGCATTGCTGGACGACGTATGGTACAAGTACACTCGAAGTTTGTTGTATAAACTGATTCGTAATGTTTAAACTAATTTACGCCAAAGAATGGTCACATATATCTAGTAGGTTTTTTACTTTAAAGATTCGTTACTAGACTAATACAAGAAACCGTAATTAATTTATACTTAACATATTGTTGATTCTTTTGTTATAACATTTCAATAACAAGATTAATTTAAAGAGGGTTCTATAGACAATGTACATACGTCTTGCAGCAATTACGAGTATGAGATAAAATTCAAATATGTAGAATTTCACAACACATCTATTATCACTATTATTGTTGATTGCTAATTAGCACTATTGGCGTTTTTAGTGTCGCATACTGTTTTTATCACTGACTTATTCAATAAATAGTTACCACTATATTTATTAAATTAGCACATAGAATAGAACTATAACAATGAATTTTAAAGTGATAAAATATTTTGTGTCATTTCTGAACAATAAATATGAATTGTGATAATGAATTGAATATTTATATTTAAAATAATAGTTAAAATTTATCTTGAATATTTTGCACTACATTATAACAATATTATAGAATTAAGTTATGCATATCAATATATCGAGCTTCAATACCTAAATATTGACATTGTCTAAATAATCAAATACATTAATTATCCATAATTTACATTCTCAATATGAACATATCAGTTGTAAACCAATAAAACTATACCTATTAACACCTGTATCTTTCTATAGAATGAGCACCGCAGCGACCGGCGTTCGTCCAGGCCAAGAGGCGATTCTTCCAGCTGTCCTGGAGTTTCCAGAAGCCGGCCAGGGACAGTTCCTGGCAGCTGTCATCACCAGGCTGGACCCCCATGCACCGGCCTTCAAACTGGCGCCTGTTTACACACTCTATTTGTGTGCCAGGTAATGTAAAATATTGATTATTAGATCAGAGGATAGTTCATAGTCTATAGTAATTGGTACTATACAAGAGTTGGAACTCTTTGTAACTCTAAATCTTAAACGACTAGGGATTTTCATCGAAAATTAGCTCTTTTTCGAGGATAAGTTATGTGGACAAATACCTATATGGATATATTTGTTTTTAATGATATTCCTATTTTTTTTTATTTTGCTATTGAGTATATTAGTAGGCTTTCACAGACTTTATGTACAGACTTTCAAAATTAAGACAATTATCATTCGACCTTCTGACTATTAATACAGGAGTCTTGATCTTTATGTCTTTGTGTGTCCAGATACCGAGCCTCGACGCATTACCGGCCGGAGCTGAGTCCGACGGAGCGTGCGCACAAGTTGACTGCGTTCTTACACCACGTCGCCACACTCATACACGCTACGGTACAGGTAAGGCAATTTTAAACTATACTGTTAGATAAAACAACGATAGATGTGTATAGTCGAGTTCTCTATAGAGCATCGAAGTAATGCAACTTACATAGTACATGAATGGGTGACCATAAATAAACATTTATTGAAATTTTTAACTGAACTAGCAGCGACGGCCTAACCTTCTTTTACTTCGAGTACTGGATTTCTGATGAATCTTGTGAATCAATCAATTCTCTGAACACCTTGACTGCAAATTAAGTAAGTAAGGATTTTAAACTACACTTCAGAATACACACACTGCAGTTATAACCACTTGTACTGTCACCATTTAATACATACATTATGTTTCAGGAGCGATGCATGGACTCAGCAGCGCAGGCCTTCTGGATGGCGAACGCGAGCGAGCTGCTGCACTTCCTCAAGTGCGACCGGCACATCTGCTCCTTCTCCGCGCAGGCGCAGGACCTGCTGCCTACCACCGTGCAGAACGCCTTCAGGTAATATATACGAACGCATATATAAGTAGGTTTATATATCTATGAATACATGTTCAATCTACTGGTAGTCAGCATGTATAATGATTGAAGACATGGTAGAAGCTCAAAGCTTTAAATCCAATCTTCTAGCTATATAACCAATACTCACACGTCCTTCTGTATCTTGGCAGTTTGTTAGCTATCGCTCAATAGATGCTGCAAGAGTTGAAAAGCAGCTTGTAAGCGTTTAATTTACTTTCCTGACTGTCACATCACTCGTATACACAATACTCGTCTTTGAATAAATAATGTCTTATCAATTACTCAAATTAATCAATACTCTCAGCGTATAGGAATGTCCAGAAAATTAATAATATAAACAGTTAAGCTATCAAACTAAGCTACATTTAAAATAAAATAAACCTTAGTTACTTACCAAGGTGCTAGTTCAATTTGTTTAAGTGTCTCAATTATTATTACTACTCCACAGCAACCTAGTATCCTGTTTTCAAGAGGAGTTGCGTCCGGCCCTAGCGACGTTGAACGCGGCGCACGCTCTCGACGCGACTGAGGCGACGGCGCCGACATTACAAGCGCTTGCCGCCGCCATGGTACTCCTGCGTCGGTGCCGCGTCAACGCCGCACTCACTATACAGCTGTTCTCGCACCTCTTCCATTTTATCAATGCTCTGTGCTTTAATAAGGTGAGTTGGTGTGGTGTTTTTGGGATTAGTTTGGAATATGGTATTTGTGGTTATTAAATAACATACATACATAGCTTGCCACTCTGTCTACAAAAGAAAAGCAAGAACTAGAACAAGAACGGATCTTTCGTTTCATTGATTTTTTGTAGTCGTTTCATACATATTTGTGGTTATAAGAATTACTAGTGTCAGTGGAAAGTTATATGGTAGAAATATGTGTGTATGTTTGAACCATGAAACAGGATTATTAAATTCTCCATAGCCTCTATTTAAGCTTCTATTTTATTAAATAGTGACATATTGAATTATCGCTATCTAAGATGTACATTTAATGTATTTTATTGTTTTCTCAGTTGGTAACGCAGCCGGGACTCGCCGATGCCCGTTGGGGAGCCTCCCTATCATCACGACTGGCTCTTTTAGGGGCTTGGGCAGAGAGACAAGGTCTAGAGTTGGCTGCTGATTGCCACTTAGCCAGGAGTCATCAGGCTGGTAAGTTTTATTTTCAATTAAGAATAGAACACGAAAAATAAATTTACACAGATACTGAAATATATACGAGTATGCATTAATGAATATATTTTCGTCCGTATATCCCAGTCATGCTAACATTTTTTAGTTACTTTTTCCACACTATTTTGGTACTAATCGTGCGTGAGACTATGATATAAGAAAATCGATTCTATTGGTCCAGTCACCAATATTATAACAAATACTATATCGCCAAATACAATTCATTCACACATCATTCTTCACAATCACAAATTCGCCTTAAAACAGAGAACAACGCCAATACATCATAATTTATTTCTCTATTAGCTCGCCTGATCCAGTCAGAGTACCGCAGCGCGGAGGAAGTTCGCGCAGCCCTCTCGTCGTGCTTCAAGCTCAACTCCGTGCAAGTGAGGGCTTTGCTCGCGCATCACGCGCCCCCTGACGTGCTCGAGGCTGCTGCTGCGCACGCGCGGGCCTTAGCGGACGAGCTATGCAAGGCTGATGGACGAGAGGTATGTACATTTGTACAATTATAAATATAGGGGCCAAACGAAATTGCCTTTATTTTATTATATTACTAGTGACCCGCTCCGGCTTCGCACTTCTGGCTATTTGATGGATCTTAATATACATATAAACCTTCCTCTTGAATCACTATCTATTAAAAAAAACCGCATCAAAATTCGTTGCGTAGTTTCAAAGATTTAAGCATACAAAGGGACATAGGGACAGAGAAAGCGACTTTGTTTTATACTATGTAGTGAGGAAACAAACGGTCAATATTGTACAATAATTCAATGCAAGAAATTTGTGCAATACTTGGAGTTCCCTATAACTAATTTAGTAGCATTTGTGATACAAAAAGAAGGAATTTTGTACAACTAATAAGAAAAAGTATCAACTAACTAAGACACATATACGAAATGTTAATTTTATTGAACATTGCCCTTGTATGTACATGCCTTTTCTAATTATTCACCACTACTAAATATGTAGTATAGAGTTTTTTGAGAATTAACTACTACTTCTAATTGAAGGATAGATTAACTGAATATTGAATAACTCGAATGTCTATTTAAATGAAGAGTGATATATTAATGAATTTTAATAACTTATATTTAAATGAAACTAGTTATGATTGCTTTGTTAATTACTTAATGTTATTGTAATTAATTCACAGATAACGTTAGAAGAGAGCGAGTGGTTGGGGGTTGGCTTGTTGATTCCCGGGGACGGGTTCAGTGCGGAAGTAGTGCGTGGAGTCCCGCCGGGGTTGGCAGAGTTCATAACTCCACTGCAGAGGGGAGGTCTATGCCGATTGGCCCATCAGCCGCATGCCATCGGTGTTTGGACTGTCTACATGACTGGTAATTATTAATTCCAAGCTTCTTTGGGACTAAGTAAAGTAATACAAGTGAAATTGATCGTTGATCTCCATCCTTTTTATTTTAATGCGTCAGAGAGTTCATATGACTCAAGTTATTGCTTTAATGCAATGTATATAGCAATCGAAATTTAAAAAAAAATCCAGTAAATGCAGAGATATCACATGTTTTCTTTTCTGTATCGAATGCCATTCCTTTAGTACGTAATTCTGTAAATTTAGCTAATTATACACACTAAATTATCATAACCATTAACTCTTGCGACAGTGATAGGTAATAGATCGTGTCGCCATCTACACGTATTCTTTATTACCTATTTCAAGGGATATTACGAGTTTGGCTTTGATAAATATGCATGTATTTTCTACTGGCGCAGGATACGGCACGCCCCACCAGCGGCGGCCGGCGGAGCCTCGCGTGCAGATCATCCAGCTCAACAAGAACTCCAACGGGATGGGGCTCAGCATCGTGGCCGCTAAGGTGACTAGCCCATCACCACACTCACATTTATTCACTCATATTTATTGTTATAAATTTGTGCCGTGTTAGTCTGAGACAATATAATGTAAAGTATAAATATAAAGTATCAACCATATTATTCGTAGTATGTCGGGGCGACAAGGGGTAAATTGATTCTATTAGGCGATGGGTTTGGAACCTGTAACTAATTTTACTTATTAAGCTATCAAAACCAAATTGGTACTACTTGTATGACTCCAAGGTTGGTAGGATAAATAATTATTAAAGTTAACGGTGAAAGTCTGATTGTCTCGACCTTCAAGTCACAATCAATATAACACATGGACTATCGCATAACTCTCATTTTTGTCTACATTAATAAATATGAGGACTGATTATAAGCCATTAAATATGCTTATTGGTACATAATACTTAACCTCCTACAACAACAGGGTGCTGGCCAAAGTAAGCTGGGCATCTACATAAAGTCAGTAGTGCCGGGAGGGGCGGCGGCCGCGGACGGGCGCTTGGCGGCTGGCGACCAGCTGCTCTCCGTCGACGGTCACTCCCTCGTCGGCATTACGCAGGAAAAGGTAAGCTGGGAGTGTTGTAGTTTAATAATAGAAGTCCAGGATTTGAGAGAATTGTGTGTAAAACGTTAACATACTTTGTGAAGTATGTTTTAGAGATTTTTGAATGTTGCGTGGTTTTTTGAAGCCGTGTATTTATCTGCTTTATTAATAAGATTTAGTAGTTATATACAGTTATTATAGCTTATGTAGTGTGTGCTAAGGGTAGTGGCTCGAAATGTTATAAATATATTAAAGAAGCTCACATTCTAGATTTTTATTTATGTATAGGATAGTTAAAATGATTTAATTTATAATGAGCTGTAAACTATATATCATATATATTATCGATATTATCATCTTTTACTTCACTCCTGCAGGCTGCTGAATACTTAGTGCGTACGGGTCCTACCGTAACCTTGGAAGTGGCCAAGCAAGGGGCTGTATTGCACGGACTAGCCACTCTATTGCATCAACCTGCCTATAATCCTAAACAAGGTAAGACATATATAATTTCATTGAATGGCAAAGCAAGGTGATTTGTTTTTTCGTAAATAAAAAGTTTTCATCTCATAAGAGGCTTTATCAAAATACCTGAAATGATTATCCAGTATCTATTAGAATGGTTAATGCAGTTGCGACAGTTTCATTTTGATAGTTAATCGTCATAACATATTATTTTATGAATAAGCCATGTATATGTTATAAAGACAGTTTGATTTTCAGCCTACGGTCAATCTTGCAACGGCCGTTGTCATCTAATAGGTGAGACGAGTGAATCTAGCTCAGACGACACGGAGGACATTTCTGTTCCTAGTTTTCAGCCTCAGTATAGAGGGTTTGTCCCGCGACTCGTTGTTACAGACGATACTAACAAAGAGAAGTCCAAAATTCCAAACGGTCCATCGAACCGAGTTCACAATTCGACAAAAGTTCTTGGACCCTTACCTTTATTCAAATACGTCTGCGATGGAGATCAAACTATATTGGACTTGCAACAAAATCCTCCTGAAGTTCCAGACCTACCGTCCAGCTATGAACAGTCTAGTGACAGTGGAGAAGCGGTCTGCCTTCCACCCAAAATGAAGCCAATAGACACGCGACTCACCCTTGACCTTTTTAAATCGAATGGCAATGAAAACGAATTCTACAGGAGACGGTGCATAGGAGTGGATGAGTGTGTGAGCGCCTGTGAATGCTGCAGAACACCTCAGCCGGAGGGGCCGAGAATACCGTTCATAGATGAAGCTAATACAGGGCCAATTATTTATGAAAGTGATTGCAATACAAAAGCGGTGACTCCTAAAATTAGGAAAATATTTCCGTCCTTGTCCATAGAAGATAAACCGTTGACTGTAGACGTTTACTGTCAGACACCTGATTCGGCTGTAGAGTCTCCGAGAGTACTTAAATCTAGAAGTACAGTTGTTGATGATACCGAACCTGATATTGATTTGGAAAAAGTGAAAGAAATCGACGGTCGACTCAGGAGAGCGTTGTTCAAAGTATCTAAATCGTTTTCTAAGTCTGACACAGAAGGGTTGTCGACCTTATCACTTCCCGAATCCTCTTACGTATCAACTAACAAGAACTTAAAACAAATTAAACAAGTGACTCGATCACCTATCAAGAAACGCGCAAAAATAGCGCTCGATAGCGTAGGTAAGAAGTCGTGGAAATCGCCAGACGAATATCGACCTTCTGTCGGCCGAGTTAAGGAAATAGCTAAACGTTTCAATAATATTAACTTAAGGTATTGCGCTAAAGCCTATGGAAGGAATTGCAGATCTAGTCCAAATCTGAGTACACAATACGATGATACGTACAAAAGAAAAGAAAGTCTGCAAAGTAGTATTAGTTTAGCTGATATTCAATATGAAGTATTGAAGAGCTCAGCTAGTAACACGAAAGAAGAAAAGCTGACAGAAGAAGAGGTCAAAAGTATATTGATACAGTTAGAGGATTGGTCGCGATTTGGCTCTAGAGGTAGCGGAGATACCTTGGCTCAGGGAAACGAATTCGAAATACCAAACCTTCCTTCAGAAGGGCATTCTGACAATGGCTTTGTTTTCAATGAAATAGTTCACAAGGGACCGAGAAGGATCACACTAGACAATATCATAATTCCATCCAATAAATATATTAATTCGGGTGACCCGAAGGAATCGATAGTTAAAAGCAAAAGCTTTGATGATAAACTCCCACGTGTTGTGTCGATGGTGCCTCACTCGCAAGCGTCTTCCTTTCTAGACGTTTCTGTCCGCAGCGATGAGAATTCAGAGACCCTACCAACGTTTGACCTAAAATCGAATTCTTACACTAGCGTGGAAGAGAAGTATTACAAGAGCCATGGATCGCCACCGTGTAAGAATCACGTTCAACACGCATGAAATAGGTGTGTCTCATAGTCCACGCTGCACGTAATACAATAGTTCACCTATTTCGTCCCTAGATGTCGTTTTATTTTATTTCTCCGTTCAGTTGGATCCTAGGTTTATTTGGTACAGCATGGGTCGAGTTTACGTTCTCATTATTTTGTTTGTTTCGTTCTTTTTGCTTTCCACTTCAGCTGTCTTATTAGTCACCTACTTGTCTCGTATTACGACTTCGTGGCGTCTTATATCCAATATTTGTAGCACTTTTATCTTAGTAATAATTAGGTGAAATGAACAAGAATGATTTAGAGATTGATTTTGAAAAGAAAGGAGTGAATGGTCGTTAAGGAGGATTAAAGATATTTGGTTGTTTCTAGGAGTATTTCATGTCGTTCGAAACAATATTTATTCGCAATAAGTACCGTTCTTAATTTACAAATATAAATCCACACATATCCTTTTTAGTCATTTTTTTATCCTTTTATTATATTTTTTACACTGTCTCGTGTCTAAATATTGTCAGTTTCATATCAAAGAATATAGTTCTAAAGCGCGATTGTTTTCAGGGAGCGCAGTGCGGCGTGCGTCGGAGCGGGACCTGCCGTCTCGGCTGGCTGCGGAGCCTGTCAAGCCCAGCAAGAGCACCCCTGCTTTGCACCAGGTCGCGTCCCCACCACCTCACCAGCCCCCCATTGGGCACGGGTAAGACTATTAACATACTGGTTACTAACTCTAGATGAAGTTTATTGCTATTTTGCAACCTGAAAAAGTAGAAGAAACAACGAGCTGTGTTTTTCTGGGTTGTCATAAGAGGTGACTAAAGAATCTATTGGGCCATGAGGTAATCTGTTACAAATATTTCAAAATGTCTACCTACTTACATAGGTAACCCACCATGTAATATGAGATTATGATCGTTCATTCTGTACTTACAATAACTCCCTGTATTAGAATAATTCAAGAGAACATCTCAAGACATACTAACATTAAAACAGAAAATACTCATAGTCTTTTTTAAATTACTTTATATAATTTATTCGTTTTCTTTATAGCTCAAGCGGCATGATCCCCACAATGCCGGGGGCGGGGCCCTCGTGGGGGCACAAGTCCCGCAGCAGCCACAACCTGTCGGCCCCCAACGTGGCGCAGAGTCCCCCCGATGGGGGCTTCTACCAGAACCTCGCCTCCGTGCAGTCCCAACCGCATATGGGTGATAGGTAAGTTAATAGCACGTGAACTAAGTCTAAGTCTATGTTAGTGTATGTCCAGCAGTGGCATAGGCTGATTGATTGAATCCACAAGGGATTTTGAGTTTTTCTTTGTTTACTCATTTCAGACTTATATGAATATGAGTGTATGTTTGTTACATCTCATATATGCTGACAAGGCCTTGTTGATTCGTACTTTCTTACTGTATTATAACTTCAAAACTCTATAAAAATAAATTGCAAATTAATAATACATATTATGCTTCAACTTGGAGCATAGTAATATTATTCTGATTATATAACCTTTCCAGTTTCTTCGTATGATTTAATTCATATTCTCTATTAAAAACAATGATTTTATTCTAGATGGTCCTCGCTGCGCAGTTCGACGGGCAGCAACCGGCCGCAGTCGGCTCATTTCAACGCCTCCAACAACGGAGAACCTGCGCCCGACTCCCCGTTGCTGGCACATCAGGTAAGTTATCACAAATGTACATTACAAATGTAACTACTTTTTCAAGGAGTCTTTACTTAAATTTAGTAGGCAGAATATAACTTAAATTTAGTAAAACTTTACTAAGAGTTCTGAATTCTCCCGTGAAAGTCTCATGTAACTTACGAGCATTTAAAAAAATTTTATACAGTTAATGAAACCTAGACTATTCTTATAAGAATTCGACTAAAACCCTCTTTCCACTGTTTCAGAACAACCACTCCAGCCAAATGTCGATCCGAGCGGCTAAACTAGCAGAGATGTCAGAAGAAGTGTCCCGAAGGCAGCAACAGCAGTACAACGGACCCCAGAAACAGTTCATCCAGCCGCAGCCCTTGCTGTCACCGAACAACCAGCACCGAGGATCCAACCAGCACCTGATGCAGAGTCCCTTGATGACGCACCCTCAAAGCCCACTCCTCCACCATAGCCAGCAAAACTTAGCCCATAGCCAGCAAAACATGGTCCTTAATCCGCAAAACATAGCGCTTAGTCAGCAGAACAATATGTTGAATCACCAAATGATGAACCAGAATTTGATGAATCAGCAGAATATGGGAATGGGTCAGCAAACGATGTCGCCGCTCGCTCAAGAACCCATGTCTCCGATGGCGCATCACATGCAGAGTCCGAACCAGCAGATGTACCACGGCCAGCATAACATGCCGCCGCCTCAGAGGTGTGTATAAATAATTTAGTTTTTTCTGTACGTGGCCAATGTTTAACGAACCTTGTCTTTACTCATTCAATGCACAAGTTTTACCAGGTAGCCAGTTACCCAACTTGATTAAAGTAATAATATTTAAGTTAGTTTAATAGTTCAGTATAGTAATAATTAGTATAATAATACCGATTATCGAAAAGTTTTTTTATCTATTGCGTAATTGTTTCAGGTACGAGTGGCACCCTCCAGGACCGCCGTCGCCTCAACGTCAGCAACCGCCCGTCGCGCCAAAGCCACAGGTAAAATATTAAATAACAACAATTTATTATTAGGCTTACGTAGTGACAATATCGGTCCCAAAATTTAAATAACTACTTTATCTTACAAGTATTATAAACTGACTCAAAAAACTTAATATTATTGACGTACTTAACTGACTGCCGACTATATTGAACAAGATTCTACCAAAATTAATTAAAGCAGCCGTATTATGGTAAACCTTAAATTTACTTTATTCCAAGAATAGAACTAACTCCTAACTAGATTAACTCCCTTCTATCTAGATATTTATGTAATTAAGTACGTACGTTCAATGCTCGTATATAAATATCCATACAAAAGTAGTGTAATATACTGAACGTTGTACTTGATCACCAGAACGCGAGACGGTTGGACCTGGAGCAAGAGGAGCAGATGCAGCATCCGCAGCAGCATCTACAGCTTCATCAGCAACTACAACAGCAGATGAACATGAACAACGCGGGACAGGCCGAGGATGGTTAGTGATTCGCTTAAGTTCAGTACAAGATGAGATTTTTGATAAATAAATATTAGCGGCGTAGTATCTTTTTGTTGAAGAATTTAGGTTAATCAACAGTGGTTAGTAATAAGATGAGCTAGTAATAGAACAAACACGTGAAGTTACGAAGAAACGTAGAGTAACTCGCCATAATTATTATTTTGTGTGATATATTTTTTTATGTTTGCATTACCTTTATTTTTTCTATTAAAAACCGACGATAAAGAAAAATAAATTTTACTAGGTATAATATAAATGTTATCTATCAACTAATATCTTTCTAGAATGGTACGTGGCGAGTGCGTCTGACCCCCCGGCGTTGTCCGTGTACCCCGTTGGAGGGGGTCCCCCAGGGGGGCCTCGGAACCCCCCACATAACCCCTGGCAGAGAGAAGAGAGGGAGAGAGAGATGGAGGCCAGGAGGAACGCTGCCAGAGCGAGAAGGTAGGCTAAAGATTAAGATATACGTATACATCGGGAGTGGAGAACGTGAGTTTGTGTGGATGTCAATGAAGTGTAAATGGTTTGTTGTGGTTGGGAAAATAGGGATCCATGATCTCTGTCTACATCTATGTAGGAAGAAGGGTGTGATTTGTAGGTATGTATATACATTTAGGTGCATAAATCCTTTTCATGGTGGACAAAATGTTGAAACGTATCTCCAAGATCACCCTTAGCATGCAGAGTTGAGGTGGCCATCATAATTAGTTACTTCGCGACTGGAGATGGCTATTCGAACCTATTAATAATCTGCAAGGAATAATGGTCGGAAAGTGTGTCTTTGTTTTGTGTTTTGACCAATAAGGGTGAAAGCATTTATATTTCCCCATTTTAGTCCCTTTATCTTGTCCTAAGAACTCGAAATAAGAAAGATAGTAGAAACTAGACCGTTATTGAATTTATAGACATATTTATTTCTTCAATAGATGCTAACAAAATCACATAAACCAAGATTTTTGAAGGAACTTGCTTTTTGTGAGAAACAACATAAATGCCAAACTATCTGTCAATAGCAATAAAAAAGGAAATAAAGGCCTTGTGAAACGCAAGTATAATACATATTTGATTTGATTGCGATTGTATTACATATTTTCATTGATTGTTATACATATTATCTACATCATCTATAAAAATCATTTCCTTAGATTAGAAGTACGAGTATATTATAATTACAGAATGTAAATTATTTTCTGTATTTTAGCGGATCAGTATCATTATGTTGATCATCTTCTATTATATAACTATCAATGTCATTGTTTTAAATATAGAAGTACCTTTAACAATCGAGTGTGTTTGAGAAGGTGTATGGATATCAATAAAGTAGTTTGCCAGGGTCCTTAGACAGGTAACAACATGTCAAGCGAATAGAAAATGTATTGGCATATGCATTAACTTACCGAAATTATTATCTTAACATGTAACCACTGTCTAAGGGGTAATGGGGAATAATCGGGACCCGCGATACCTATCTCTTTATTATTTTGTAGGGAGACTGGCATGTTCTATATGTTTTAATTGATTTATTACGTTTGTTAACAGAGAGGCAGCAATAGCCCATTTGATGTCGCTGGGAGCGTCGCGCACGCCAATACAGAACCAGCAACTGAGAACTCTGCAACTGGAGAGGGACTTTGAAAGGAGAGCTCAACAGGCGCCGGCCGAACAGGTTGGTTTAGTCAAATTTATGATAGTAAAGCACGCTCTTAACTCTAAACGATAGAACTTAATTCAATTGGTTTAATATTCATGCTTTCGAGACCGAAATTTCACTAATTTACAAGCTATACTCAATATTCGTTACAAATTATTTATTGTACACATAATTCATCCCAGCACGTAGGTAGGCGAAGAGGGTAATAGTTTTACAGATACTTCTATACTACTGTCTCCAACAACAGGCTGTATATGACTAAAAGATATTCAGATCCTAATCCCTTTTTAACAAACGTAAGCGTGTGTTACAATTAACAATTAGATTTACTCATCACGTTTTGTTTCCAGGAGGACGGAACAGATGTCGCTCCTCCAGTAATGTCACCAATGGACCGCACGGCGTCACCGCTGCCCAGCGCAGAAGAGACGCGACCTCTGACGCAGCCCAAGTCCATACTCAAGTCCAACAATAGGCCAGATATGCCCAACGGACATCACAATGATGTGGTTAGTGGAAATGTGGATCTATAGAGTTTATTTTGGTTCAGTTCATTTTTGATATCATGTGTCAGTTAAATATGTTGGCCTAAATCTTAATGCTATACCCGTATTTATAATGAACCCGCTGGTAAACCAAAAGACGTTGGTTGATAATGGAAATTCATATATAGTATAGCTAATTGGTGTCATGCTTCATTATGCACTAAACGATTGAATAGTTAACGTCTAGTTCTACTTGGGTTGCAGTTCTTGTAGCTTGTGTTGTTTGTTGTAACCTGTCAACAATATTCTATTTAAATATCATTACAACCCCAATAGAGAAACAACCTAGAAACAAATTAACTCTTATTTAATTATAATCATAACGTAATCATTCTTGCTCTACAGTCCTAATACGGACACCAAATAATACTAAGTAGACTTGTGGCTCCCTCTGACAATAAATAACGTACCAACCATTATATTACAGTCCCAATCCCGCCAAGAAGATCCCCGTTTGTCCGCCATGAACCAAAACATGTCGGGACTTCGCATAGCGTCCCCGCCGCCTCCGCCCCCCGAACGGGGCAGCTCGTTCGCAGTGATGGCGGCGCGCGCTCTCTCGCCCGTCAACACGCCAACCGCACTGACCAATGGGAGCGTGCATAGTGGGAACAGGTACGCTACCACACTACTAGATACAAGATTTACCTTTATGGGTTGTCGATGAAGCTGTGGAGTTAGTGATTGTATACCTTTAGGTTTACGGGAGTACGGAATTAGCAATTTCATGGTTACATCGAACTCATATGCGAATCAGATAGGCTATTCATTAACAGCTATTCTCACAGGTGGTAAGCTATGACGCCTTTTGATAGCGCTGACCTACCTATCTAGTTTTCACTAAAGAGCAGAGCAAAGAGTTTATATCATTGTCCCCCATTACAGCCCCACATCGGCCCCGGCGCGGGACAAGCGTGTTTCGTTCCACGAGCGAGCGGTGGCGCCCGACTCAAGGGAGGGGGTGGAGTCCCCGACGCCCCCCGCACCGCCCCGCACCTCGCCCCCCGCCGAGGATCCTTTGCCAGCCACGCCCGTGCACCGGGAGGACCCTGACGTAAGTATTCTACCTTTATGTGTTAACATATAGAGATCGAATAAGAGACAGTCTTCTCAAGCAAGTAGGTTGAACAAAAGAGAATGTACGAGGAGGTGTAAGGGTGTGAGTGAAGCAAGAGATTTGTTTGGCTCGTTCCAGGTGGCGATCGATAGTGATATGGAATAATAATGTTATATTTATGTCGTATAAAGGTACTAACATGACAGTCATCTCTAGTTATCATAGACTTCTGTGACTTCTTGTTGCATTCGGTAAATTTATATATTTAAAAGTAGCGATTGAAATGTAATTATACTGAAAAACATAAAGATGAGAGTGTACAGTATAGAAGCGTAACCGTTTTAATTTAATTCAGTAATATATTGTTGTTATAGTTACCACGTGTTGATAGTTAAAGTTTTATGATTGCCCACAGCGTTTCATCGAGGAAGCGGAGAACATGCTGGCAGGCGGCGGCATCTCCCCGGCCTCGCCCGGCGCCATTCTGACGCACACGCCCGGCGTCATCGGAGCGCAGGAGGTCTACAGGTAATACTCGTTAGAAATAAGTGATATCTATGCATGAATTGTAGAGGAACATACAGGAATGGATAGAAATTAATGTGACTTACTAATTCATTCTATATTGTTCTTAACTTCTTTTATTTACCATACTAGTGTCACGACTTACTAAAAGGTATTTTCCACTGAAAATGTTTTGACTTTCAATGAATGTACTACGTACTAAGTACATGTATACTTATGTTGAATAAAACATTTGACTTTGAAAGCGCAAATTTCACCAAATAACTAGTGCTGTGACTAATCATTTCGATATGCTAAATACATAGAAAGGTTGACTCGATACGGTTTACCTCACCCTTTATTACATCTTACGACTCTATTACGAATGTGTATTAACAGAGACCCGCGCACCCGTCGCCTGGCAGAGCAGCAGGCGCGCTCGCAGGCCACGCCCATGCCGGAGCAGCTCTCCTTCAAGGAGAAGATGAAGATGTTCGCCCTCGAGTCCGGTGAAGCCTCTACGCCCAAGGACAAGGTATGAAAGGCTTTTATTTTGGGTCCCAAGTGTAGATTGTTAGACTATTCATGACTTTATTTATTTAAAGTATTTTGAATATTCGTGACGTTCATTGTAATCTTTGTGCCATTGTTACAGTGAATTATATAAATCAAATTTATGAATATAAAACAAAAAAACATATATTTGAAAGTCAAAGAGACACTTTGTATATTACAGCAAATATAAGGTACGAATGGGGAGATGTGAACTCTCCTAAAGACTCTTCTAAGCTTGGAATATCCTTGATAAAAAGATATTATACTATCATTATAGATGTTTGTCCTTAAATAGAACAAACAAAACAAACGCATTCACGACCATTAACCCTTGCGGAGTAGTAAGAGGTTCAGGTGTCCATCTCCGCAATTGCGAAGGAAGTTATTCTATGGCCACCTCAAACCCACGTTTTAACCAGATAGTCAGTACTCAATGTGACTGTATATTATTATTATTATATTATATTATTAATGTGACAGGTGGTAAGCCATATCGCCATATCGCCATTTACAAGCCTTAAATTATAATTTAAAATTAGGTATTTTACCTAAATTGATTGTTTCTGACGTTTTAGTAACCTTAATATGATTTACGAGTAAGAAGAGAGTTAATACACGTATTATTATTTCCAGGTGAAGATATCTCGAGCGCAACGGGACATCGACGCGGTACACTGAAGCGTGTAACAGATATATATTTTGATATAAATTAGGCGTAATTTCAACGAGTTTTGTATCACTAGCTCTGTAAGTAGTTGTTTAAATTCTTGAATATTCTAAAGTTTTGAGTACAATTGTAGATACACGTTCGCGGCCTCTAACAGCACCCGTTTATACTGAATTTATAGAAGAGCTTAATTATTGAATCGACCAAACTTTTATAGGTAATCCTAGCTATATTCTAGTTATGTATAAAGGTTCCACCCCCTGATAGTTATTTCAAATACCTTTCGACTTTATTATGGTATGACATTATTGCAGATGACATAAAGTAGTGAAATGGACATAAATACACTTATCACTAAAGAATTCAAGGATATGCAATTTTATTAATATAATAATAATAATTCATTGCATATCTTTTTATTCTTTTGTGTTCTTAGCGCAAAGTTTTGCCTGTATATTTAACTCAGCACTAAAAAATACTTACATTCATTATTTATTGAACATACCTATGACTTTATACTACTTTTGAAAGAGAATAATTTAATCTAAATCATGGTATTTGTATTTGAGATCGCCATCCCGCGGTGGAACCTCGTAAGGCGCATAGAACTGTACTCGTGTGCCATCGTATTGATAAACGGATACAACAAAGTTGATAGCGGACCAATCAGTAGCTTCTCAAGGTGCCTTCTCGCTTAAGTCGCACGCAATCTTCGTCACAATCGTTTGTACATTTAGTTTTGATCTCTCTTACTTGAGTGAGAAACAGTGAGATTGAAATGTTTGAATATATATTTTATTTATAAGTTTCCTTAACATATGTATAGGGTAGTTTCGTTATTGTTAAATGTTATACTGACGAAAGATTTGATTATTGACGTAGTAAAGTAACGTGTACATTTTACTGTCTGTTTTCTTTTTCTGATATTACTTAAATAGTAGCCTTCCTTCTTCACTTCGTTACATTCCAAAGAAATTATATATTTTTTATTTTTATCCCTTGCATGCATTCCTAATCATTCTTTAATGTTTGGCCCCAATAAGATTTTTGTAAGTTTTAACTAGGTTTCAGAAATAGCATTAACCGGAAATGAAAATATGAAAAGAAATACAAAATGTTATTGGGTCCAATACACATTAAAGATACATTATCTTGGTTCTTTATCGGTAACTTTGTAGTTTAACTTCTTTACATTAATAATGTAAATACTCTATGACCGTAGCATCTTAACAAAAGACTCTATGTAAAAGAGATCCCAATATATTTCTATTGGATTATCTTTATCAGATGACTAAGGAATTAAAGACGTCAGCAAGATAGATTCTGTTTGAATTTGTTACGGCCATAGACTTAAAGAGACAAGATGTGCATATCTAAAATTATATATTTTTACTTATATTTAGTGCAGCTAGTTGTAGGTTGATGCAATTAGAAATATGGAAAGCTAATGAGCACGATTGTGCCAAAATCACCATGTAGTTACACGCATGTCACAAACATATCTGTTAGGGTTAAATGGTTTTGGTTTATGTACATTTAACAGTATATGTGATAAGTTATATTAATCAACGTTCACCTTTTCTTCATTCAACAACACGATTAAAATATTAATTTATTATAAATGTTTGAAGCTAAAATAATCTCCCTCAATGAAAAATATATTACACTAGTGATTTAATAAACTATTTACACACATTAAATACAATGTAATGTTCAAGGCATCAACATTATGTGTTTCCGTTTTGTGATGTATGAATTCACGTTAAGTTTCAAGTTTTTTGCCATTTGTACTATCAATCTTTAATTAATTATGATCATTAATCACACTTGACACGATTCACAGATGTAAGAGCACCTTTACAGCATTGTATATAATGCAAGTATCTAAGTAATGATAATAAGGCGCGCGTCTTTTGTAAATGTCTTGTTTATTTATAGAATGGAGATTTTATTGTCACCTGTGGCCTAAAGTATTTGTAAGTTCGCGATAACGGCGGGACGACTTCTCGCATTTCACCCAACGATAGTCAATTAGCGATGATGAGATTTTATTAATAAAATTATGGATTTTTATGTACTTTGTAAATAAGGCTAATATAATGTAGTTCTCCGTCTTTTATGATTATGTTAGTATTTGACTAAACGGTATTATTAATATGATTTTTGTTAACAGTAATTTACTGTACATTATTATTATGAGAAAGCGAATAAACTGTATTATTATCTAAGTTTTGTTTTACTTTATGATTTGTCCTTATTTACTTACACTTATTTCATTCCCAGAAATATTTGTGAAAAACCAGCTAGTTTTACTATAGTTGACGTATCTGGCTTTGAAGAGTATCGTGTATCTTTCGTAAACTGATGTGAAACCTATCGTTCACCTTTGAACACACTGAGCATTAACTTCCTACGATGGTTACAAATATATCCAAAGTAAACTCTAGACGTAAGAACTAACTAAAAGGTTTTAATGTCCCACGCACGGCCCATACACAGGAGGTTCGAAAAGACACGACTAAATTCATTTATACTCAATGCGTGTCTTCATGTGACTTCCATCCAAATAGTAAATACCTGTGTGTATGTGATATAGCCGTTGATTTTGATTGATTCTTCTGCTATACTTATTCCATTACATTATAAAGTATTATCTATTTAATAATTTTTGGTGTCAGTTCCACTTTCATAATGTAGGCAGGTAGACGCTTAGCCTCAAAAAAAGAATTTTGCCATCGGGAAGCATATAAATCAACGGTAGAACAGAATCCAAGGCTACGCCTTAAAACACTGATCGCTCTCATCTTCTATGTCCACTTTTGCAATAAAAAAGTGTTATAGGAAAATATCGTGAGGCAACCTACCTGTTCCCCGAACAGGTAAGTCAGTGCTGTGGAAGGGTGACTTACCACCTGTCACATTGAATACTGACTATCTGGTCAACATGTGATTTCGAGGTAGTCATAGAATTACTACCTTCGCAATTGCAGAGATGGACACCCCGCAAGAGTTAAATGGTCATGAAAGTGTTTATCTTTTCTTGTGTGTTGGAAAGGTTTGTAAAAGAAACAAATCATAATATTCAAATAACAATGTTTATATTTATGTTGTAATATTACATGTGCCGTAAAGGCCTTACAAGTACTTATGAAAAGCAATGAATTTTGAAACTACTGTTTGGTATCGTGGCTTCTCTAACAGCCATCGTTACACCATTTTAAATGCCGCACCTTCATGAGACTCATTCTGGTGTTAATCCTATAAGTGAGATGTTTACAATTAGCAGCTAGTACATAGCTCCAAAACGCAATTTGACTCACGTGTAGTTATTTTAAGACTTGTAAATGCAGTTCAAATCTGGTAAAATAACCACTACGTGAATCAGTATAATCAAAATTTTAATCTGCTAGTGTTTGGTATTAAAGTTTTTGTAAATTAACACCAGAATAGAGCCGCTAGGCACACAACACGCAGTACAAAAGCCATTTGCGTCAAAATGGAACATACAAAAGTGAGTTCAGTGTGGTGCACTAATCTTATTGGAGCGAGGTCCGTGTATTTAGTGCAAAACGTCCGTTGGTACAAAATTGTTAAACTCTACATCTAACTGAACCAACAACTGGTATATACTACAAACAACATTGATAAGGGTACAGTGGCGGCGGCAGTCTATGTACAGAGCCGCCGCCGTGTCGCCTAGCCTTACTCTAATCTAACAATACCACGGTGACGATTAAACGATGGATAGAAAAATATAAATGATATACTTAACTTAATTGTATGTCGCGACGAACAGTAAAACTTTATAACATTTAAAAATAGAACTTGTGTGATTTCAACAATATGAACGCTTTAGGAAATATTCTCAATAACTATAAATCTAATCTGCTAGAGAGCTTCAATTCACATGAAAGTGTCAAAGGAACTATTGCGAGCACTGAAACGAATACAGCGATACAAAATACATTAGTACGGTACAAAATAAGAATTTACTATAATATTGTCTCTCACACATACACGCTTCAACTAATGAAATGGAAGTTTATTCGAAGAATGTCTCAACGCGAGTTGAATCCCTAAGAAATTAGAACAGCTTCTATCATTACCATAAACTATGTTAAAGCTATCAAGATATAACGTAAATTAAAATAGTCATTGAATACAAAATATACGTAATGTAATAGAAGACTCGACTCACAAGAAAATTAATGAAAGGAATGCTGATGTAATATTAATGAAGAGTTAGAATTAAAAATAATTCTTTAAATAATACTTAAAACAAATCTTGACTACATTTGGATTAATTGTGGCACTTATTTTAACTTACTACTACACACAACATACGTTACAGTAACTACATACAAACATTAATCGTAACACATTACACTACTTTGCACAAATCTTTCAGCTTATACAACGTACAGTATACTAGATACTAATATTGAATGTTCAAGGAAATAAAATGGGACCTCGAGACACGATAACTATTGGGTCAATGTATTCTCTAATAAAAAAGCTTAGATCTCGATCTTTCATTCTATGCTGTTGTAAACTCTGAATGTAATAGAAAATATGGACAAAGTAATTTATGTATATATATATTTGTAAAAGAAATCTATAATGTATTTCTAGTATGAGTAGTTTAAACAAAAGCTTTGTACAAAACCCGATGTGTTTCCCGCTGGACTCGCCTCTCTAAACTTGATTTGTTCTTAAATATAAACATTTTTACACAATATCGCTAACTGTTGTATCAACACGTAACATTTGTACCATATCTGTCTCTTTTAACTATTTTGTACATCATTTTTATCGCTGTTTAAAGTAGGATTTTCTTGTGAAAAAATATAATAATATGAAACCTTACAACATTAAAATCCAGTGTATGGTATAAAATCAAAATAGTATAGCAACAACATTTTGGCATGATTGATTTAAAAGACTAATCAAAAAAACCTGAGTAAAATTAAAAAACCCTTTTTTAATGGCAACATTTCACCTGTCAAAATTGACAAATGATTGATAAATTTAATGATAACCAAAGTATATCGTAATAGTATTTGAATAACGGTTAATACGTATTATTTTACTCAGTTTTCCTTGACCAGACTTCATTATCGATACATAAGTACATATGGAAGAACTTTCACCATCTAATGCCTCTATGACTTCGCTCAACTAAACTTAATTGAAGCGCCAATACATTATGTAACCTTTTCTCCAAAACATCTTTCAAGCTTATTATATTTGTAAAAACGTGGAAGCATCTTCATAACAATTTGATTATGGCACTGTTAACGAAATCTATAATTTGGACACAAATATTTATGACCATTTCTACTTTCTATGTATTTATTCAAACGTGCCATATTTCTTGTGCAACGACGCCAATAAACAGACTAATTCAACAACGGCTTTATGTCTAAAACAAACGCTACAATGTGGCCCAATAAATATTTGGTAAAAGTCTGTATAGCAACAACCTATGCCCTGTTATCTTTCATTCAAATGTCCTATTTATAAAGTACAAACAAGTTGGCAACAAGGTAATGAGAATTGCTATAGAACTATTCAACAGTACATAGTCCAAATTTGTATTTCAATCTGAATCCTATATATCATTGGGCCAAATTATAGCATAACTTACCCATTTTATTTATTCATCGGACAGCCCAAACAATAGTAACCATCACACAATAGTATATATTTCGTTTGTTTTAACATTACAGACTGTACTGAAAATATTTCTTTGAAACAATGTACGTATACTATTACTCTATTTATAAATATGCAGAACATTCAAGCTACATAATTTAAACAACTGCATATTGGTTATTACTACATATTCGGTTGCCATTCTACATCATATTAACCATTAACTTCTGATTGCTAAACATAATCCGCGACACATTATTAAACTTTCTTTACAATCCCATCACTTACAGCTCTAAACTTCTTACAAAACAATCACTTAGCAACCAATCCTCTTCACATCTTACCAATACAAACAGAACTTAATCTACATAACTCTATCCATGCATTTAGTGCCCTTACTCAGTGTGAGGCGGCGAGAAGAACTGTCATTGCGGGGTGTCCCGAGTAGCGCTCCACCGGTCGAACTCGATCCCGGAATCCGGGGAGATCCCTGCGGGCATCGGCGGGCACCCACAGGTATCCTGCGGGGCCCTCCCTGTCGAAGCCAGCCCCGTCTCCGTCATGTACAAGTCCCGCACTCCCACTTCTTCCAAGACCTGATTAGAAAACCTATGTTGAGATTAAACGTTATTCTTTCGAGAGGTAAAGTGCTAAAAGTTGGTACAGTGTATGTGTTATTTTATAAGTATCTGTATATATATATATTCACGAAATCTTTAATTTACGATTCCAAATATATATTAGCTAAGACTCTATCATGTTAAATTTTCTACAAAATGATCGATAGCTACATTTTTACCTGACATATAATAATTTGACAAAATAACTAAAATATTGTGTGCATTAGACAATGTACCACCTATTTTCTGTTACACCTCTTATGACACTATTAACCTTAACCTCTACTCTACATCTATAAACGCATGTATACACGAACCTTATCCAGAGCGACGCTGCGCTCGTGCAATCCCAAGTCCCTTTCATACGCGTGGAGCTGCCTTAAGAAGTGGAAATTGGGCGCCACATCAGGTTTCCTTGCTCGGACTAGCTCGAAAGCGTCTCTGAGACAAAGTCGGTGTCTCCGCATTAAGTACGCCAGGGTCACGGACACGGAACGGGACACGCCGGCCACGCAATGCACGAGCACACCGCACCCACGCGCCATAGCTTCCTCTGTAAGGAGATAGTTGTTTGTGAATTAGATAGGCTACAGATAGAATATTCATATCGAAAGGGATAAACGGTAGGACGTATGTACGGATAGAATATAGATATCAGACAAAATACTATACATATGTATTTACATATACATTCATGTATCTTAATCCCTTTAGGGGTAATAGAAACACAAAGACAGGATACTATCTCTTAGGTCACTTTGTAGCATGAATTATAATATTTACTAACACACGAATGTTCTTCGTTTGGTTCATCGTTCAAAAAGTAACTTTATTTACAAACACACTAATTATTTCAGTAAAATCACCACTGAACCTTACCCATACACATAATATATTCACGTCTCTAATTCCTTAACCGACTAAGTTGACACTATCCATAGTCACCTTGACCAATCAAATCTCGTGCCTAGATCACCACCATCTCACACATACTCTGTTCTTCACGCTACGTCCACTCGCCTTGTACTTTGTTAATACTTGTTACGCTCACCTATAAACCGGATGGCCTGTGGGAAGTGAACAGAGAGGTTTTGGCTCCAGTGGTCGGCGATGGGGATCTTCAGGTAGTTGATGTCCCCGCCGGCAGCCTCAAACGTGTTCGGCAGGTCTGGGGTCACGTTTAGCACGTACTGGAATAGATATAGATTACTTATAAGTAACTAACTAAGTAAGTAACTTGTAAACGCCGAGTCTGTAAAAGGTGTATGAGTGTAAAAGAATCGAATATGTTAGTTACTGCTACGGTGAGTGACAACATCGTGATGATTGTACGCAATAGTTATAAGTTCTTGTAAAAAGTGACACGGTGTAACACCTGTATAGATGCTGACTATCTGGCTAAAATGAGGGTTTCGTGGTAGCCAAAGTGTCTCTTACACCGCAGTTTCGACCATCGACACTTGAACCTTTGACTACACCTTACGGGCGTTCGTGCATGTTTATATACTGAAAACACTTTCAGAACCTTTAACCCTCGCGTGGTACTCAGATGTTCCATCTCCGCGTTTCCGGAGGTAGTAACTATGGAAACTAAGTAGTTATTACTCAATGTCTCAGATGTTTATATCATATAGGTAAGCTATCTCACCTTGATATTATGCCTGGCCAAAGCGTCGCAGTCCTCGCTGTTAGCCGAGTTACCCAGGTACAGGTTAGGTAGTATCTCGACGGGGAACTCCTGCGCGGGATGGACAGGGGCCTCCTCACACTCTGACGAGGACCCTGAAGAGAGGGACTCGTCGCAGCCGGAGCCAGAGATGCGGAGGGATCTGTAAAGAGGGAAAAATGAGGTTATAATGAGAGGTAGATAAGACCCTATGTTTTTAAGTTGGCTAAGAGTGAAGTTATTTGGTGATGGGGATAATTGATTATCTGTATTCTATATTAATGGAACCACTAACTTTATTGTTGGCTAAAAATAAGCGGCACCATATCCGTATTACTTGTTTTATAAGATCATCACTCTTTTGCCATATTTTTCTGTATAAAATAATGTAAAATATGTACATCACAACCATTATCTTTTAAGACCTAATTAAGGGTTCACGTACCTATTACTGCAAAAAGGCAGGTTTTCTCATTATATTTACATTAGCATTAGTAGTAGCGACGCATTTCGGATATAAAATTCCTCGCCATTATTACACGCTCCGCTTTCGAAAGAACCCTATACCTCATTCCCAATATACCTATACACCCACCCTAGAACCTAAGCCAACTCAGCGAACACATACATATAGAAGCTAGTATCTGCGTAGGCCGGGGTTACATAAGCTGGCCCGGGCAGATCGATACCCCACCCCATTGAGGGGGTGCCTCTGAATGGCGCCCACGCGATACGCGGTACGACCTCGCCATTCACACCTATAGGCTCAAGGTATAGGCTAAATATGTATATTTACTGGCTGAAAAATGGCTTGGTGTTTGCCTGGTGAATTGTTTAAAAATATACTTTTGTTTGGCTTTTTTTTGTTCGATTTCAATTGTTTTGAAACGTCTTTTTTTAAGTAAATGATACGTATATTCTCACGGCTAGAGCATGAGAAGTGATTGGGTTTTGGTATATTGTTTAATAAAAGATGTTTGCATTTTACGAAAATACGGTTTGTGCAAAAGACTTTTATGTTCAATAGACTTCAAGAGAGTCCATAATTTTATATCTGTTGGAAAGTCAAATAAATATTCATAATGGTTATTACATTGAAACAATTCAAAAATTACACAGTTATCGCAATCATTAATATAATTACAGCTATCATTTTCACAGAACCCTTATTCACTTCCACAAAAATACCATTAACTACTATAAACATTCTGAATTTATCATACCATTATAAACCTAGCATTTGAAGACCCGTGTACATTCGTTACGCCATTTTAATCGATCCAAGTAGTTGCCATTCTTCTCGATATGTCGTGAGAAATGATCAAGAGAATTTGAGTTGTTATTGAACGCTCAAATGTAGCTGCTATTAAAAACAGAGAAATGGATACAGATACAGTGTTTTGTGAGAGTAATACCTCTCTCATTACAATCATTTTTCCGAAGAGGTGGACACAACCCATAAGCTTACTTCTTAGTTGATATTTTGCTTTGATATGAAGTATTCTCTTTTATTATATACTTCGGAATAGGTTATTTTCACGGCTTATACGGCGACACGGTTTATCACCAACAATAGGCTCTGCCTAATTTGTTAGTTAAGGGTAGCCATACAATCACTTACTTCGCAGTTTCGTTCAGATGGCCACTTGTAATGAGCTCTGATTACCTTGCAAAGCTTAATGGCGCGTGTTTATGTTTTAAGTCCTTCTTTAACTTTAGCGGTAGACTTATAACTTCGGACGTTACAGAAAGACTGAATACAACAATACAACTCAATCAAAGAAACTTTCTTCACAACTCTACCATAAACCAGCCATTACATTTCCTTCCAAGGTTAAGCAAGCAGCTGATTACAAAAAGTCCCAGTTGGCCCTATTATGCCAAGTCCTTCGCCGCCTCAATGTCACGTTGGAAGGAGCGGCGCGTAGGAGCTGCGTGGGCGTCAAGTAACACTCTGACACAACTACGTATACAATACACACACAACACTCGCCTACGCAAACGTAGCGCAAATACCCTGTGCAACACTAGGTGTACAAAACCAGTGAAACCTGGTCTTTGATACGTTGGATTGGTAGGCGATTTGAGGTCTAGTTACAGTGGTTTTGAAGGTGTAAAGAAGGTTGTGTTTTCTTTAACAGGCACCTCAGTGTGCGAGAGGTTTTAGTGAATGAATCCGCAAGCGTGGGCGTGTCGCCATAGTAATTTAATGTAAAAGGACATATTTTTGAACGTTTATGCGTAATATAAACAACAGTTTACGATCGGTTTAATGGGCTAGTTTTTTTGTGCATGTCGAGATTGGGTGTTACTAAAATAATATTAATGACAAAAGCTACGATGAATGTCATGATGATTTACGGTTTAGGAGATGAAAGGTTGCATTGCTTCATTGTGATGGATCAAAGACTGGATGGATGAATGAATAAATAAATACATGTTATAATAATATACTTCTAGCAGTTATATGTTGTATAATGCGTAATAACATAATATGATGTTATATTATTAATAATAAAGTTGGAGACTCTACAATTGATATGTAGAGTATGTAAGAAAGTAAATGGGATATTTATTGTCTATATACCTAATGGAAGTTATGACTTGTCAGTTATTTAAAACTAGGTCCTAACATTGACTAAATGTAATGATAGTTCGATGTGTCAGCAAGAACGTAAAGGCAGAATCAATACCATCTGTAACTAACAGAAATATAAACGCTACGTTCTAAGTAATAATCAAACATTACCGCCAGCTCCGTCCTTGTAGATTGAATAGAGTACCTCATACAATACCTACGTGCTCACATTTACTATCTACAGCAAATAGTCGGTCTAATAAACCAGCCATAGCCGGTGGGAGGCAAGTGGGCGCCCTGACTCACAACTGCCCATTGCCGATGCCTGTGGCAGGAAACGCATAGATTTGCATGACTAGTTTCCAATAATAAAGCAGTTAACTACTACCAGATGTCTATCTGGCGAAGAGTGAGTTAGGTAGATAAATTCAGAATGTTTATAATGGTTGTTTCGTAAACTTTCGTTATTACGATAATACTGTTCTCTCAAATATCGACTACGAAAGGTACGATATGTTTTTATTGTACCTATGCATTTTTTTATATTTGTTATTTCAGTTCTGCTAACCACTAGGCTATGCTGATAAAAATGACAGAGTTTCGTAGCTAAAGACATGTCAAACCACCAAGTCAAGAGTATATTTACTCCGAAAGTACTATCACGATGTTTTGCATCTGCGAATACTCATATCCACTTTCTAATAAAACTTACTTTCGGACACCTACTAAACATAAAACATTTAACCAAAAACATGACTGTCTTAATATCAAAATAATACATCTAATACCAATACCCATAGGTACGTAGGTAGATATTTAAACAAATCAATGCAGCTTAGAATTCCGCATTTAAAAATAACGGTCGCCGGAATGGCGTGTTTGTCGGGCGGCACCGGAAGTAGTGACAGGTCGCGCGCAATCCGCCGACGCCCACGCTTCCCGCGCTTTCCAACCTCTGCCTACGCGCACTCGACACGTTGCGAGCCTGACGAAATGCGGCCCACTGTCAACCCGGCTTATCTTGCTGTGATTTGTTGATTGTAGTGTCCGAGTGGAAATCAAACTTTTTGATCAGCAGGATTTTATATCTATAGGTAACATAAACTAGCATCGGAGTTTCTTGTAGATATTCATCGTCAAATTTAAAAGATAGAGCAATATGATTGGAAATGAAGATTTATTTTGGTTGGTACTGGTTTTAGAGGTGGTTGGCGACTTGTACTAACGTCTACGTTTGGTTCACCTAAGCCCATATTTTACAAGATACAAACTATGTATTACCCATTCTGAGAAAAAGATGAACAATATTTTCCTTCGTAACACACAAACGAACTAAAAATGCTCACATACATGTACATACTTATAAAACTTTGCCAGTGTAGTCAACCCCTGGATGTTTTACAATCTAAAAGACAGGACCATCATAAAATCTAGGTCCAACCCCTACTGTTACCAAAACTAATAGAAAACGAGGCCTGTCTATCTCCAAATCCAATACCAATTAATATTAAAAAAAGTGTGAAGTCTCTCCCGATGGATGTCCATGTCTTGGCCATCTGGTGCGCGGGTCACTTGGGCCGGTCGCCGTCTTTTTTCTGTCAAAGCCAACCCATCCTGCCCCATAGAGCGCGCACGTGCATCCGCTTAACTGTGTGCGTTAGGACGTAGGACTGGCTCTTACGGGGTTAAGCTAATAGGTGTATCCTTTAAACTATGACAAATAACTAGAGATGCATTGTGATGTGAATGGCTCTTAGTTCCAACTTAAACTGAAGTAAGTTCACGACTAACAAACAAGAATACGTGTGGTGGTTTTCAATTTCGCTATGTAGAGATTCGTTACATTTTCTAAAGAAATCATTTGCCCTTACCATAGAGCTATCAACACTAGGTAAATAATCTGTTTTAATATTTTTGGTGTAAAAATCAAATATTTATAACAAATATCTTTGATCAATGTATCCGCCCGAGAATCAAGGTCCATACTTTTTCTGTCTGACGTCTTATTCAATAGAAACAATCTACTTACTAGTACTATATTTGTAGGACAGCTATTGAACCTATACCAATACTAATAGATGGTACTTATTTGATACCACTACCTACAGAGAACATTATAATGTCCCCGTGAGGACTCAGCCTATGCTCGTGTGGGTGTGCGCAGGCGCAGAAGAATGCGGGCGACCCACCCGCAGCCAATGACCGCTCGCCTCGCTTAGGGACCCGCTGGACTAATACTATAGTGATAATTAGTATCAGATTTAGGTGGAAGGGAGAAAAGGGGATAGGGTGATGGGCTGGCATCCTACCATACAGGTATATGAAAGCAGATAACTGTATGTGGTCGAGGTTCTGAACGTTCCAAAAAGGATAGAAGTGAATCTTAAAGACTCATACTAGTAAAAGTGAGATAAAGCTAAAAAGACTAAAACCCCTTATCATTTATTAGTAAGCATTGCATTGGCCCTTATCACATTATGATTTTGACAAACCTTATTTACATACTCTTGACGGTTACGCATACTTCTAACGTCACCCTTTACACAAAACTTAAATGGAACTAATTCCTACAGAACCTTAGCAACAAGCCAAGTGACAAGTCCACTATTTTTTCTAGCGTCCCAACTAGTTCCAAAGAGCTGAGCGGGGGTGACACCATACTAGTTTTTCCTAACGTCGCACATCCTCTCCGCGTATGGAAAGGTCCGGGATTCGATTGCATTTCAAACTGAACAAAAAGTATGGGGCGTAAAAACGTATACACTTATGCTTTGGGATACAAATGTATTGGGAGTCTGTCTTTCAGTCTGTATGGTTTGATGAGTGACTAGGTAATGTCTCTGAATCCTAGTCTTATTTGATAATGGCTAATTACAACACTTAGTTCAAGGGAACAAACGTTTAAAGATTAGCTCATAATTATCAATGAAACACCAGCTTTTCACCATATAGCAAGCTCAATGTGTCAAGTTGTGATCAGTTGGCATGACAACGGTGCTGACTATCTATTCAAAAGGTCAAAAAGGCTTCCTAACGATGTTATTCCCTACCATAAAACTTAGAATACTATTGTAATGGTTCGTAAAATAATATAATTAGTTTAGGTTATTATATAGTACCACAAACTCTAGATTCCTAAGTTTTCTAGCTAATCTAGCGTATATAACAAATCACTCATACACGCAGCTTTTCCAACCAAAACAATGGTTGAAGCACGTGTTCAAATATGCATTGTAAAGGGGCTTTGATATCTGGTGACTCAATACCGCAACCGCAGAGTGAATCAGGGGAATTAAGAAGAAATAAACTGTGGAATTCCATGCTTCATTGGGCATAAGTAATAAGGTGTCAGTTTTCATCCTAACTTAGTCTTATATTGGAAGAAACAAAGACGTTTTGAATTGCACTTAATACTAGTCCTATAGAGTTCATTCATTCCATTACCTGTACAGAGATGGGCAAGGATCACAAAGGCCTATTTTTACTTAATTTACAACATTGCATTACAAGGTATACTCATATACAAGGTATATTTCATACATTCGACTTCTAGATTTCGACCGTTTGAGGACCATATATCATTGAGTATTAATTCACCCATATAACAGACACATTCTTACACAGTACCTCGGAAAAAAAGATTTAACTTAAGTTAGTTCCCGGCATATAAATTGTGAAGAAAAGCTGCTTATTAAATTAATACCAGCTCGCAAATATTAAAGGATATTATTACGTATTTTATTTGCTTTAGAAACTGTCTCAAACATGTATTAAATACTGTCAATATATAGTATAGTATTGGTTTTCGATACAAAGAATGTTAACAGGTGTATCCATATTAAAAAAACAATCCATAATGACTGACTGGCCGGACTGCATGCCATCGTGAGAACAAGACAGGTATTGCAAAAAACTCAATTATCTATTTCCTTCGATCGCTATAGTACTACGTACTCGTAAGATTGATATTTATCACACTAGTTTCCCTTTAAAGTATAAGCGGAGATCACAGCTCTCAATTTTCCAGCACTTTCACTTCACATCGATACAATTTCTTATTTAAACGAAAGAAAATTAGCATCTAATATTACCCTTTACAAATATATGTATATTTACACATTTACGTCCTTTACGGAATAGACAGAGACTATCGATCACCGCCTGGAACGAGCCTGACAAATCACTTGCTTTTCTCTCACTCATTAACATTCTCATAAATGCACTTATGTTCTCCACGCTGCGTAAACCTGCCTTAAGAAGAATGTATCCAATT
Organism: Leucoptera coffeella; assembly: GCA_030578115.1. NCBI lineage: Eukaryota > Metazoa > Arthropoda > Insecta > Lepidoptera > Lyonetiidae > Leucoptera > Leucoptera coffeella. Next base: position 167 of record JAMBLF010000076.1, on the reverse strand, counting down.
TGCTCTAATTATCACCCTTTTTAATATATTAGTAACTAATAATATGTTTATTAGGATTAATATTGCATAGCCATGCACTTAATTTCACATTTTCATCAAATCACTCCCTTTCTTGAAAAGAAACGCTATTAGAATAATGGCGCTAGATTTCCGCGGGAAAATCGAAG